>CM021108.1:605157251-605189356 GCA_007115665.2 Sequoiadendron giganteum | reverse complement strand
CAATGAATGCATCATGGTTGAGGTTTTTAGTTGTATATAATCAAGTTGGTGTCTGTAACACTCATCAATTTTGCATTCATGTTTGTGTGATTTCAACAACTTTAGAGGCTCCTAGGAAAGTTTCACCAAGTCTAGAGGATTCAATCAAAATTTGCAAGTAAAAGTTATTTTAGATTTTTGAAAGTAACTAAGTGGTGAAAGTAGCTATTTTGGTGTGATAGAGATCAATGCCTTTATTTTATTGTTTGTTTTATAATTAGTTTGACTTAAAGACATTATTTCCTCTTTTCTACAAATAGGTTAAAGTTGTTTTATTAAGAATATTTTGTTGTTATTTTACTTCTTGAAGTCGCCTTTTGAAGAGATTATAAGTCAATCCATTGTGCACATAATTTGCAATGGGGGTTGATGCTAAGCTTATGTTGTGGAAACTATTGCTCAACATGAGTTATTATTTTCCCATATTTTGTGACTTTTAAAATAAATTGAATTAACTGTCTTAAGCTTTGAATTGATGTTTGTGATTCATTGAGTACTGGCTTTGTTTGTATATTGTTCATTGATTTATTTTTTGTAATTGTGTGATGTTCATTTGTTCAACCATTTCCCTTTTGAAATGTTCCCCTTAATTTTTTTTGGATTTTCAACACAGTAAACCAACATTCAAACACTGATTAGCGTTAGATACAAATCCAAATCAGCTCAAGAAGCAACGCTCACCAAGAATGTTCACCAGGATCCCAGTATGGGCAAGGTGATATCATATGGTTTGGGGATCGTTAGGAAAATCAAAACTGAAAATACAATTCATCTGCTGAGCAGGCATCCACAAGCAGTGGGAATACTCCATTTATTTGGTGGGTGTGGTCATTACAATTATTTAAAGGTGGCAAGTCAGCCATGTAACCACATTTCCACTTGTATAGTGGGGGGTATACAAATCCTCACAGCCACTTATTTCGTGGGGGGAAAACAACATTAAGAAAGATGCTTTATTAAAATCAACCACTCAATTGTAAGAGTATAAAATTAACTAGAATTTGCAGCAATGAAACAATGGTTGTTAGTACTACTAATCAACTTACAAACAAATGACATACAACTGCAAAATATCAAAGATAAGCTTCTAAAAACAATCAATGGTTAGAGTATCACTTCCTCTAACTCTTACAACATGAATAGATGAAGAATTGAAGCTCAAATCAGCATATAAGTAAAAACTAACTAATCTTATCAGAAACATAAGGTACAGAAAATAAGACCAACAAATTATGAATTCACCAAAATGGACATATCTTCTCTGAATCAACTCGGAATTCTCTCAAACCACAACCAAATGATAGCTAGGAGATAGGCATCCAATCTTCAAGGAGAAAACAAGCCAAAAATAGCAACAACATAAGGCACGTTTCCCAATGCAAGCTCCATGAGATGGTACGGCCTCCCAAAAGGGTCGACCTTCTCTTAAAAAATCAATACTCAATATTAAAATCTGAAACTTTCCAGAAAGGGGCGCCCTCCACAATAGAACATGGACCAATTCCCAGAATGATAAAAAATTCGATGGCGAAGCTACGAATAGAAATTTGCTTCAGCCATGAACAAACTAACAACTCAATAACAGGCTATATAGCAGCAACCTGTTAAATAACATCATAAATAAAGCTCCATCTACACTCTTGTGTGAAGTACAGACTCAAAGATCCACCTAGGAAGCCATAGTTTCAGGCCTGAAGGATGGATTGCAAAATGCTAAGCTTCCCCGTAGCCAGGTTTTGAATTTCAAATCAGCAGCATAACTTTACTTTTCAAATTTCCAAGATATTCAGCTCTCCACAAAGCATTAATATATAGGCTTCAGTTAGGAAAATGAATCAACTATAACTCCCACAAAGAAAACTCTTCAATTCCTTCATGGGACACCAATCACCAAAAATGCATTTTTAAATATTTTAAATACTTTAATATCTCCTTCTTTTGGCGTCCACCTTTTGAGAGCATTTAAAACATTAATAAAGATATTAATATTTCCATCTTGGACATCCACATTAAAGGCCCCCTTTTAAAAACAACTTAAAGTTGATCACCTAGGCATCGGGGTACAAACTCAAAATATAAAATTGACTAAGTGTTGAAACTCAGTCCAAAGGAGGTAGCCAAAAGCAATGTTCAAACTGCAACTAAAAAATTGCTAAAAATAGCAAACTGACATTAGCCGAGTTGAACCAAGTTGATGATGATGTCATTGCCACAAATGGACTTACTAAAAATAGCAAATGTCAAAAATAGTAAGTTTACTTCAAACTCAACAGAAAGCCAAACTGATCAGCCACACTGCCCAAAATAGAAATGTGAACTGCAGATGATTGAACAACTGCTAAAATGATACTGTTATAAATATACTTAACCAAAATAGCAAACTGCTATAAATAGTAAGTTTGCAAAGCTTCATTTGAACATCAACTGAGCAGTAATCATGACTTACTATAAATAGTAAGTGTTTCCAAATGCCTTTTGAACACAAACTAGGAAGCCAACATGATTTATTATAAATAGTAAGTGCCTGAAAAGGTTGTCAAATGGAGATGCATGTTACACCATTCTGAAGCTCTTTGAAAACCCAGAAACCATTCCTGCATGCAAAGCACATGCCAGAATTGCATGTCATATTCTTAACATGCATGTTACTTCATCTTGAAGCCCTCCAAAAACCCAGAAAGCTCCACTAGACATGCATCAAAAACTCTCGCATGCAAGCCCTCAAAATTGCATCTGAAACCTCCTAAAAATAGGAAACCCTAATTTTCAATTCTGCTTAACCTACAAGTTTCCAGAAATAGGCTAAATCCAATTGAAGAGCATAGGGCTAAATCAGGGACATTACACCTTTGATGTAGACTTACAGTAGCGCCCCTTTGTATCGATCGTTCTGTAAATTTGTGTAAGTATTATTCTTGATTTCGTGGTTTATTGTGTTATGTGAGTTTGTGGAAAACGTAATATGCTAATAGTTTTGTTTTAACAATTAATTAAATTAAATTGCTATATTGATATTATTATTAACTTGATTAAATAATGTTTGGTCACCATTAATAATCTTTAAATGATTTCTTGAATAAAAATAATAATAAATATATTCTTGTATTAAAATTAGCAATTGGTTTAAAAAGAAGCTCAAGTTTAGTAATAATGTTATTTCTTGAGGGGTAAATGCATAATGAAGGTAATCAATTAAATATGGATATTATTGCATACAAATATTAAAATTAATATTATATATATATACTTGTTGTAATGTATATTTAATTCATTAATTTTAATGTATTATAATTATAATATATTACTCTTTTGTCCTTGCTTAGAATAGAGTTACTATCTTGAAGAGAATTGTTCTATAATACCAAAATGAGATCAATTATTTTTTGATTCAATGACATAAACATTATAAATATTAAAATATAATAATTTGTATATATTATGGTGATAAAACTTAACCTGTCCTTATTTGTGTCCTCCACTTTGCTTCATGCATTTTGTCCATCTTTCCACGTGCCTTGTTTTGGCATCCACATTTTGCATGCTCCTCTATGTGGTACGATGATACTATTTTGGAGGAGGCAGCTATCAGAAAGGGGGGGCTCTCTCTGTCAACACATGCTGCATTTTTCTGTGGGTTGCAATCAGTGGTGAAAAAACTTATTTAGGTGCAGCTATTAAAAGGAAGGCGAGAATATTAGTGGCACAATTGAGGACGGGATCGCATCACCTTAGGTGTCAAACCAGTAGGTGGAAGATACCCAAGGAAACTTGGGAAGAAAGAACTTGTATTTTTTGCAATAAAAGGGTTGTGGAAATGGAATGACACTTCTTCATGGAATGCATTGCTTATGAGGATATCCGTACTCAGCATGGAAATAGTTTGAAAGTGGACAATATATACCAACTATTTGAAGAAGATAAGATCAATCAAACGGCTAGCCTTCTAGTCAAAATTTATAGCAGGAGATCCAACTTGGAAAAGAGAATGAAGACAAATTAAACCTGTTGTTTCTCGATCCCATATTCTGTTTAGTCTCGTAGACGTCATTAAAATCTTTCATTCATTCATTACCAGCATGAAGATCAACCTTGCACTCCTAATGATCAACTATATATGTAATGCAATAAGACTTACTGTCGTGTGAAGTAGTGTGCAGCCCTTATCCTCTAACCTGCCTGACTGCGCGCATCTAGAACAGAAGCAAAGCTTACAACGTTAGGATGTGTTACAGAGTGCTTCATTAATTCAAAAAGTTTGAGAGCTTCATTGCAAAATCCATTTCGTGCACATTCTGCAATCATTGTTTTCCATTCCATGAGACCGCATTTCTCCCCCACTTTGTTTGGCGCAGGCAAAGAGGAATGTTGGAAAAGGTTGTGGAGATTGGCTCTACACCTTCCAATTGCATTTGCTTGAAAGTTTCTTAAGCCTTTTCATCAAATCCGTTTTGCGCATACTCTGCAATCATAGCATTCCATAAGCTTACATTTCTTTGAGGCATTTCTGTCAAAAGTTCACGTGCCTGGTCCATGCGTCCCACAGTTTTTGGGCATACATATTTAACAGGTCGCTTGCAACTTCAACCTTGAATCAATTCCTCTAAATTCCTCTACATGCTTTGATGGATGACTGGCGCTGGACCTGCATATCTCCAACTGGTGCGAAATCTTGAGGTAAGTCGCCTACATTTTTTTTTAGGCAATGAAATAATCATTTTCCAACCAGGGGTATATAATACTCGTAGGTCTTTTTTTCTTATTAGTTAAGGTAATCCATGCAAAATCATCTATTTCTGATTGCTCAAAATTTAATAGTACGTCATAATTGTAAATTGGTGTCAATGGGAATCATGTCGCTTCAATATATTTTTTTAATTGTGAGTTAGTATTTTTCTGTCACAAGTTCAAATTCTGCAGGGGATAAGGTATGTACACTTCGTATTGTGGAGCACAAGTTAGGTGCCTCCTTTATATTGGGAGTGCGAGGAGTCTTATATACTATAAGCCGTCTGTAGACCCAAAAACAGACCCCTGATATCGTGGACTATAAAAGAACCTTTCCTTTCCTTTTTTTCACAGAAGAAATTGCTGATAAAGTGTTCATTCACTTTAGCTCGTGTGAAAATCTCAGCCCTTTATATACGTTACATTATATCCTTGTATCACTTTACTTTTACCTTCGTAAAATTTTAGATGTAAAATCAAGACAATTCACATGATAGAAAAATAATTAGTCTTCCGTGTTTCTAGGTAATAGAATTTTCTTATATACGTGGAAAAAGAGAAGAGGGGAATATATTCCCACCCCTTTAGGGAAAGATTCCTTTAAATTAAATAAGAAAATAAGAATTCTTGAACTCATAATAATAAAGATTTTAGGAAAAAGTAAAATCCCTTTCTTTCTATATATTCCTTCTTCTTTTTGAAAACTAATAATTTCTTAATAATATGTAAATTTAAAGGATTTTTTAATGTAATTATTTGTGTAATTTAATTCTTTAATCTTATAATTTTTAGATTTATTTCTAGTTTGTATAAATATCTTTTTTATATTTTATTAATTAAATTAATAATAATTTAATATTGAGAATAATAATAAATAAATTGGAAGTTTAATAATTAATATTTATAAATGTTGATATATATACATATATACTTATTTATAGACATATGGAGACATATTGAAATATAAATTATTATCTGTAGTGAGAAAGTTAAAAAGAGTAGAATGAAAAGGGAGTTAAGTATTGAAATAAAGTGGGACCATAATACACTTGAGATTTATAAATTATATAAATATTTTATATATAAAAGAGAAATTATTTTGGTACTAATGTCAATACTATATTTGTTAATTCGGTATTAATATTAATATTGATATTGAAATTATTAATATTGGTGATAAGTGTTGACAAAGACATTCATAATATAATGTGAATTGTATTTTAAAAAGTACTAATAGTTTCAGTTAAAAGAAACTATATTGTTTCTACTAGTATAAAATTGGTATCTTGATATTAACACTAAGAGTAGTATTAATATACATGTCAAGGGGTAATATAGATAACGAGTAAGAAAATTAACTTTGTCATATACCCTTCTCCAAATACCTTGATAAGTCCATTTGACATGAAACATATAATTACCATTTAGGCTGTATAGTTAATCTAGTGTGATCATTGACCATAGTTGTACAGTAAACTCATTTTGATGTAATGATTTTCCATTCTATTACTAAGAGTGTTGTCAAGGACATATAGATTATGAATTCTCTTAAATATGACAACTATTATAATGATGAGGCTTGTAAAAAAATTGAGCATTTACATAACTATAGGAAAGTTTAGTTAAATAAAGGAAAGTATTTTGTTGTCATATTTGATTGGTAATGTAAATAAGAAATTTGGTTACCATTGATCATGTGTTGAGTCTCTTCTCATTATTGGAGTTAACTTAAAAGATTCATCTCTAGAAACCTTAGTTCTGTTATAGTTTAGTTCTATTATAGTTTTAGAAAATTCGTAATGATATATATAAATATACAAAAATAGGAATACATTACATATTAATGTTTATGTATTAGGTTAGATAATTATTTATTATTATGATTGCATTTGAAACAAGTGTTAGTAAATAAGGTCTTAAAGGAAATTAAAATAAAGATTATAATTGGTCACTAAATGTTCACATTGTGTACTATCTAAGAGTATTGGTAGATAGGTAGTTTAGGTAAATGAGTCGGAATAAAGTTAAGGGATTTAGACTTCCCTTTTTATGTTAACTAATTAGCAAGTGTAAGTGAATTAATTTTTATAAGGTTAGTAGATGGCTAGTAAAATTGCTTGGTAAATTTAACATTTGGAATTTGGTTATTAAAGGATGATACTTAGTGGTAATTTTAATATTAGGGTTGAAGGTTAGAAGAAATATTTTAGAAAATTTCATTATCAAGGAAAAAGGATTGAGGGAACTATATTTAGGTGATTGTTTTCAATATTTGAAAGTTAATAAAATGAATAAGGATATATTTAAGTTTGGAAAAGTTTATTGGTTACTTAATCGCTAATTCTTAAGTTGTTATCAAAGTGATCTTCTGTTTGTATGGTTAATATATATATATATATATATATATATATATATATACAAAGGTGGCATTCATCAATTACTAGATGGTAGACATTGAATAATGTTAGAGTATGACCCTTAATCAAACTATTATACTATCCTGGAAGCTATTGAGAAAACCTAGTTCTTGTTAAAAATTTATACTGCTTAATGGAACCATGCTTACATAAATGTTATCCATTTGAGACTCTATTTTAATTGATCTGATGTTAGGTTCCATAAGTTTACAAATGCCTTCATATTATGGTTAATGAGCTCGTTGAACATGTTAGTTACGTAGTTTTCTTTTAATATCTTATGATTCGTGAATGTACTCACGATCATGTTTCATTGATTGTATGTGCCTTGTTATTTGGTTGTAATGCTTGAATAAGCACTCTCATTGTATAAGTAGTTAATTAGCGAAAGTGTGAAGATTTTGGTTGGTTGTTCAAGCTGAATTATTGGATTGGTTTTCAAGTTGAGATGTGCTCAGTTGATTGTTATCGTTGTCATGATTATTACTTTTATTCTACACTTGTCTCCTTTGTAGATTTTACATAGTCATTTTGGAGTTCCATGATGTGAGTTTCTTTGGGAACCCAAGTATTTGTGTACCCTTCAATTGGGAGTATACGAATATTGGTGTTATAGTATCCTTTTATTTTCCCTTTGTATGTCTCTAGAAGCAGTCACCTTGTATGTGGTTGTTGAGATTGATGTATGTTATGCTTTGGTTGACCTTGTTCGGTCTTGCGATCGTTCAGCTTGTTTGTCTTGGCCATGGGTCTTCCTTGTCATCTCCTAGCACAGGGGGTGGGCCTGCGGGTCCACATAGTCGGGTGGAACATGCTATACACCCCATTGGGTTCCCAGGTTGTGTTCACGGTGCGAAAGTGGCCGTAGAGTTCTCAGAGCTTCACTTGGTTGAAGATTGTTCTTCGCATTGTACCTTATTCTTCATTGATGTAATTATTTTTGTACTTGGTGTACTCTTCTCGTTGTTATAAGGGAAGTATTATGTAATGTATTAATGTAATCCCGCTGTGTTGTATCTGTGGAAATATGCTCCACATTTGTATTAGGGAACTATGAATTGAATTGTAATAAAATGATGAATATATTTTCCTCTCTTTTGGATCATTAATGGTTGATATGTCATCTTTATATAATCTTGGTTATTATTCGCTTTCATTGATAAAAGTTCCTCTCCCTCTCTCCCCCCTCTTCTCTCTCTCCCTCCACCTATCTCTCCCTCTCCCCCCCTCTTCTCTCTCTCTCCCTCTCTCCCCACTCTTCTCTATCTCTCTCTCCTTTACCTATATCTCTCCCTTCTTTCCCCCTCTATCTCCCCCCTCTCTCTATCTCTCCCCATCTCTCCCCATCTCTGCTTCCCTCCCTCTCTCCATAACCCCCTATCTAGCTCTCTATCTCTACCTCTCTCTTTCCCTCGCTCCCTCCATATGCTCCTATCTTGCTCTCTATCTCTACCTCTCTCTTTCCCTCGCTCCCTCCATATCCTCCTATCTTGCTCTCTATCTCTACCTCTCTCCCCCTTTCTTTTCCCACATTATATCTCTCTTTTTGTTCCTATGTATCTCTATCTTTCTATTTGTCTCTCCTCTCCATCTCCCCTATTTATCTCTCCCTTTCCCTCTCTCTATTTATATTTCTCTTCCATCTCTATCTATGCATCTCTCCTCTCTTTATCTCTATCTTTCTCTCCATATCCCTCTGCATTTCCATCTCCATCTCTATCTTCTTCTCTATCTCTATCTCCTTACCCTTCTCTCTCCATCTCACTCTAACCTCCTCCATCTCTCCCTTGTTCTATCCATATCTCTCCCTCTCTCTCCCTCTCTCCCTATTGCAAACATAACATGAGCTTGTTTATCTTCCTTATTTAGAGGTTTCATTTCAATTGCGTTTGGATCCTTGTAAGTGGACGCATAGTTGATTTGAAGCTATCACTTCTCCATTGAGACCATTGTTGCACAAACAACATCATTTGATAAATGGCCTACCAATTGATCTCTATTGTACAAATGTATGCAAAAAATAGAGCAAAAATTTCTCTAATTGACCTTCTACACCTCTTCGGTGTACCTATTACACACCAACGTGCAATTGCTAGTAAAATATATTGAATTGAGTAACTTTCCTAAGCTTTGAATTGATGTTTATGATTCATTAAGTAGTGGCTTTTTTTGTATATTGTTCATTGATTTTTTTTTGTAATTGTGTGATGTTCATTTATTCAAACATTTCCCTTTGATGTAGACCTTACTAATCTTTGACTTACCTAGTAGTCAACATGCATTTGTGTTCTTCCTTCAAATCTTTGTTTATAGTTGAACACTAGTCTCTATTGTAGCCCATAGGAAGTTATCTCTATTTTTGCTTAAATTAGTTTATCTTCCTTATCTAAAAATATCGTTGCAAAGCTTGACTAGTGATAATGTGATAGTTGCATCATAGGAAAACACATAGTTAATTATATATTTTACATTTAATACAAAACCCCATGGAAATCATGTACAATGTGTATTATTAATACATTTTGATTATAGGTTTAGGTTTTAGATCTTAGGGAGCTTCCCCTTATATTTTGAAGAATATTTTTGACATATGTATTGTTTTATTTTGTCTTGTTTGACAATAGACAAATTAAAGTGCTAGCAATACATTTACATATCAACAAATGGTGTAATTTTGTGCACATTCAAGTCCATTCTCCTAGCTTTTACTTATTCCCATACATGCACATATTCTCATACACACACACACACACACACACACACACACACACATCTATTAATGCACTTATCCCCATGCATTTATTATCCAATTTAAATAGGTTGTCTTCATGTCCCAAATAATTTACATGAATACAAGCTCAACCTTGTTTGCTATATACTTGACCTTCAAAATTAAAATTAAGTTTGGCCAACTTCTTCCCATTCCTTTCTTGCTTAAGGATGAATTAACACAAGTTTGTGTGATTTATTGCCATGTTCTTGTATTTAAGGGTAATCAATGACATCCATTTATTGTTTGGATAACTTATCACATTTTGACCATTTGCATTAAAATAGCATGCTAAGAACACTTCCATTGGTGCATTAAAATGAATCTAAATCTACATATTAATTCTAGAGAATTTGCATGGTTGAGATATGGTGTCTTCAATCATTTACCTGAGTTATGCATGGGTTAACCTAGGAGAACATGTCACCATGCAATATACCAACAATCCTCCAAAGGTGTTTTTAAATACTGGTAGTCTCAAAAAGTTTAAAAAAAATGAAGGCAAATCGGCCACAATAAGAATTAGGATTGTACACTACTTTATATCATTTTGACAGGCACAAACTTGCCCTTGAATTGCAAAATTGACTCCATGATGTATAGATCAATAGTCTAGATCCCAAGGCAATCTATGGATTGTCATATTCCATTTCTAGTCACGAGGCATCCATAATTCAATGAATTGACAAATTATTCTTTCCTTAGAGCATCGAGCTAAGTACCCTTTATTTATTATGTTTTAATTTTCATACTTTAGTGTTTATTATTATAAAAATATTCTTATCCTTGGTTTAGTTATTTATTGATCTAGATTAATTCATGCGTATGTGGATGCATCCTATTAGATTAACCTAAATTAAGTTTAGGGAAAGGTTATTTTATTTTCATGTTTGGTGAACTTGATTAATCCTACACAACCTTTCCTCTAGGTTTATTTCATCAACATTTCAACTATCAAACCTAATATAACTTTGATTTATCATCTTTTTTTCAAAAATATTAGGGTTTGCATTCACTTTATTTACATATCTTTTTATTAAGGTTTGGGTATACATAACAATTTATCTCTTCCTATCATCTCACCTTGGGATATTATATCATTATGACACCTCTTAGGGCTTGCTCCTTGGTTGATCTACATACATTCATTTCAAATTTTGACATGTTTTTATCTTTCATATCATATGACATTCATTCTTGTATTTTTTTTATGCTACAAATGTGTCTTCTCTATGGACATTTGTAATATTCCCAAATAGAATAGTTTGCTAATTTATTTAGATAAAACACAACAAATCTGATTCAAAATATTAAACTTCAAACTCTCTTCAAATAAATATTAAAAATATAATGAATATCCACAAAGACTTAGCATTTTCTTAACAAATTTATGCACTTGAATTGACAATTTTTGCATGGAAATTTCTAAATATTTTTCTATAATGAAATCAAAATTTTATACATGGTATATACTATTATAACAACAAAAACTTCAACATAAACAACAAAATCTAGAAACTATGAAAATAAAACACTCAAAAATTGTAAATCACACATTGTCAACATCGATATGCTCCAAACTAAAATATGAATTCCTCAACACTTGAGGCTGATCTAATTGACTCAAAAATAATAGCAAACTGATCTACAACAACACACTACAAAATATGCAAAACCCACATTGGAAACAAACCCTCACACAACTTTACCTACAACTTGCAATAAATACAAGCACACACTAAATAACCAAAATATCCTACAAATATTTGAAGATCCAATGCAATCTATAATTGAAATTGTGTTTTGAACCAAAGGGGTTTTGTCCTCTAATTCTAATCTACAATGGGTTTTCATCCATAGAAGATTTTTTTATAAACACAAGTGGCCAAACAAATTTCTAGAAAGTTTTTGTATGGTAAAATGGGATGCTCTGAATGAGAAATGGCCTATAATATATAGATGAATGCATCTCCTAAACCCTTTTTGCATAATTTTAATTTTAAATAATAAAATAATAATTATCTTCAACTCCCTCCACCAATGTCGACTAAAAATAGCTTAGAATCTTACTCCACCAAGCATGCATGCATTCTGCCATAACCATCATGAATAAATTTTATTCTTGGGAGTTATAAAATGCCTAGAAGAATCCCACACCCCATTTGAAGGATAAAATACTAATTTTAATATTTAATTGTTGAATATTGAATCTCTTGGTCCACAATTAAATATTAAATAAACTATTTCTTTTTTCCGCATCTTAGCCCATCGAAAATAAAGGGAATGGACCAAATACTCTACCAAGTTGAATGTAAATGAAAGGGGACATTACAAGATTTTATTTTATCATGTCTTATCATTTTCATCCTTTAGTGAATTGATAATGCTTATCCTCTCATTCTAGAGAGGAATAGTTCATTTATCCATACATTTCATGATAATCCTATGCCTTGCAACAATGATAAGCATACACTAAGAAAGGATCTATTATATGATTCACATATAGATCACATTCATATGCTTAGTGAGACTACATTTCTTACATGCCACGTAGTCTTGTGTCCAGAAATTTATGTGCTTTGAATGAATTTTCAATCATACATGATGGTGGACATAATGATGATCATTTATGTACACTTCATGTTGAATCTATGGATACTTGGATAGCATTACACATACTCCCAATCCACATGATTATAGCTTATACCTTGACAATCACTTAGCTTCTTATGTAAACTTCATTAGTGCTTCATTGCCTTTTATATTACATAGATAGTATAAGTGTTAGTGAAGAGATTTTACATGAGGATTATGATGAGTCTGGTAATTACTCTTTATATGTGAAATCCTCACTACTTGTTAATTATGAGTAGATATGATGACATCTTGTTGATTAGTGAGTTTCCTCTATACTTAAGTAGTAGATTTTTGCAATGGTTTGATTCATCCTTCATGACTTTGGCTAATATTTTTACCATACTTTAGTAACCTTAATTCACACGAAGATATCATTGCAATGGTTTGATTCATCCTTCATGACTTTGGCCAATACTTTTACCATACTTTTGTAACCTTAATTCACATGAAGATATCATTGCAATGGTTTGATTCATCCTTTATGACTTTGGCCAATACTTTTACCATACTTTTGTAACCTTAATTCACATGAAGATATCATTGCAATGGGTTGATTCATCCTTCATGACTTTGGCCAATATTCTTAACAAACTTTTGTAACCTTAATTCACATGAAGATATCATGAACTTTGAGATGACCACTCATGATCCTAATTCTATCAACATGGCTTTTGTGTTGCTTGTCACTCCTAGTTTACCTGTCACTCTTAGAATGCTTTCCACTCCTAGAATGCTTGTCGCTCCCAATTCTCTCTTTGCTCTTGGAATGCATGCTCCTCTTGGAATAAACTTACTCATGATTGGAGGATTGTGTGCCCTAACGAAGGAGATTTTTTTTGGTTCTCGGGCCTACAACGTCACTCATTGTGATGTGCATGTTGTGTTCTGAAGTTGCACTTTCTTCTAACACAAACCAATGTGTTCCTAGTGATTGTGGTGTTTCTCATGCCTCCTCTCTTGAGTTTGAAGTGGGGAAAACTTATGCAATTGTTTCTCAAATTGTTGGCGCTTCACAACATTCATCTAGCCATGCTCATCACTCCCAATGGGGTAAACCCCAACCTATTCCCTGTTCTATGTCCCACCCTATTGTCATTTGTGGTTAGGAGGTGGTGGAATCACCTAATGAAGAACATTTTAAACTTTGAACCCTCGTTTGTAGATTTAATCATTTTTGTCCCTCCCTTATAGAACTGAATGAATGGGCTTTGAATTGGTGAAGGCCTCATACTGAGGACAATATTGAATTTGATTTCTCTGTGTGGGTATTTTTTATTATGTTCTTTCAATTGGGATGATCGATTGTGGATGTTGAATTAAGGGGTTTGGTTGCGGGGATAACACTCCCTCTCACTCAAATTGTGGTTTCCTTCCCTAAACTCTTAATTGAATCCTTAATTATTATGCCTATTTGGGTTAGACTTGAAGGGAAAAACATGCATGGATCTACAGACCCAACAATGTGGAATACATTCTCTTAACACTAATACAACAGAGGAGAAGAGCAAATATAGGTTTTGATAGCTTCTAAAACTTCTTAAGATGAATACATGCAAGTAAAATAAATATCACATAAAGAGAGCATTCACAATTGACACAAGATATACGTGGGAAAACCTTTTTAGGTAAAAAACCCACTACACAAAGTCAAGTCTATTTTGTATTATAGTAACAAAAATAGTTACATACAAATCACAGACTTCTCTGTTTAGCTCACAGCAGCACAATCAAATTCTCACTGTTACAATGTTCTCACTCATAACATACAAATCGAACTCTCTCTCAGCAATATGTTACCAACTTCCTCAAGTCACACGTTGCAATCAAGTCTGTCAGCCAACCACCTATCACAAGGTACATCCCTATCAAAAAAAAATCACATGCATGAACTGCCCATACCGATCTTCCTGCATCGAGCCACCTAGGCATTAAAGCCATTACCCAAATCAGGTCCTATTTGCCACCCTGAATCGACCTGCAATAACTGTTGCATAGACTTTTGGCCATTAGCCAATAATCACACGACACTGAGCCACGTGTCCTCAACTTATTTGTTGTCAGGCTCTGACACCGAGTCCAACTTGGTCAACCCAGTCGTCGAGCTCGATCGAGCTCTCCATAGCCTTTACCGTGCCACCGCGGTCCACTCGAGCTCACCCTGCAGTATGGCGGTAAGCATACTGAGCTCGCCATTCATTTTACCGCGGTACCGCAGTAACCGGCCAGGCAGACCGCAAGCGGTCTTACCGCAGCCACCGCAGTCAAACCTTTGGCTAGTCGCAGTAACCGCCAGCCAGTTGTTGGCGGTCTTACCGCAGCCACCGCGGTCAGCCCTTTGGCTGGCTGCGGTATGGCGGTAACCGCCAGGCCTTACCACAGTAGGGCGATAACCACCAGCTAGCCGTTGGCGGTCTTACCGCGGTAGGGCGGTAATCGCCAGCCAGCCGCTGGCGGTCTTACCGCGATAGGGCGGTAATCGCCAGGCCAAGCCGCTAGCAGCTTTACCGCGGCCACCACAGTCAACCCTTTGGCTGGCCGTGGTAACCGCCAGCCATATGCTAGCGGTCTTATCGCGGAATGGCGGTAACCGCCAGGCCAGTCACCTCCAAAGCAAGTCAAAGTTGTCACAGTAAAGCGGTAAAGCCCGAAAAGAAAACAAAGCATGCACTGAGGGAGAAGGTAAAGGGAAACATGACTGGAAATTAAGACATAAATTGTCAACAAGACTACCCAATCTCCCTTTTTAATTTTTGGAAGTTTCACATGATAATAATCTTGTGGGCATACCCATCAAGGGTTAGAAAGAGGACAAGATGTTAATCTTTCACCACCTATGATCCTATCCTACCAATCACTACTCTTAATTTACCTCCTACACCTCAAGCCACATCTAAGACAAAGGAGTATGAGTCTATTCAACAAATGCAAAGTCACAAGCCAGTATATCTTTATGAGACGTAGGGGAGAGGACCCAGTAGTTGAGCATGTTTCAATAGTTGCGATAGTAGTTGCTTATATAATGTCCAATAGTTGTGACATGACTACCCTAGCTTAAACAAAATGTATTCCTTTGATCTTTTATCCATGACTACCCTAGCTTAAACAAGTATTGGTAGCACTTTTTTTTGGGCCTTTTTGGACATCTTGACAAAAAGCATGTTGATGTGGCATCATATTTGATGATCTGGCCCTGAAATGAAAGTTATAAGTAGGGGACTTGCCAAGTAAGCGGTTGTAAAAAATTGGGAGTGATTTGAAATTTCTACGTAGGATAATTAGAAGCGTGAAGTTAGAGTGCACAACTACTGGGTCCTCTCCCCTAGTATACATGCCATCTTATTATAGAGATATAAAGCAAAAATCCTTGGAGAAAAATCTAAGTTTGGTCCAATACCACACCACAATAAGTTATATCTTTGATTAAGTTTGTTGGCCACAAGGAAAGTTGTGGTATATCATTGGACGATAATAAAAACCCACCTGCGAAAATTCTTAAGAAAACATTAACTTTACACATCATGGTGAAGTGTGACAATTTATTCATCAAATGATCTAGTTGACAATGGATCTAGCCTTAAAATGTGCACTAGATATTGCTTGCAACAACCTTCAAATATTACTATTAGAGGATTTGATAATATTGCTAGAACTTGTTCAAGCACTATTATTCTTTTGATTCATACTTGCCAACACAAGTTAAACCAGTATTCCATGGGGATAGATCCTCCCCCAAAAAACCCTGAATTTCCTAGACGGGGATGTCTCAGAGACTTGGGAACTTGGGGAGGACGTCCCCAACTAGCCCACCACCAGCGTCACCATCCCACCACCGGTGTCGCTGTCTCCAAGATGTCGCTAGGACTTTAAGGATGTTGGGGTGTCCTCGAGACGTCTAGGGGACTCCTAGTTGTCTCCAATATGTATAATTCTTATACTTATACATTTTTTATAACTATTTTTTAAAGTACTATATGTATTTCAGCACCCTACCGTCATCCCCTTGTTGTTCCCCCGCCACTCCCAAACTTAGACCCCACATCCCTGCATCCTCGAAACGCGTCCCTTGTCGTCCCCCCGTCCCCATCCCCGAAACCTCGTGGAACATTGAGTTAAACACATTATTCAATATGATGTTTAAAAAAATTATATAACATGCTTTTTGGGTTTTCATGGTTGCATACCATGAAATTGGTTCCCTCTATGCTTCATCAATGCAAAATTTTATGATAAATGAAAAATTTGTCACATACCTATAGATCCTCAACCGTACAATAAGTGTACACCAATGGATATATCTAACAATTTCATAACACAAAATAAACTCTTAGCACATGAATATAGTGCTTTACAAGTTGATATTAGGTTTCATTAGATTATATACCTTGTGGTGTCTAGGTGAATATTATGTGGGTCCTAAAGCTTATGGCATACTCTCTTTACATGGATCCATCCATCTATGGAAAACACCTAATATGTATAAGGACACAAAGGAAGCATGTATATGTGAAAGTATCCTAAGAGTGCTACATCTAACTCATCACCTCATCAAGAGTCATCATTTAAACAATTATATGGTCCTAAATAGAAACTTATGCAAAAATGTAGGATACAAAGTTATCGAACTAGGCAAAAATGAACGATGCCATAAATGATTTTTTGAACCTCCTTAAACTAAAAGATCCAATGATGTAGGCTATCGACCCAATCAAACCATAAGATAATTTTTCCCAAAACTAATGAACAATCAACAAGATCTTATAATCAATCCATTGAATGATCTTTAAAAATTAAATAGGGTCTTATTGAGAGTTCTCATTTTTGGGATCTCTTGCATACCCTTCAAGATTTGATCTTAAGTCACATTTTTAGGATATCAAGTGAACCTTGATGGTTTGATCCAGCACAACCCCAAGAAGTCACATGTGCCCACTTTGGTGTAGTGTGCTAATCTTGGCGCATGCATAATTGGTGAACTTAACATGAACAACAACTCCATTTTGATTTTTCATGTATATTCCTAAACTAGCATGAAGTCATCAATTCTAAAGAAATTATTAGAAGCTAAAAACCTAGATCTAGGAATACTACTCCCACTTGCTTAACAAACAACATTTTCATGGAAACATTTCTATGTTTTGGGTTATCCCCTTAAGAACACACATAACTTATGCCATCATTTGGAATGTTGTCATCCACGAAATCTATTGTCAATATGCTACCCCTATTCAACTCTCCCCCCCATTTTTTGGAAGTGATACTTCATCATATTTCTAAACTAATCCATTTGTACATGTCAAAGTATCACCTATATCGATAGAAATGAATTTTCCATCACATCCATCAAACCATAAAAAAATGGCCCCAACCTCTTTCTAGTTGGTCTTATATTAAGAGATTAAAAATTAGAAATCAAATGGTCCAAACTATTATCTACACAACAATAATAACCTCACAATAATTCTATCAATCAACCATCTATCCATAGTATATCGATGTTACACCCTATTGTTTGTTACCACATACTTTTACTTTTACCAGTGAATAAGCTTTAAATGCGTGATTATGTTTTAGTGAATTTGTATGGATAAAAGAAATGAGTGAATGTGTATTATGATGAGATTGCTTTTTAATGCTTTAATGATGTTTATGAAATGAGATGAATATGATTTTCATGTTATCGGCTAACTTTGTTCATGTGTACTAAGTTGGATGCATGAAATGATCAAACTCTCCAAAGGGAGAGGGAGAGTATCATCCAGGAGAAGAAGTTGGTATGGAGACCATTGTCATGATCATCTAAGTACCTACACACATGTACTACACCGAGTAGAGTAACCTTGTTGAGTCAATGTTAGTGTGTAGAATCATAATGTTATTTTTTAGGTTGATTGGTATGTTAGGGATTATTGTGTATGATTCCTTTATGGTTCTCTTGTCGATTTGGGTCATAGATTTAAATATGTTTTGTTGAGTTTGAGATATTTGAATGTTATGAATATATATTCATATGTATATAGGTACATTTATATATATTAAGTATACATGTATGCATATGTAAGCGATGGCACATACATACAATCATATGTGTGTATGGGCATGTGTAGATAGAAATGCCTATGTATAATCATGTGTGGATATGCAATATGCATACGACCATTTGTGTGTGTGTGTGTTTAATATAAACATATACGCACAGATATATATTTATAGTTATATTAAAACGATGATAATGTATATATATTAACACATATATACATATATATATATATATATATATGAATATATAATACATATTAATGTATATATATATTTATTTATCTATAATATGTATATATATTAATATATATATATTATAATAATGAAAGAAGTACTATAATATATATAAATATATATATGAGTGGAGAAATACGCATGTTATAGTTTCCATAGAAATGCATTGAAATGTATTTGAAAACAAAGCATATTAAATGTCATGTAAAGAGGCCAAATTGGAAGCCAAACCATGGTGAGATAGAGGTGCATAGAAAGAGAGTTTAAATACAACTCAAAAGCATATAAATTAATGCTAAAAGCTAGCAGTTGTGGGTTGGCCAAATCACCCAGGAAGAGGTGTGCCATTTGCATGTAATATGAGTTTAAAAGCTACAACAAAAAAAGGTAAAATTGAAAACTTATGCCAAGTGTGATGCCACTTTTCTAGGCATTTTGACTTAGTGAAATATCATGTCTTAGGTTAAGGTCCCATGGAGGGGGGCTTCCTTAAAAATCTCAATGTATGTTGCTTAGCTTTTTTAGGAATATTTTAAAGTTCTTGGTCCCATGAATTTAATCTTGCAATTCTGCTTTAAATTTTAAACTCCAAATTCAAGGAATGAACTCTAGTGCTTTGATAAAAAATAACAAATAAATGAAAATTCTCTCATTTTTATTTTCTAATAAGAATTTTAAATTTTAAATGAGAGACAAGTGGCATAAAAAACTCCTAAGATGTAGGGGCAATTTCTAGCCCCACCCGAATTTCACCAACTGAAATATTCATTCCTAAAAGGTAGGGGCTCCTATTTTTTTGGAAAAGATTCCAATTAATCCCGTAGCACAAATGTTTTTCCCATGGGACCTCCTGCTCCATGAAAATAGAAGCCCAAGCCCCCATGGGACCATACAATTAGCTGATTTTATTGACTCAACTGAAGAGTCATAAACTGTGTATATATTGGACTATTTATGTGTCAATTTTCTATAATCAACAACAAGACAAAAGAGCACCCAACTTTCCATTCGACTTGCATAGTTCAAGAGTTGGATTCGAGTTCTTATTTTTTTCTTTGAGAGGTGGCAATAATAGGGAAAGGTGGCGAATCTTTTAGCTGTTCTATAGCATTAGTTTTCTTATTATTTTCTATAAAATGAGAGCAACATTTTAGTATTGATTCATCCATCTTTTTGCTAAGATTATTTTGTTGAGCTGAGTTGTTGTGAGTACGCATATAGAGTTCATTTTGTGAGTTAAAGAGTAATTCTTTGAGTGAGTTGAGAGCATTATTTTAGTGAGATTGTGAGAATTTTTGGAGTGAGGTGAAGCTGAGAAAGTAGGAGGCTACAAGTAGAATTGTTTGGAAGAAGTTGCAAGAGTTTTATTTGTTGGAAGCATTATTGTCTAGGCATGCTTGATATTTTAACTCTATTAATCTCTTGTATTTTGGAATTGAATTGTGTGTGGATTGGATAATGTTGAGTTATTATTGTATGCATCACTTGTTAAAAAAATAGAAATGAATGCTTGAGTCTTCATTGGTTGAATTAGGGAATTTATATAGAGTGTGATATGAGTGTTTCATGACTATATACATTTCAAAGAATAAGTTTTTGAATAATCACTATATTAATATATAATTATAGGCACTAGCCTTTTATAAAAAAAAAACAATGTGTATATATGCTTGAGTGTTATGACCATTTGCAATAAAATGGTTTAGAGTCATAATGGAATAGGATGGATGATAATATGATAGGAATACCTATGTTTTCGTTATATTATTTTGGAATGAGAAATTATGTTCTCGAATGGATATATAACTTATATGAAAAGGGTGTTTCATTCCCTAGGGATTGGGATATGTACTTGAATTCGAGGCGGTTGCTGAAACCCAACTTTACAACCATGGGAAAGGGTAATCTAGTGAATGTGTCAAGCCTTTAAGATCTATGATGTAACTATTGATGTTGTCACTTTTTTATTTTTGTTTGTGAGTATAACCTTGAGTTTCAGTGGTCATTATAGTTTCCAAGTCGAGTAAGGGTGGTTGAACATACGACTCTACTCATAGGAAGTGAAATTATTATATATGGAATCTTTGGCCATAGTAGGTGTAAAAACTATTGCTTACACCTTGTCAGTTCACTGTGATCCAGGATTGCATACTCGTTAGTAGTTTCATGCTAGTAGGAGGGTATCCTTTGTATGGTCATACTAGATATGCAGGACACAACACCAACTACTCAGATGTGCATTATTATGGTTTTTATACCAAACTCTTTGTTGAAGGGTAGGGCCATATTACTAGCTAGGAAGATGTGTGGGGGACCGCTTAATTTTGTGGTTGGAGGAAAGGCACTTGGATGATGCTCTCCCTCTTGCAACCAGTAGTTGAGTCTTGTGGAATAAAAGAAGTGAAGATCCATAGGTGGACACTTCAATCATTGAACCACTAAACTATTGAAAGATATGATATGTATATGTTTATTATATTGAATCATTTGGAAAGTGTATTTGAAATATGTATTTCATTCATCAGAAATTATGTAAAGATTAATGCATTCATGTAATGATATATGCTATGTGAATTTTATGTTAATGAAATGGGAAAAAAAAATATGATCATGATCTTGAGCATTTGTGTTATTTACTTTCTAAGTTAAAATCTTAGGTAAAATTTGTAGGGTGAATTTGGGGCATGTTACAACCAACACATCAATGTAAAGGCCATATTCCTTCTACTCATGATTTCACTTTGGGAATTTACCCAAAATGCCTTAGAGAACCTTTCAATCACATCATTAGAAATGTTGACTTTGTTAGTCCATTGTTAGACCATAGTATAAAGTGAAGGGGACCATGTGCCCATATTAAGGAATAAATGATTGTTATCCATGATTTTTTCAACTACAATGCTTTAGTGGCCAAAATATTTCTAAAGAATATTTAGGAATTGCCTTGGACTAGTACTATTGATTACTCACAACCTCCATCCACATAGTTTGACAAATAGTGAGTGAATTGGTTAAGGACTTTCTTGTAAACAAACAACCGAAAATTTACATTAGAGAGTTCCTTTATTTTGAACAAGATCCAAAATAATTTGTTGGACACTTTCTCACTCAATGAAGGTAGGTGCTTTATTCTTCATCTAACACTTCTCACATGGATTTTAGGGAACTCTAAATTTCTCCTCCAATGAATAAATGTAGACATATGGGAAGAGATTCAAAAATTCCCTTTCCAACCTATCATGAAACCATGGGCAACAGTATATGCATAGGCCATGAAGCTCCTAATAATATCAAGAATGATTTTGAAATTCATGGAAAACTAATACAAATAGAAACTCATGCTAGCATTCCAATAAACAAGGATGATTCTTCTAACTCATAAAACTCACACCACGAGAACCTAATGTGGATTTCATCTTTCACCACTAACAAAGGCAACATAGAAGTAGACATAATAGTCCACCCCTACTATATAGGACCGAATTTGCACCCCTCACGTAAATTCCCCATTACATATCCTCGCCTTAGAAAACCAAATTCAAAGGCGAAATTCCACATCAAGAAGTCGCTTTCCTTCCGCTTGGCATTTTTTATTTGTGTCAATAGAAGATTATTTTACGAGGACGTGTGTGCAGCGCGCAGATGTCTGCATGGCATGTTTACGTCCCTGATAAATTCTTGCATCTAAAGTTGGCAGAGATGTTACACTTTCGATTGGGTCGATTTGTAACGTCCATCTTCGACCAACCGACCTCGAAAGTGGTAGATTCTTCCCTCTTCTCCTTCAAATTCATCCCTTCCTCATTCAACACATCTCTTTTTGCTCTCTTTGGACAATCTCTCTAAGCAATTTGAATTTCTTCACAAGCTACAAGACTTCAACACTCCATTGCAGCAACAACACTCCGTCAACTCTGCAAAGAAAGTGTGAAGCAATCCATCACAACGTAGGCTTGAGGTATTGTGAGGCCTCCCTTAATCACAGTCAAGGTTGTGTTGACTGTTAAAGCCTTCTTTCTCCCCCATTGGCTAGTGATCTCTTGGTGGAGGTGGTAACATTTCGCTCCTCTCCTTTGTGATTTGGTAGAGTAGCTCTTTACTGCTTTGTAGTGTTATTTGCATTCCTTCTTTCTTTACTTCTTTATCACATATTTCTCTCTCGTTGCTATATGGTTGTCCGTGGAGGTGGTAACACCCAAAACGGGGGTCTAACTAAGGTAGACCCCTATACAACCCCAACAATTTTCCCCTCTTTCTTATGTGCGAGTGGATGTGCTTTTTGGAGTTAGCTGGTGAACTGGTGTCTTGGTGAGATTCTCTTTGTTATCTTAGCTCTCATATATTTGTTTTATCATATCTGTGTGTACCTTTCCTACTTTGTAACTCTATTTTGTTCCTTTATAAGTCACTAGGTAGGCCTTTAGCTTATTTTCTAACGGTTCATATTGTATCTTTGGTCCTTTGGTCGTACGGATGCCAGCGCACCAGGGAGATGCTAGTGCACTGCGCTGTCGTCCCAGAATCATACTTTCATCCTCAAGAAATGAGCTACTTGAGGTATAGTGTTAAAACTAAAAACTAGCTCGCCTAGCCCTAGTTTAGATCTCGGATCTGAAGAGTGATTGAGGGGCCTCATAGTCCTCATCATTCTCGTCCCCTATTTCATAACATCACTTTAGAGTGAAGTAAGTTAGGGCAGCCTTCCGCTCTCGGCTCTTCGTGACTTGGGGCCTTGACATGGTTGGTCCCCCTCTCTTACACCTACAACATAAATCCGGTCTATATTATAAATTCCATAAGCTTAGGTGACATATATTTCAACTTATAGAAATTATTACATGCTTGGTTATTACCTTCATGCGAGCCAGTTATAGTTATTTCTTGAGTTATTCTCACACTCAAAATATGTAGAACCTAGGCCTTGACATCAACCATTGCTCATTCCCTTGAATGAGATATATTAGGCTTATAGAACTCAACATTGATTAGGATTTTTTTTCACTTATGGGTCTAGACAATTGACCTCACTCCTAATTAGCCTCATGGTTTTATAATTGGTCACATATTAGAGCTTATCGTGAACTCACTCACTTAAAGGATTGTACTACCATTGTCCTATGGGCCACTTAGTATAGTATAGTCCAACCTCTTGTATTAAAAATATTAACCAAAATCTTCATCTGTTGAGGTTTTCCTCCTAAAGACAACACTTTCACATTTGATTCTAGATAATTACTTTTTAGATGATAATATGATATTTCCCTTTATTTTTAGGTTTAGGTTTTTTAAAACTATATATTATTTATGAGTCTTTATTAATGATGGGATTGCAGTCAACATAGACTCCATGTTTCTCCTAGGATGGAACATGATGAATCACATATTTCCTAGACCATTGAGACTTTAGAGGTTATGACAAACTAAAAATCGTTGCCCTTAGGAATATTGTGCTCCTTATCGATTTTGACCCTAAGACCCTACCCATAAAATTTGTTATCATAAAAAGAGACATTAGCTATAACGCGATCTTATGGTGACCATAGATTCAAAGAATGAAGCCTATGTCATCCACTCTATTTCAAGAGATTCATTTCCTTCACTAGGAGAAAATCACTATGTTGAGGGATAACCTAATGCCTTTTATGCCTACCAACTTGAAAGAGAAATAAAAATAGCTAATTCCATTCAAACATCAATGTCATCCATTGATTAAAAATCTATCCTAAGCCAAACCAAGAGCACTACACCTAAAAATGAACCTATAGAAAAAATCAAGAGAAATTAGATCAGACCATAAGAGGATCTTGACATAGTAACTATTGTTTAAATTTTCAAATTATTAGAAAGGTACTAGTCAATTATTTTCCATTCGATCCTCATCTAATGTTAACCTATGCACTAAGAAACCTCGCATTCATTCCTACCTACGATATTCCTTACTCTAGTATAGTAGAGGCCTTAAAAATATAGGTTCACCCCACTATAAAGCTATTCAATTGGTTCTTAAAAGTCTTGCATTGAACCAACAAGAGGAGAAAACCAATTAATTATTTTTCCCTATTCAAGAAGCACCAACAAAACTTGCACCCATTCCTTTGGTGTAGTAGTGCCTTAATAAATATAGATTTGTCTCACTATGAATCTATTCAATTGTGTAAGATTTGGCTATGGAGATAACCACCCAAGATCTAAAGGCCTAATGGAAATCACACTGAAATGAGAAGATCAATATCACAAGAATAAATTTTATTCATATCAAATAATGTAAATATAATGAATGATGGAATGATTAGGATGATTAAGAATACAAAGAGAACCCCTTGGTTACATAGACCAACGTGAGACATATGACTACATAATATTATGACGAAACATAAAGTGATAAGTATCATATGTGTACCCTAAGTAAACTTAACTAGACTAGTGTGAATAGGACCTAGGAGGTGAACTAGTTAGGTAATATCCCTATTCACAATGGCAATTGGTTGTTACAAGTCTTGACTCAAACCAACAAGAGGAGAAACTTAATGAGCTAATTTTCCCTATTCAAGAAGTGGTCCTACAATTTTTTGACCTAATTTGGCTTAACCCTAAACCTTGTTGGTCATATCTATATATCCCCAATAGACGATTCATAAAATATTGATTTTCTTTTTTATGCACATGAAAATGAAAAATGAAGCTGCATACTACATACTAGTTGTTTATCATATAGATAGTTTCTCATATACAAATATACTTCATGGTTGAAAGTATTTCAAACTATGTGTTCTACTGTTCTAGATCCCTTAAGCACACCATTATTATTCCACTTCCTTTGCATTAGGAATACAATATCTCAAAACTACAAGATCCAAGTTCTCTAGGAAATACACTCAACTCTCATGCTAAGAGGAACTTTGTTACACCTCGTATCTTAGTTACCGGGTTACTTTTACCTTGTGAGTAAATATGATGATAAATGTAAATCAGAACTTTAGTATGATTAAATAGGTGAATCAAATACGTGAATAGGCATTAAGATGTTATTGCTTTTGAAGGTGTGATTATGTTTTATACTGATGGAAATGTGATGTATGAATATGTCTTGTGATATGAATACTTTAATGCTTTGATGATGCAAATGATTTATAATGCAAATGAATTCAATGTGAATGTCTTACTATTGTTGCAATGTACTAAGCTAGATGCAAGAATAGATTCAAGCCCTCAAGTACGAGAGGCGAAGTATCACTCAAGAGAAGAACTTGGTTAGGTAACCTTTAATGAGCCTAACTAAGCATACACCCGTTCACACCCTAGATGGTCAAGTAGAGTCGAGTTAGTTCGGGAAATGATAAGCAATCTCCTGTCAGGGTTTGAGTATGTTTTGTACTGGTATATGGTTTTAGTCTTTGAATGTTCTTGTTTAGGGTTGTGTGATTGAGTCTTTATGACAAGTGAAAGTTATTTTTTGTGTGTTCATATTTATATGCAAATCAAAGAAGTATATACGATCAATGAATATATGGGTATATGTGCTTAAGTATGGATGTTAAAATAATATTATATATAATATATATATTGATGTATATGTATATCGTTACGTTAATGTAAATGCATATACATATATATGCATATATGTATATATGTATGATTATTTTAACATATGTTTATTTATATTTGAATGATAATAGATGTATTTAATAATCATGTGAATATGATTATATGTGTGTGTGTGTGTGTGTGTGTGTGTGTATATATATATATATGTTATGTGATATATATATATTATATATAATGTTTGATATATTGAAAGTGCATTATATTAAATATAACGTATTATATAGCACTACAAATTTGAATTAATAACCAAAGCTTATGGTTGCATATTGGCCGATATAGCAAGCCACTCTAATGGTTTGAACAACATTCCCATATAGGCCGATATGGTTGCATTTAGGCGCAACATATGAAGATTGGAAGCACAAACTATAAACATATAACAAAGCTACATAGGATATGTGATCATTACGTGAGCCTTGCATAATGAAAACTAATCAAAAGTTTATGCCAAAGACTACGCTGGAGGTAAGTTAAGCATACCATAAAGGCTGCAAAGGAGCTTGTGTATAGCGTTATAAATGCATGTCACGGAGGCTGATTTAGTGGCTAATCTAAGTACTATGCCACAATATAAGGTAGAATGCAATTAGAACAGGTAAAATGTTTTAAAAAGCCATCACAGGAGGTTAGAAGCCATGCACGTAAAGCATGAGAGAGTAAGTCTCAATCCATTAACCAGTGCATACAATAAGAGTTAGGCCAACAACATAGCAAGTAATTGTTGTGCATAAAATTTAAAGAAGAGTAATACAAAATGCATGAGTACGTGGTAGGAAAAGTTAGTAATATTAAATAGAGAAGGTAAAGCGTTGAAGTTGCACTAGGATGAGGTAACACATTCATTAAAATGCTGATGATATTAAACTCAACGCACAAATGGTATAAGGAAAAGTTTAATGTTGAATAAGAATTTGAGTGCAAATCAGAGTCTTCAAATCCATCCAACCACTGGAAATAAGCATGGAGACTTTGTCAAGGAATAGCTGGTTGTTGTTTGTGAAGGTAGTTGACTTGCATGAGGAATAGGAGTGTTTATGTGTTAACATATCTGAGGTTTGTACAGCCACACACCATTCTTTTGGCTGGGTCAATGCATTATAGAAGGGAAAACTAGTTTTTTTTGTTATAGTGGTGGAAAAATGAGAGAAATGTGGTAGATTTGTTAGCTTGTTTATAGCATTAAGATGCTCAAATATTCGTATATATAGAGGTGCTATTTTTACCATTATACACACTTTTCATTATGATTACTCAATTGTTATTCTATTGTATTTTTTATGCAAGTGAATAAGAGAATTTGAGAGTTAGTGAGTTTCTTTGTTATTTTGCAATTGTAATTGTTGAGAGATTTAGAAAGAGGCTTGAAGTGGAATTTGGGTTGAACTTAGAGGAAGTAGAAAGCGGGCTTGTGGAATTGAGCTAGGAAGGAAGAAATATATCAGTTGGAGCTTTTATATAGGCATCTTGATCTCTATTCCTCTATTATTTATGTTTTGAAAGGTTATTTGATTATAAATGCCTTTGTTTGGAAAAGATTGCCTTCTTGGAATGCATGATCTTGTTCTTATGAACCTAGTTATTTCCTAGTATGGAATATTCTTATGTGATTCTTGATTGAGTCTTGAATTAGTGAAATAGTATTATTTGGGAATACATTTATATTATGTTGAATCATGTGTGGCTTTAATGCTATTAGAACTATACTTAGTTTGTTAAATCTATATGGATATGGCATGAAAAGTGAGATGTGGAATATGTTGCTATCTTCATTTGTTAGCTTATGATGTTAGGTAAACCTTTTTGGATGAGGAGGTTAGTAATACAATGAGGATAATGACCTGATAGAAATGTCATCATTGATAGGTTGTGATGTTATGTAAACCATATTGATAGGCTATACTTGATTGATTACTTATATCTCCTTAAAAGTGGGAAGAGAGTTTTTTCCATAGGGTTAGAGTATAAACTTGAAGGATATATCAATATACAACAATAGGATTGATAAAATGTATTTTATGATTATGTTATTCCTATTCATGGAATTTTAGAAGAGGACTCATTTTCCGGCAACCCAAAGTCATATTGAGAAGAGGACTTGAAGGTGCATAAGCACAAACTCTTCTCAGGATAATATCCTCCAAATTATATACAAATGTAGTGAACATTGTAAACATGTGAATATTTGAGATATATTGAAAGAGAGGATTTATGATTTTTTTATGATCGCTCAAGATCGTTACATCACTTTTGATTAAAACCTTGGGTTGGGAATATCCTATTTAGTTGGGTAGTTTACTTGATTATTGAATGAAGAAAATAGGTTGGGATTAACCCATATGATCTAATTGATTATTTGATTGTTGATTATATCTTTGATTGAAGTCATTTATTGTTTGAAGATTATACTTTTGATTGAATTCATTTATTGATGAGATTATACTTCTAATTAAGGTCATTTATTGTTGAGATTCTACTTTTGAATTGAAGTCATTTATTGATGAGATCATACCTTTTGAAATGGATTCACTTAATGTTGTGACATTATGTTTATCTGTATGGTTAATTTGGTTATTCATGGGGTTAGAATACTCCATGAGAAAGGGTGTGACCTAGTTATTCAAGTTGTTATGTCTTCACTTCCTTTTTAGACAAAATGTGTGTAAAAAGTTTGAATGGTCATAAACCAAATCGAGTTAGAAAGGTGGGTGAGCGTGTGACTGCCACTCGAAGTACTGGGTAATGAATACTTTGGCCAAAGTCTAGTGTAATTTTCCACTATTTACACTATCAACTCGCTATGATCTAGGTTTACATACTAGGCTTGGATTTCCATACATCTAGGTTGTAGCCATTGTATGGAAGCTCTAGATATGTGGGACACAACACCATGCTTAGAGAAGGCTAGGACCATGAGGTTACCAAACCAATCTCTTCGTCAAAGGGTAGGGACATCTTACCAGTTAGGTAGATGTGCGGGGGATCACAGTAAGTCTGTGGTTGGCAAAAAATTGCTTGAGTGATGCTTCTCCTCATGCAATGGAAGCCAAGATCTGAGGATGTATGCGCCAATATTGTGGACAAATATAACGTATGCACCAAGGAATGGGGACATCTAGAATGTATGCACCAATGTTGGGATATCTGGACCATTTGTATCTCTATAACAGTAAGCTCTTAGAAGCTATGTATTTGTGTGTCCTTCTCTATGAAAATTGTAAATGTTATCTTTACAAGGAACTATGTAATATGGAATTGATACTTGGGTTCTTGTAATGTTTTGTTGTAATGCAATGGGAAAGTTTTGGAATGGGGTTATTTCAAATGTGCATATTGCTATTGGATTAGAAAAGAAAAAAATAATTGCTATATTTGTTCACGTGTGGGTTAAAATAGGGTAAAAATCAATGTGTAGAACAATGGGTATGTTACAAACTTGAATACACAAGAGGAGACATAGAGTACATAAATGAAGACTTAGACATTTGAGTCCAATTGCTAAAATTAGGGAGAATAATTTTCACTTCATGCTCTGTAGAACCTAAAATGATGATCCTTGAGGTCCCTTAAGTGGGAAAATTAAAGTAAATGAAAAGGTTACAATACATATTCTCTAACCATCCCTAATGGTAGAAACAAATGAATTTTGAAGACCTCAAACAAAGCAAATTATAATAGTATACTATGTGCACTAAAGGTATGAAATTAAGATATCTCCAAATATTACATCTCCTTAAGACTTGAATACAATATACTACCCACACACACACATAAGCACTTTTCTCTTTAGGTGGATTAGTAATAGGCTCTAACTAAGGTTATAATGTAGTTTTGTGCAAGAGAGTAGGACCCAAACATGCATAGAACTTAAGAAATGATTAAAATGTTATCTTGCTCAAGATATGATAAAGTTATAAAATTAATTTTATGCATTTAGGGAAGGACGACAAACTACAAGGATGTAATATCTTGAATTTAATGATTGTATTGGTGGTTGAAATGCAATATGTTGCAAACTATGCCTTATCCTAGGGAAAATAAAGTCAAGTATCAATCACACACATAAAATTACAAGATCAAATTAAAAATAAGTATGCCATGGGTAATCATAAGCAATGCTTTGTGACTAAAAATAAAACCCATCTATAACCAAAGATACCCATGCTTGAACATGATTCAACAATCCATCATCAAACAAAGTGAATCCATATGGTGTATATAAAAATGAGAGTTCAAAATAATTTTAAACTATTTTATAGACTTTTGTGTATGCTAATTAATCCACATACCAACAAGCTACCAAATGTAACTTCAAATCTAAACATAAAATTCTTACCTCTTAAACGTACCTAGATAACCATGGAGACATTCAATCATGCCATGCCCAATTTTTACACTACTAAGCAATAACAAATACATTTTTTTTTTAACATAACATCACAAAATAAGACAATATTTAATAGATCGCCTATGTGCACCTGATGGCATCATGTTGACATTTCCATAATAAGTGCACCATACATAAATGTGAGAGAAATAAAAATTAGGTGTGATATATCCTTTCTTCACACCCTAACTATGGTGGTCGCCTATTAGGTTTAGGTGTCTAAACAAGACACCTTGAAGGAGAATACATTATTTTGCATAAATCTCAAGGTTTAACTATATGGAAAATGAGTGTTCGATCATCAAGTCTAACTAATGAAAGAAATACAATTATTTTAATATTTTAATCAATAATAATTTAAAAGTTTAAACTTCTAAGGAACCCAATAATTAAATTGCTAAATAATTTAACCATAACTAGGGATTAATAAATTTACCCTCTAATTGAATAAAGAAAGGACACGATTTCTACGTTATTAAGTTTAATAGTTCAATAATTAGTTAAGTTTCAATAGTTAATTAATTATATGTAACAAGAAAATAATAATTAAATTTCTAATAGATTAAACCACATGTAACTTAAGATATTTTTTAAAAATTCATAATAGTTATGTATACATGATATAAATTTAAAACATCATTTAATCTAAAATTCATTGATCCCTATGAGCGAGAAAATGGTGCACAAGAGCAAAAGCGGAAGTAGAGTAGAAGAAAATAATTTACAAGAAAAAAAATGGGATGTTGAGAATGAAGGGAAGAGACCAATGTGGGATGCACATAAATTGCAAGAACATTTTCCAAAACGTGTGAATGGATCATTTGGGGATGAAGTCATAGAAGATATGGAAATACACATAGAAGTTTCAAGTGAAGTCATGATTGATGAGGAAATTTTGAATAAGGGCATTAATTTTGCACGTGATAGGTCCCAAACAACCAAGAGAAGCAATAAGACATTGGGAAAAGAAGAGTTGGGACTACTCATTTGTCCTGAAATTTATACCTAAAAACTTCTTAATTGTGATCTTTCAATCCAAGAAAGAATTGGAAGTGATCCTTTCAAAAGGGATATGGTGGATGGATTGAAAGGAAATTTGAGTGTAGAAACACTTCCCTAATGCAAATCAATTAGGGAAGAGGTTACAAAACTTTGTTTCAAATATTTATTCTATTATAGTTTCTTTAAGAGTGCACATGCAATTAATTATTATTTTCATATTTAAAGCATAAAAATGCATAACACAAAATTTTACATG
>CM021108.1:604762515-605153083 GCA_007115665.2 Sequoiadendron giganteum | reverse complement strand
GGTCTACAAGCATATCCTCCATTTTGAGTTTCCACAACTCAAAATTACAACCATTGAATTTATCCAGCTCTATTCTTCCTGATGTTCTTGTCATCTTAAACCTGCAATAAGATTACAAATTTCTCTTTGTAAGGACTCCCACTGAATCTAGAAATGTACAAAAAACCCTTCTAACCCACCAAGGATAGAAAAGCTAGCCAGGCTCAAATATGAGTTGAAAGGAAAGTCAAGTGCAAAAATGCTTCCCTAATGCAAATCAATCAGGGAAGAGGTTGCAAAACTTTGTTTCAAATCTTTATTTAATTATAGTTTATTTAAGAGTGCACATGCAATTAATTATTATTTTCAGATTTAAAGCATAAAAACACAACATAAAATGTTATGTGGGAAAACCCTTTTGAGAAAAAACCCACACAACAAAGCACAGATCAATTATATTATAGTAATATGTCAATTACATACAATATTAAAAGTCTATGATCTTGTGGGTGTTGATTCATTATGATACAAATCTAGAGTGAATTAGGCAACATAACGACATATAAAAATATTACATTCACATTACAATTACAAATGCACTAAGGCATCAATATATATCCTTCACATACATGGGCGTTGATTTTTGCAATGTGTCAATCTCCCAATCTCTACATGCATGTAAACTGAAAATCAACAACATGCACAAGTCTCAAGTGACCCATTTAGCAACCTATCAAACATGCACGTGCATGCACCAACATGCAAGCACATGCAAAGTTTATAGCTCCAAAAATCAAGCAACTTCACATGCTAGGTGTCCCATAGAGAAAATCATTTTTTTTGCCAAAATAGAACTCACCCACAACTCCTAGTCACTTCAAGTGACAACTCAACCTCCGTTAAGAAAATTTCCTCTCCAAGCTTCAGTCAACAAGTCAAACTGATGTCACATGGCATCATGGCACCCCTCAATATTTTTCCAATTCTTAATGCCAAATTGAGCACCCAAGTGGCAAGTGTCACTTCTCCTTGCTTTTACTTTTCCAAAGAGACAAACTAGCACACAAGTAGACCTTGCTAATACTTATTTCTAAAATACATTGCCACATGTCAACATGGTGCCCATTCTAGAGGGTTTAATGCTTGCTTCATTGCCAATTGAGTGCTTATGTGACATGTTTCACAATCTTGCACTTCATACCTTGCATGTAGGATGCCAACTCCCCATTGGGTCCCATAAAGTAACATAGCGATTTGGAAACAAATATTATTGCATTTAATAAATAAATTCAGCAACTTAGGAGAAAATAATTAATTAAATCATCATGGGACTCACTATGGTTGAGACACCTTAATCCCAACATGGATAATATGCCAATCTACATGTAGAATCAAATGCAAGGTTTTAACATCATTCACAATGAACCCTATAACAAACCACACTGGATTCAACTATATAATTTGTTGTTGGAATTATGTTTGGAAGAATGCTTAATCAAAATTGGTGAAATCCTTGATATCTTAATCAACCTAGATGAGGTTATCATGAAGAATGAATCATATATTTATATAAGGGTTAGAAGTAGTGTGATGAACACAATTCTAAACCAAATCACTTTGATATTGGGAAACCAGGAATGGATCCAATCAGTGGAGGTAGAGGAAGAGGTGCACTTTTTCTTGAACTATCAAAGGAGGAACCATTCAACCATTCAATGTAAAAAGCAATCACAAAATGAGGTAGAATTAAAATATGTAGCAATGGGAAGGTATGTTTGTGTATCCCTTGACTAGGGATTCAATTCATTATAGCAAGGGGCAATGTAGGAAAAACATTTGAATTCAACACTCAATCCAATAAGGGCAGAACATGATGCAAATAAGACTACAAAGGAGTGGTCGAAGACAATGTTAGAGAATGGAATTGGTGATGACAAATCCATCAATCGCCTGAATGAAGTAGAAGAATGGACATCAAAAGATGAGGAGGAGGAGATAGGAATTCTAGATCCAAGGACACTAGATCAAGCAACACCTAATATTTTGAGATCGAATTAAAAAGTTGCAAAGTAGAGGGGAGGGAAACAAAATGCAACTCAAAGAGTGGAAGATGTTGCTACAGAAGGTCAAACAATAATCAATAAATCTCTTATTACTAAGGGAGGAACCCCTCCCTTAGGGCATAATGAGTATGTCAACATAGAAATTTAGGTGCCTCAATTCTCCTAACAAACAATGCTTGGTTAAGCGTCATCTTCAGATAATGAACTCTGACATAATACTCATGCAAGAAACAAAATTTAGCAAAGAGGGAGGAAAATATTTTTTAAAACAAAACTATGGCTTGGATGGAAGATTTGTGTCAACAGAAGGAGGATCAAGAGGATTAGGTTCCATATGGAAACCACAAAGATTTCTATTAGAATACCTTCAAGAATAAAAGTCCTGGCTTGCCCTACATTTCAAATAAATTGGATTTGTGCTCTCATTTGTACTCATTAATGTCTATGGACCAACAAAAGATGAAAAAATAAAGGTATGGAGATATATCTCTAGATTAATTTTTAACTTTAATAATAATGAAATCATAATAGTAGGTGGAGACTTCAATTCAATTTTAATGTCAAGTGAAATTAAAGGTGGTATCATGCATATGGATCAAAGGCAATAGAATTTTAGATAGTTTTTTAGCAATAATAGCTTGAATGATATACAATCTAAAAGTGGGGAATTCACCTAGACAAGCAGAAGGAAAGGATTCACCAATATTGTTTAACGCCTCTACAGATTTCTCATTTTCCTCAAATTTGTGTCAACACCCTATAATGAGAGACTCTATGATTCTTCTAGTCTCTAGGTCAAACCATTTCTCAATAACCTTGAATGTAGAAAATGAGTGTGCTCTTGATTGTTGCCCATTTAAGTTTGAAAAGATGTGGTAGCGAGATGAATCACTAAAAGGACTAGTGGTTGAATGGTGGGCTCAAGAAAATGTTCGTAAAGGTTCCAAGATGTTTGAATTTTAAAAAAAGTTGATATTCATCAAGCAAAAGCTTAGAGAATAGAATAAGAAATGTTTCAAGAACATCTTCCAAGAGAAAGAAAAAATTATATCATAACTAATGGACTTGAATAAAAAATTAATTACTCAAGGGATGTCAATGGTATAATATGAGAAGGAAAAGGAATTAACAGTGGCACACTCAAATTTTGGCATGTGAAGAGATATAATAGAGATCAAAATTGAGGGATGTTGGGATTAGGGTGTCTCAACCTTTGAGTCCTAGCATTTATTTATTATTTTGTGACGTATTTATTTATATTATAATGTTTAATTGCCTACCCAAATTGATGTCACTTTTTGGGACCTGTTGGTGGTGTGGCATCCTACATGGCAAGTGATATGTGTAATTTGTAAGATAAATTAGTGGAGGTAGGAATCCACTTTGGAAGACCTAGATTTGTGCCTAAATTGGTGGAATTTTTCATAAGTTACTATGTAATGGGCTATGACAACTTGCTATGTCAATTTATGACTGATTATGATGGTGGAAGATTCAAGAATGACATATTGTCAATTAAATATGACATGTGGGACCCATGTGATGAGGCGCCTACACATGCAAGATATTTGCATGCATGCAGGCTCATTACATGTGCAACAGTGGCTAATTTTATGGAATAGGGGCTAATTATGGAAGATTTTCATAATTATGAATTTTGATTATGATGAAATGTCATAATGAACTCATGTTCACACCTTGGGCATGGGATTTGATTATAGAAAGTTTTGGGCACTTTGTTTCATGTTGAGAGGTTATAAATACTTTTAGAGTTAGTACATTTTGATGGTGACGGGTTTGAAAAAGCGTACATGTTGTTATGTTGTCATAATTACTCCAAGTTCTTGTCATAGTGTAAAGACTCTTAAGCATTGCTCTTGAGATTATATTGTAACTAACATTGTTTCTAATTATACAAGTTGAGTCGTATGATTTGGAGTGTGGGTTTTTTCCTGAAAAGGTTTTCCCATGTAAACATTGTCTTATGGTTTGCATTGTTGTTTATGATGCTTAATTTCTGAATGTGGATCTTTTGACATTGTAACTGTAAAAGGTGTTAAAAATATTTTTTTGTAACTCTCCCCTACTTAGATTAGTGTACGAAACTGCTTCCACATACCTGGCTTCCTTTCAGTTGTTATCAGAGCCTAGCTAGCTTTGATTTTGTTGTTGGATTTGAAGGGTTTTTTAGCTAATCTATCTTTGTTTTAGTGGGAGTTTTGGAGAAGGGTATTTCTTGACCTTGTTGTAGGTAAAAGATGGCAAGCACATCCAAAATAATTGATATGAAGAAGTTTAATGGCAGAAACTTTGAACTTTGTAAAATGAAAATGGAGGATATGCTCATAGAAAAAGATTTGTGAGCTACAATATCTGAAACCAAATTGGCTACAACAACCCAAGAAGACTGGGATCTTGTGGACAGAAAAGCCAAGGGTTTGATTAGACTATGTTTGGCTAATTTCATCCTCCTTAACATCCATGAATAGAAAAATCTAAAAGAACTTTGGAAGAAACTTGAAGACGTTTATCAATCTAAATTCTTGGTAAACAAGTTGTTCCTAAGAAATATATTGTACTCTATGAAGATAGAAGATGGAGGATCTATGGTAGATCACCTGAACATATTCAACATGCTGATAGCTCATCTGGATTATGTTGGAGATAAGATTGATGAAAAGGATCGTTGCATGCTCCTATTGTGTTTGTTGTCAGAGTTGTGGGACCACCTTGTAATGGCTATTGGAAGCACATCCACTAGTTTCAAGATGGATGAGGTGGTATCTTCACTATTATCTAAAGAGATGCAGAGAAAGTCTTCTGAGATGGCTAAGGAGGCCCTTGTTGTTTGTGGTAGATCGAAGGAGAAAGGAAAAAAGAAGAACAAGAAATAAAATTCAAAATATCTGAGGAGATCTAAGTCTCCTGGAAAGTCCAAGGTGAAGTGTTGGAACTATAAAAAATTGGTTATATCAAAAAAGAGTTTGTGAAGGAAGAGAAGAAGAAGAAAGTAAAAAATAATTTCTTTGATTCTAACTCTAACAAATCCTCTCATGATGATGCAAAATCCTTTGTCGCAACCTTTGCAACCCATGCATCAAAATATGTGTGGTTGATAGAATCTGGTGCTTCTTTCCACATGATCTCTCATAAATGTTTGTTTTCAAAGTATGAAGAATACGATGGTGGGAAGGTGTATCTAGGTGATGAATCTCACCTTATGATCGTTGGTCATGGAAGAGTCAAAATCATATTCCTTGATGGAAGAGTGAAAGGGATTTATGGTGTCTTGCATATCTCGAGTATGGCACGAAACCTACTTTTTGTGAGTAAACTGAATGATGCGGGAGTGCAAGTTATTTTCTTTGGTGGAGGATGTAAGATGAAAAGAGGAGCTATGGTGTTGGTTAAGGGTGTTCAGATTAGCACCTTATACAAGCTAGATGCATGCACAAATCCATGCAATAGTTATTTTTATACACTTAAGAAGAGACCTTTGGATTCTTCATCCTCACCATCAAATCATCTAGAGAAGAAGTTTGTTGCAGCTACATCTGAAGGTCATGCATTTTGGGTACCTATATTTATTCAAGATAAAGCTTTGTATAGAGAATATAATTCTATGGCACTAATGACTTGGTAACATTGGTGAGAAGGGTTTTAGAGCCCTAAAAATTAAGATCCTTGTTGAAGGCCTTGATGATTGTAATCTTGAATTCAACTTTTGAAAATATTTTGTTTATGAAAAACAACACTGTGATTCCTTTTACTCTAGTTCTCATAAGTCTTCTAGGGTTTTGGACTATGTTCATGTAGATGTGTTTGGTCTTGTGAATGTACCTTCATTGCCAAGAATTTTATATTTTGTTTCTTTAATAGATGATTACAGTAGAAGGACATTGTTTATTGTTAGAAGATTAATCTTTAGTTGGTAAAGGTTATTCTTTAAATGTAATTTTTTATTAACTTGTAAGAATATTCCAAAGGAATCCCTACAAGTATTTTGTTTTTTTTGTCATCTCACACATGTGTGAGGATGACTTATTTTTAATTCCTTTATTAAGGAATATTTGTAACTGCCTTCTTAAGAGGTGACACTTTGCACACACATAGATGAATGGTGGCATCCATTGAGTTGGGAGTTACATTCTAACTCCTCCTTCTCACCTCTACTTATTGAGGTGTCTCTCCTCTCATTCTTGAAGACTCAAGCAAGCAATCCTAAGGCTGAAACTCTCTCTCTCTTTGTATTATTCTTTAGGCATTTTGCCTCCATTCATAATATTGGTGTTTTTTCGTGTTTTTTCTTGTTTTTTCTCCTTAACAAATTCTTGTGTCTCTCTTGCTTTGGTGGTGCTTGGTTTGGCTACTTCAATCTATTTGGTAATATTTTTCCTTCAAACAATTGTTCATTCATTAGTACTTTCCATTGCTCTTTTATATTTCCTTTCATGATATCAGAGCTTGGTATTACTAATATTTAGTGAGCTACATTGTTGAAGGTTTACCAGATTTTTTCAGCACACCATGGGGGACACTCTCAAAGAGGAGAAGACGAGAAAGTGTCTAATCTTGGTTTTTTTTTGTCTTCTAGCCTATCTTTTATTGTGCAAGTTTCTATAGTTGTTATAGATTTCAAATAATTTTTTTTAATCTACAAGCATTTACAACAAGTTTTTTTAGAAAACCCAATAAGGGTTTATCTGGTTTTCCAAATTTTAATTCATAGTTTTTTAAACTTTTGTGCAGGTTTTTTTTTTCATCTAAAGATTTTTAAGTATTTTTTGTCTTCAAATTTCAAATCTGTATAATTTACATGTTCTATTTTTTGCAAAATTTTAGAAACCCTCAAATAAAGGGTTATATTTCAAACAAAAAAAGATCTGTAAGCTTTTTTTTGCAATATCAAGATAAATCTGTAAAAAAAATTACTATATTCTGCATGTTATTATTTGCATGTTCAAATTTCTTTAAAAAAATAAAATTGGGCTCTAACTCTTATTTTTAAAATATCAATCTCTTTAAAAAAATATCATATTTGCAATCTTTCTAATTTTTTTAAAAATCTATTTTTTCAATCTTCATAAGTAAATATATTCTATTTGTTTTTAACAAATAAATAAAAATTTATCTTATTTAGGGCTCTACCCCTCTCTCAAATCTTTTTCAAAAATAAAAATAAGTTATTTTGTTTAAAAAAAAAATCATCTATGTTTTTTATAATAACAAATAAATAATACAAATACCAAAAAAAAATCCTTTTTTAAAGGTTTGCTATATCTTGTTAACAATAATAAATAATAAGTAAATAAAAAAATCTTAAAATCCTAAAATTCCGCCTAAAAAATCTTAAATTTCTAAAATCTCGCTTATCCAAAAAGCCATCATGAAATTCAGTCAATTCAAATTCAATTAATCGTCATCACACACAAATAAAATAGGGATTAAAACCTTGATCCACCATTCTAGCTCTTCTATTGAGGTTTGTAGCTAAGTGGATATTGAGATCACTTTTAATCTCTAATGTCCCTAATTGGAAGAAGCTTGATTTAAGACCTAGATCCCTTTTCCAATATTTTTTTTGGGTGAACCTGACTGTTTTTTACACTTTAAATCTTTTGAAATCTGAAGTATATCATTTTAAAATTTGAGTATCTTAGGTTGTATGAATTCATCACTTATGCATACATAATTGTCACAAAAAGCATTGAAATTTTCAAAAATTGCATTACATTTTGCATTCAAAAGTCAACTAGAGTTAATTTCAGTAATTGCAAACTAGATCTAGTTCATACTTGCATTCAAAATCTGCATTAGGTCATCTCAAAATCTCAAAACAACATCCAAAAGTGTTTAAGTGATCATTTAGGCATATGCATATAGTGAAAAAGTAAACAATTGCATTTTTGTGGCAAAAAGATATAAAATTTTCACATTTATAGATTTGTCAATTTAGGACGAGTTAATTGCTATATTGTTGTTACACCTCAGTTTTGTTTTACCAAGTTACTTTTAAGTGTTATGTTAAAATGCATTTTGATAGTTGATGATGACATTATGTTAGTTAACATTATGATGAAATTATATGAAATGAAATATATTTTAATTTTAATTATTATATGTTATTTAATCAAGATTATGATTATGCTGTGATTTATAACAACTAACTTTTTGAATGATTTCTAAGTGAAATGTAGGACAATTTTCTTTCCCTCCAGAGAGAGAGGGAGAGTATCACCTGAGAGAGGAGAATAGACTTCAGAAAAATAGGTTACGCCATTTGAGTCCTCACACACACTCATGTAGGTTACCCTAAATCTATTGTTGAGTCAATTTGTGTGTTATGTTAAATTGAGTCATGTCGAATTACGTCATTAGGTTAAGTCTAACCTAGTCAATTATTGGTTTAATTATTTTTTGAGAAGGGAAAATAAATTGTTTTGTGTTTTTTTTTTAATTAAATTGATATTAATTTACCAATCGTGTGATAAACCAAATCAAATAGTAATAAAATTTGTATTAACGGTATTTATATATATAATATATAAGGTAAAATATAAATATATGTACATATGTATATAGATGTATATATCTGATATGTTTTATATCTATATATATATATATATATAAAGGCATGTTGGCATGCTTTAAATGCATAATAGTAAATATTTAATGCCAACATCAAGAGGCAAGTAATCCTCAACCGATGTCATTTTTGAAGGCTTTTTATATGGCATGTAAGCCATAATTAAAGATTCTTTTTGGCACATTTTCCATAATTCTTTGAAAGCAACTATGTGGCGATTTTATTTAACTTTTGAACTACATTCTTCACTTGAACTTTAATGCTTTTAGCAGCCACTTTAAAACCAACATCATTTAAGCCATTAAGTGGCGATGAAAGTTGCCATTTAAATTATATTATCAACTGACTTTCAGATGAACTTTATTAGCCACTAAGTGTGTGGCATTTTGGGCTAGAAACTATTGGGTTGACCCCATTTTTGAGGGGGTGATGCCTTCTAGTTTTAGAAGAAAAAGTATTGTGAGGGTGTCAAGTTTTAAAGACTAAAAGTTGGTAATGAATGCAAAAGGTGGGAGAAAGAAGTTAAGGCGCAGGTTCAACAAAAGAGGAGTGACTAGCTTTTAGAGGATTATTATTATTTATTCATGATCCATGTTGCATTTAGGAAGAGAATTTCACTATGGGCACCAAATTTAAAGTTGGCAGTTGTAAATTTAATGCACTTTGTGAAAAGAGAGGCTACAACCTTATGAAAAGAAAAAGGAGAAGAGATTTGCAAAAGTTTAATGTTGGATTATCACTGGGATGGAAAGAGGAAGGAGTGATAGGGTAATGAGTTATAGTTGGTGTTCTCCTTAAGAGTTTGGGGAATGGTTATTTTCTCTTTGGTTTTCATTTATATGGAGGTTGTACATTAGAAAGAGGGATATAAAGTGACTATTGGAGTGGATAAGCTGCATAGCTTACATTACTAAATTGATTAGTGTATGTTGTGAAGTCTTTGAGGAGCATCAAAAACATTGTAAACCGTATTCTTCATGCTTGAGAGTTTTTGAGAGTATTCACTTTCAGAAGAACAAAGAAGGGAATAAGGCAATGATAGTTTTTTAGCAGAGAAATATTTTGAAGGCATTCATTTGGACTTGGAAAAAAGTTTTCATTATTTGCCTGGATACTTGAGTTTGTATTTTAATTGCAAGTTGGCACACTCGCAGAAAACTCACGAGCTTTTTAAAAAAATGAGTTTTTTTGAGGTTTACTCGCCAAACTCAAAAAAATGAGTTTTTTCGAGTTTTTCAAAAAAATCATGAGTTTTTAGTGGCAAGTACTTGCCAAAAACTCACGAGTCCATGAAAAAGACTCGGCTGCACAGGCATAAAGTGAAAAAATGTCTTTTTTCAGTTTCATTTCATTTCAAAATTGAATGATAGTTTGTGTGAGGAGCTAACCCCCCTTCCCCCCCTCCCCGCCCCTCCCAAGCAAGGAGATATCATTTCCAATGATTTTCCATCAAGGAGAGTAGATTCAAATGCCATTTTGTGTGGATTTTGAAGAGAAATTCGATTCACAAGTAGGGGTTTTGTTTTTGTTTTTTATTTTTGCTTAATCATTTTCTTTCATTCTTCTTGCAAAATACTCATTCCAAATTGAAAAAAAGTCATGATAGAGCACAAAGAAACAATTTTTTTGCATTTAGAATCCAAAAAACAAGATTCATCACAATCTTTTGTTGATTTTTGCTTTTTTTTCATTTTTTTCATTGTTTTTTGAAATTTTCAGACCTAGGTTCATTTTTTGTGTAGAATGATAAGATTAGTTAATAATGTTAATTTATAATTCATTTAAACACATTTGTATCAATTTAAATCAAATTTAGCTCTATATCTTTTAAGTTTTAAATTTTTAATGATTTAGGTTGTTTTAAAAAAAAAATTGTATTAAAAAACTAATATGTTGTATATATTTTTTGTATGTGTAGATTGATCATTGGTCATTGAATACACACTATAATGGCTTATGGCTCTAGTTCAACATCAAGTTCCGCCCCCGCCCCATCAAGTTCCACCCCGCCTACACCATCATCATGGGTTCCAGGCACTCATCCTCCAGGGGCTAAAGACCCTACATGGAAGTATGGTGTGAGAGGGCACGTACTTGGAACAGTTGTTTGCAGTGAGTGCAAGAATACATATCATGGAGGCATAAATCACCTAAAACACCATCTTGCAGGCATTCCTTAGCGTGATGCCAAGCCTTGTAAGCAACACAAAGAAGATATTAGAAGAGAGATGCTTGCACTACTTTCAATTGCTGAGGAAAGAAAAATGAAAAGGGAAAGGGCAAAAAAAGCCATAGCAACTGCCATAGCTAGTGGACATGTGCATGCCCATGGTCAGACTCAGGAGCATGGGGTTGAGCACATGGAGATATAGTCAGATGAGTAGGGAGATATTAGCATTGTGGGCTCTCTTTGTGTTCCACGAATTCACATTCATAGCACAACCACAACTGTATTGTCCTTTAGGCCCCTCATTTCCTCTAGTTCAACTTCAACTAGAGTGCCAGTGCCACCACCACCTTCATCTTCACACAACCCACAGAGTTCTTTTGTGCCTCAAAACACATCAGGAGCATGGGTATCATTGGAGACTATAGGGTGGAACAAGGTGCATCAACATGCCAACTTGGCATGTGTTGACTTTTGGTATTTCAATAACATACCATTTAATGTGGCGAGTAGTCCCTATTGGCACAATATGGTCACTGCATTAACAGTTGCGGGAAAAGGCTACAAGCCACCTTCTCGCAAAGATTTGAGTGGGAGGTAAGTGAAAGTCAACTTAAATTTTATGCTAAGTTTATGTTCTTTAAATCAAATTAATTTATTATTTATGTTGAATTCAAGCTATTTTTGTTTAAAACTTACAATTTTGTACTTATTTAATTATTTTACTTTGTACCTACAGGTTGCTCACAAATGCAACCCAAAGGGCAATGCAAGTGGTTGAAGAACAAAAAAATAAATGGAAGAAATACGGCCGATCCATTCTTTTTGATGGGTGGATGGATGGGAGAAACCACACCATCATTAACTTTTTGGTTTCTTGCAAAGGTGAAGTTGTGTTTTGGAAGTCGATGGATGCTTCCAACAAGATAAAAACTGCAAATACATTGTGTACATTGTTGGAAGAAGTTGTGATGGAGGTTGGGATTGCTAATGTGGTGCAAGTTATCACAGATAATGCAATAGCGTATGTGGCAGCAGGAAGAATGCTTGAGATTAGACATCCATCACTCTTTTGGTCACCTTGTGTGGCTCATTGCCTTGACCTTCCTTTGGAGGACATAGGAAAACTTCTTTGGGTGGCACTGATTGTAGATGATGCAAGAAGCATCAATTTTTTTTATCTATAATCACCCTTGGGTTCTTAGCTTGATGAGAGATCATACGCAAGGGAAGGAGTTGGTGAGTCCAGGTGCCACAAGGTTTGCAACGATTCTCATAATGTTGCAAAGAATTTTGGATTCTTTGGGCTCTTTAAAACAAATGTTTGTGAGTCAAGCATGGAATGACTCCTCGTATTCAAAGAAGCCCGAAGGAGAGAGAGTTGCTACAATAGTCTTCAACCCCTTGTTTGCACAAAAAGCTATAGAGATCGTGAAGGTAACTTCAAAACTTTGATTTTAATTTTAAACTCAAGTTGAATATAAATAAATATATATTTTTAATTTAACTTTAAGACTTTCATTATAAATTTCCAACTTTGATCTTTTTGTATTTTTAATCTAGGTGTTGGAGACCTTGGTAAGATTCCTTTGCTTGGTAGATGGGGATCAAAACCCCATGGGATATATTTATGAGGCCATGGATAGGGCGAAAGAGGCTATCAAAATTTACTACGTGGGGGACAACCTGAAATTTGATCCCATATGGGAAATTGTTGATAGGAGGTGGAACAATCAACTCCACCAACCCATCCATGCAATAGGGTACTTCCTCAACCCTTCTTATCTCTTCTCAAAGAGCTTCTTCGATCCTAATGGAGAGGTTATGGAGGGGCTCATGACATGCTTTTAGAGGATGGAATCTAAGGTTGCAATGAGAGACCACATCATCAGCGAGTTGGATATGTACAAGGAAGCAACTGGTAATCTCTTTTCTTTGGAGCTAGTTGTTAGAGGAAGAAACACTCTGCCACGAGTTATAAAATTGGGAGTCTTTAACTTTTAAGTTTATTTCACATGCATCTTATAATTTGATAAAATGTGTTTTGAATTTTGAGTCTTTGACTTTGTTTTCTAACTTCAATATTTATTTATTTTGAAGAGGTTTGGTGGAAAAATTGGGGTGGAAAAACTCCACATCTTAAAAAATTTGCCCTCTGCATATTATGTGAGCCCTGTAGTGCATCCAGTTGTGAGCGCAATTGGAGCTCGTTCGATTCCATTCACACGAAAAAAGAGGAACAAGTTAGCACAAAAGCGCCTCAATGATCGTGTCTTTGTGCAATACAACCTTCAGTTGTGCACAAAGAGAGTAGAAGAAAAATCATTGGATCCTATTGAATTAGATGAGATAGATCCTTATAGTGATTGGACAGGGTGAGATGAGCAACCTCCATTGTTTAGCATGGACGAGAACCTTGACTTTGAGAGACAAGAAATGGAGGATGTGGGTGCATTAGGAGATGTAGGGTTGGAGGACATTCTTGAGGTATGGATGAGATTCAGCCTGAGCCACAGACACAACCTTCCATGCCAGCCAAGGAGCCAGTAGCACTAGCACCGTGAGTGCGATCACTGCCACCACCACCACGCACATGCGGGAGGACTAGAGGACCCACCCCTTCTTCCCTAGTTGTTGCTAGACTAGGGAAGAGGAAATCCTAGCATGTTGTATTTATTTACTGTTTAGTATTTTCTTCTAGTTCTAGTTTTATTGTTTTCATGTATCAAACTTTCAAGCTTTTAGCCATCGGGATTCCACATAAGAATGCGATTTTGTAATCAATTTACATTAAAGTCAATCAAAATTAATAGAAAACACTTTTTTACTCATTTATGGATTCATTGGATTCATATTTTCATTGAATTTGCAAAAAAAATGTGTTTCTAATGAAATTTATGCAATTTTCTAAGTTCTCGAGTTTTTTGCCGAGTTTTAAAAACTCTCCAATTTTTGGCTTGGCGAGTTTTTTCTTGGGGTGAGTCTTCCAATATGGTCATTGCTATGTCTGCAATAAATAAATATTAGATACTATCATTCTAGTTTAGAATTGAGATTTTGAAGTTAGTGTTCACCTGGAATACTCAAGCTCTTAGAATTATTTTCATTTGAAAACAAGTTGGAGCTCTTGGAGTAGGTTGACTGGGCATAGGAACTGAGTTTTTGAATACATTCAAAAGTGCAGAAGCACAGTGAATATACAAGCATGTGTTCATTCTTATTTTTCTGCGCAAACTCATAGCTGCATTTTATTATCTCTCTAGTTTTACAAGAGAAACATTTTCTATTATTTTGAGGAATAATATCAAATTTTTCACAGGTAGATTATTATGATATTATATAAAAGAGTTAATTTTTTTTTTTTTTTTTCAGATAGAGATTAATTTTCCAACTTTGTTCATAAATATTTTATCCATATATGTGTATATTTGTCCATATTGATGTATAGACAAATGAAAATATATATGTGCATATATATATATATATATATATATATATATATATATATATATATATATATATATATATATATATATATGCACATGGTTTTATAAAGGATAACTTGGGATTATTATTTGAAAATCTCATGAGAATAGTCAACTTCTTCTCAGCTGAGTTATCTAAGTTTAGACAAACTAGTAAGTTGATTCTTGAAAGAAATTTTATTATTTTAACATAGTTCACTATGAATTAAATTAGATGATATTTTATATCATGACTATTCAGGTTTGTTATGGTGTTCTTGTAGAACGGAACCATAAGGTATACCAATGAAAAGTATAAAATATTATTTAAGAAGAAGTGATCTTATACTTATGTTTCTATTAAATAATTGTACTTATTAGATATGTGGTCAATACTTTAAAGATGAGACCAAGTGTTTTGAGTTGATATTGTATCATCATCTTTAACCAAATGTGAAAATAGGAGAGTAGTTCACTCTCTTTGTTCAATTGAAGGACTTGAAAAAGAAACAGTTGTCAAGACCCAAGATGTTACAAGAATGTAACATGGGCGTTTAAAGTTAGAAAAGTATTACCGACCTAGTGAGTCATCACAATAAGAATGAGAACTTTTTAAAAATTCAAACCAGTTGGTCAAACAAACAGTTTGATTTAAACCTTAGATCATGAAGGTTTCCAAGTCGAGTTAGAGGTGGGTGAACATACAACTCCACTTTTTAAGGAAGTGGTTGAAATGTTTTCAAACTTTAGCCAAAGTAGTGCAAAATTATATGCTTGCACTAGTTGGTTCACTATGATCCAAATTACATAACTAGTCAGTAGGGTCATACTAGTTAGAAAAGTCTATAGTTGTATAACCAATTTGGTTATGTAGGACACAACACTAGAGACTTAGATGGCATACTGGGGGTTACTTAGTCTATACTCTTCGTAAAGGGTAGGGCCACTTTCAGTTGGAAGGTGTGCAGGGAACCATTGGTCTATGGTTGGAGGTAAAACACTTGGGTGATGTTCTCCCACTTGCACAAAACAACATCGAACAACACCGAGGCTTGTGAAATAGAAGATTTATCCAGATATGGAAGACTTGACTATGAAGGTGTATTGTAATTTGTAAACTTGAATACTTGATAGTTATCATGTATGATGTGTAATTAGAAAGTTTCATTTCATTTTCAATTTGAAATGTAATATTAGTTTATATTTAAAAAGTTATTTTTTAACTTTTAGATTGGAAATGTGCAATAAATGATGATTGAAAAAGATTTTTTTTTACATCCCTATTTTTTAGGAAATGCATTTATTTACTTTTATGATAAAAACTAAAGTAATTTTTGTGTTGTATGAGTTAGAATGTTATAGTGCAATCTATTTTTATTTATTTTGAATTTCATTAATTGCTCTAAATTTTTCAAAATTGTATGCATTATTGTGTTACACATAGCAAAACTATAATTTTGTACATTTTTGGAAATGTGCAAACTCTCTGACCTAAACAATTGCAAAATAGGACACTTAAACACTATTGGGCACTTGAATTTTGAATTTGATAAAAATACCTTGTTAGTCTAGGATGCCTAACGCCCTTGTCCAATCGATTTTACCTAAAAATTGCATCATAATTTTGTCTTTATGTTTCTTGTATGGTTTTTGTTTTTGTTTTTGTAAACTATTTCATTTGTTGTGATTATTCTGAACTTTCCTATCATAGTAAGATAATTAAGTGTTTTGAATCTCATATGATCTTCATGACCTGGTTTCCTACTACTAATACCCCTATGATATGCATTTTTAGACTTATGGCCTCCTGCACTGTAATCACAACCGTTGTGGAGCTCGAGTTCTATAAATCTTTCACACAAGGTATTGCCTCCACCCAATTAGTTTTGTATTTCATCCCTAATCCTACATTACCAATGACTTCATCATAATCCAACCTTCATGTGGACTTGGATGCCACTATTTCTCATGTTCTTGAAGACAAACTTAAATAATTGGATAAAGATTTAGAAGGTCTTCAATATTTCCTAAGTATCAAGCCTTTAGATGGAGAGATGGTTTCTATTGTAGACAAACTTAGAAAGTTGATAAATGATTCCCAGGGAATATAAGTGTTGTGTAGTCTAGCTCACATCATAGATGTCAACATACCAGCAGTATCTTGTTTTGCTCAAGCATTCACCAATGCTCAAAACCAAGTAGGAAAACAAGTTTCCTCTCCCACGACCATGCCTTTTATTCCCACATTCACACCTTGATGTAGGAGCATCCTTGGTTGTAAAGCAATCCTATATCAACCAAAAGCATTTCTTATCTTTTAATTTAGACTATAGTTGTCTCAATAGTTTCTTCTATATTTTACCATTGTATCATTTCTCAGCTTCTGAAGTAGGATATAAGCTCTATACGAGGTCATCTACAACATATCCAAATTTTAGGTGTTTTGCATTCATTTGTAGGAAGTTATCACTCTCATAATTTCATTGTCAATTCTCAGACAGAGCATTTGGGGTTGACCTAGCTTAGTTTGGTTGTGTAGACCTTTTTTGAAACATCATTCAGACATTTTAGGTCCAAGGGGAACTTTCTTAGAGACCCACAATTCATTTCATTTATCAATGGGATATCTTTTCATGTTTGAGGCCGACCTACACATTTGATCTTGCATTAGGGTTATAAGCCTTTGAGGCTGATGCAGATCATAATTGGAGCTTGAAAATCATATCTAAGATCATTTTTAATCCTTAGAAGTCAATCAGTTAGTTAGGTAGTTGATAGATAGAATAATATTTTAAGTTGTCTCATTTGTGGACTGTAATAAGGCCTAGTGTCGATTGTGATACCTATAATGCCCTTGCAATAGGATTGTGAACCCTAATTATTCTGCATACGAGGCACATGATGCATGTAAGATTGGACGTTATTGAATCAATGATAATTCTTATTTTCTGAGCATTTCTCGTGTTATTTTTATCGTGTTGAACTCTAGGCTACATGGTTGGATAGTCATTTTTGGACCCTCCATCCATGAATGCACCAAGTGGTATTAGAGTGAGTTTTTGAGTCTTGAGAAGGCATTCCTTGTGGTGAACAAATCACCGACTTGAGGCAGATTGCAAGTGTTTTCAACCGAGAGTCGAATGTGAGGCAATTGAAACCCTTGTAGCCAAATCTCTGAATTGAGGCAGTTGCATCAGATCCAAGGGGAGAGATGCCACCAAGGAGAGTGTCCATTATGGAAAATGCCATTGGAAGAATAGATGAAATGTTGGAAATGATGAGAGCAATGAGAGTCTGATTAGATGTTGTAGAAGAGGATAAAAGGAGAGGTCTAAACCCTAGACATGCAAATGAAAGTGATGATGATGAATTAGATAATGTTGCAAATCAAAATGAAGAAACCTTAGAAGAAGAAGAAGATCAGGTAAAAATGTTGAAATCTATTTCCAAGATTGGTAAGAGACTTAGAATTGAAATTCAATTTTATGTGGGAAATTTAAACCCTGAGGAATTGATTGATTGGATCAATGATATGGAAGAATACTTTGAGTATGAAGAAATTGTAGATCTAGAAAGAGTGAGATTTACAAAAACTAAGTTGAAAAGACATGATTCTATATGGTGGAAAGAAGTTCAATTGAATAGGAATAAAAGAGAAAAGGAGAAAATCACAAAGTGGGATAGGATGGTGAAAAATTTGAAGAATCAATTTATACCTACTGATTATGAGCTTGAATTATTGAAAAAGATTACAGAGCCTGAGGCAAAAGGAGAGATTTGTGAAGGAATATACTGAAGAATTCTACAATATGATCATTAGAGTTGGATGTAGTGAAGCAAGCAAAGAGAATGTTTCATGGTACATCAATGGATTGAGAATAAACATTCAAGAAGAATTGAGCCTGATGAAGATGAAAATTGTTGAAGAAGCATACCAATTTGTGATGAATTTAGATGAAAAGTTGAACAAGAAGTTTGAACAAAGATAAAGAAGTGCAAGAGGAAAATTCTAGAGGAGAAAATGATAATCTAGAGAGAGAATACCTTATGTAGAGTAGAACAAGGAGGGAAAACCCTAACACAACGAAGAGAAGGACGATAATTCATACCGTAGGGGAAGAGAGGATAGAAATTCCTACTGTAGTGATAGTGGAGGTCGTAATTCCTACCAAAATGATGGATATAGGAAAGATTAAGGAAGATATGATAAGAGACCGCTCATAGGAACCCATTTCAAGTATGGAGGTGAAGGACATAAAGCATTTGTATGTCATTAGGGAAGTATCAGTAAGAGAACTGAGCACACCAAAAGAAAAAATTATGTGGATGAAGAACCTATTGGATCCCCTAATTCAATTGGGAAACTAGAAAAAGGTGAATGATTATTCATGAGGAGAGCTTTTATGCATGAAGAGGTGATTGAGGAACCACCACAAAGAAAGAATATGTTTAGGACAAGGTGTGAATCCAGAGGAAAGGTATGTAAAGTTTCCATTGATAATGGTAGTACTTGTGATCCTAATAAAATGTTGCTTCCTAAATGTGAGATGTTAAATAAGAAACTAATAATGCAATAAAGAGAAGTAACAAGATAATAGGGCACTTCAATGATTAGCCTAAGAAAATAAACAATATGAAAGTAAAATAAACAAATAGATTGTTGTTATACCTTCATGTTGTTGCTTCCTTGGTTGGCCCTTGATGTTGAAGTCTTGTGTGCTCCTTGGATAACAATGAAGTTGAATGAATGCAAGATGAATTGATGCAATATGGGTGCTAAAATGGATGAGAGCTTGAATGGCAATTTTGCAAGAGTTTATTTGCAAAAGAATTGATCCCCCCCAAATGAAGGAATTGAAGGGGTATTTATAGGCTAAATTGAATTTTCTAGAGAATTCAACGGTTGGGATTGATCCAACAAAGATCAAGATGAAGGGCTATGGTGAGTTGAGGACTCACAAGCCCTCACATCTGACATGTGGAAGGTGAGATGTCTTAGGGTGGAGTGATGTGGAAATGAGGTGGATCTTGGGGGATGAGAAGATTCCTTGGAGGAATAAAAGTGAATTAAAAATTCACAATAATTAGAAGAATCTAGTGGATAAGGGAGGGTCTCCAAAAAGCTGGAGATTTGTCACATGTGGGTGATGTGACAAGTCCAAGGTTCTAGAAGCCCTTGGCACATGTGAAGTGACAAGAAAAAGGCTTCTAGAATCTTGCATGGGGGATGGGGAAGACCTTGGAAAGATAAAAGTGAATTAAAAACTCACATGGGGAAGAGGGGAACCTTGGGAAAATAAATGTGAATTAAAAATTCACATGGGGAAGAGAGTCCAGGCTAAAAATGGTAAGTGGGAAGGTTGACCAGAAAAGGTAAGCCAAATGTGGCTAATGATTCTGATTAAGGTTGTGCAAACACAGAATTAGGATAATTAATGAAAGATTAGAGGCAAGTGGAAGATTATGGAGGATGTGACACTTAATCAAGATTAAGTGATGCACATCCTAATCACAGATTAATTAATTTAATCTGGATTAAAAGAGGGTTATGGAGAATGTGACAAGGAGAGAGAAAAGATGAATAAAAAATTGGTTTTAATTCAAATGGTTAAATGACTAAATTAAATAATTTGTCATATTTATTTAATTTAGAGAAGACAAGGGGGTAAGGTAAAGTATTTAATTTATTTAATTACATACTTTAGGAACCTTAGGCAGAAAATGAAATAATGATTAAATAAATTATTTAATCACTATTAATGAAATAGATGAATAAAGTAGACAATTTTGATCATATGGAAGTGATTAAATTTGGATGTCTACAGTACCAATAAGTTAGTTTGATAAGAGATGGTAACCAAGTTGAATTTGAAGAGGTTGAAACATCCAAATCCCTAGAAGATAGCATAAATTCAGGATGAACATAAGATCTTGGTAAGTGAGCAATGTTTTGTGAAATTTCATATAGGGTCATATAATGATGAAGTGTTGTGTGATATTACATGCCCATGGATGCATGCCATTTACTGTTAGGAAGACCATGGTAATATGATAGGAAATCAATTCATGATGGAAGAAAGAATACCTATACCATGATTTCAAATGGCAAGATAACTGTATTGATACCTTTGGGAGAAGAGAACAAAAGTGAAGTTTTTGGCACTCCTAGACTATGTTTAGATAGAAGGAAGTTTTTGGAAGGATTGAGGTATGAGAACATGTGTTTTTCATTGATTCCAAGGAAGGGTGGTAATTCAAAGATAAATAATTCTACTACAAATGGAGAAGATCCATTGTAGACAAAATTAGTAGAACTATTGACAGAGTATGAAGATATCATATCAGAGAATGTACTAGATGGACTTCCACCAGTCTAGAGAATCATTCATCATATAGATCTAATACTTGGAGCAATTTTTCATAACAAAGTGACACATAGGATGACACCTGCAAAAAATGTAGAGCAAAACTGATAAATACAAGACTTGTTAAAGACAAGATTGATCAAAGAGAGCTTAAGCCCATGTGCACTACCTATTGTATTGACACCAAAGAAAGATGGAGAATGGATAATGTGTATGTATAGATTCAAGAGAAATCAATAGGATCATAGTCAAGTATAGATTCCCATTGCCAAGGATGGATGACATTATGGACTATTCGAGTGGAGCAAAGTATTTCACAAAGATCGACCTAAAGAGTGGATATCATCAAATCAAAATTAGAGAAGGAGATGAATTGAAGACTACATTTAATACTAGTGAAGGGTTGTATGAGTAGTTAGTGATGCCTTTTGGATTGACTAATGCACCTAACACTTTTATGAGGTTGATGAGCAAAGTACTGAAGCAATTCTTGGGTAAATTTGTTATTGTCTATTTAAATGATATTCTAATTTTCAATAAGACTAGAGAAGAGCATATGTGGCACATCCAAAAGGTATTATAGAGACTGAGTGAAGATAATTTGTTGATAAACATCAAGGTGTAGCTTTATGAATACATAGTTGGTATGCTTGGGTTTTGTCATTTTTGTTGAAGGATTGAAGATGGACCCTGAGAAGGTTAAAGCAATTGTTGAGTGGCCTACACTAGTGAGCATTGAAGAGGTAAGATCATTTCATGGATTGACAAATTTCTACCATAAATTTATTAGGAGCTTTAGTAGCATTTGCACATGCATGACATAGACAATGAGGAGAGATAGGAAATATTTTAAGTGGACATCAAGAGCACACACATTTTTTGAATTTTTAAATAAAAAGGTGGCAAACCAACCAATGTTAGTATTACCTGATTTTGATGAAGTGTTTCAAGTTGATTGTGATGCCAATGGAAATACAAAAGGAGCAGTGTTGATTCAAGAAGGAAGACCCATAGCTTATTTTAGTGAGATGTTGAATGATGCCATAAGGAGATATTCAATTTATGATCGAGAGTTATATGCCATAGTTTAAGCCTTAAAGAAGTGGAGACATTATTTTTTGCCTAAGGAATTTGTGTTGTATATTGATCATCAAGCCTTGTAGTATTTGAATGGTTAGGGTAAATTGAACCAAAGACACTTTAGTTGGGTTGAGTTCTTGTAGAGTTATACATTTGTGTTAAAGTACAGGAGTGGTAAGTCAAATAAAGTTGTAGATGTATTGAGAAGACGAATGAATTTGTCAACATAAATGAAGATAAAAGTATTGGGTTTTAAGGAATTGAAACATATAAATGAGGATGATCCAAATTATTTTAAAGCATGGAAAGCATGTAAGGAACCAATAATGGCAGATATGAGTCAATGGTTGGATTATTTCATTCAGGAAGATATGTCGTTCAAGGGAAAATAGTTTTATATTCCAAGGAGTTCAATGAGGGAGAGTTTGATTAAGGAGAAGCATAGGAAAGGACTAGCAGGACATTTTGGGGTTGACAAGACATTAGCTTTAGTGAATTAACAATATTTTTGGTTGCAAATATATAAGGATGTCAGGAAGTATGTTCAAAGTTGTAGAAATTGTCAAGTAGCGAAAGGAAACAATCAAGATACTAGGTTGTATAAACCTTTGACAATACCAAAGAGACCTTGGGAAGATATAAGCATGGACTTCATATTAGGAATACCAAGAACACAAAGAGGATATGATTCCATAATGGTGGTATTGGAAAATTTTTCTAAGATGACACATTTCATTCCTTACAAGAAGATTAATGATGTTGTGCATGTTGCTGACTTATTTTCAAGGAGATTGTGAGATTGCATGGATTACCAAGGAGAATAGTTTCAGACAGGGATACCAAGTTCATTGGATACTTTTGAAGGAGATTGTGGAATAAGATGAAGATAGACCTGAAGTTCAATTTGATATATCACCCATAAACAAATGGAAAAATAGAGGCAGTAATTGGGTAGCTTATTGAGGTGTTTGGTTGGAGATAAGATAGGAAATTGGGACATAGTGCTATTGCAAGAAGAGTTTGCATACAATAATTTTAGTGAAATAGAGCATAGCGAAGACACCATTTGAGATTATGATAGAAGTACATCCCAGAGGAGTTGCAGAGATTAGAGACATTAGTATGGATACTAAAAAGAGTGAAGAAGTAGAATAATTTACAAGATTCATGGAAACATTGCATAGTCAGGTCTAAAAACACTTAGAGAACATGGACAATAAATACAAGGAGTAGGCAAATGAGAAAATGAGACATAAGGAATTTACTATTGGGGATGAAGTTATGGTATATTTTAGGAAGGAAAGGTTTCTAGTAGGAACATACAATAAGTTGAAGATGAGGACAATTGGACCATGTAAGATTCTCAAAAATTTTGGTTCTAGAAATGCATATGAAGTGGAATTACTAGAGGCACTTGGTATGTCACCTAATTTCAATATTGCATACATATATGAGTATTATGAAGGAAAACCAAGTGGGAGTAACAAAGAAGTTGGATTGGAAGAACAATTACCACATCAACCATCAGAGCAGATTAAGAAAATCTTGGATACCAGAATTGGAAGGAGTGGTAGGAACAAGCAGTACAAGAAGTGTCTGGTAAAGTGGAAAGGTAGATCAGTGGAGGATTTATCAAGCTGAGGTGGACTAGTTTGGTTTTGCAACAGCTTGTGAAAAGTGAGGGACTCACTTTTCTTCTAACCTCAGGTGTTTGATGCAGGAGCATCCTTGGTTGTAAAGCAATCACGTATCAACCAAAAACATTTATTCTTTTAATTTAGTTTGTAGATGTCTCAACAATTTCTTCTATATTTTACCGTTGTATCATTTCTCAACTTGTAGAGTAGGATACAAGTTCTACAAGAGGTCCTCTACAACATATCCAAATTTTAGGTGTTTTACATTCGTTTGTAGAAAGTTATCACTCTCAGAATTTCACTATCAATTCTCAGATAAAGCATTCAAGGATGACCTGACTTAGTCTGGTTGTGTAGACCTTTTTTGGAATGTGTGAAGCTTAATAAAGCACCATTCAAGAATTTTAGGTCCAAGGGGAACTTTCTTGGAGACTCACAATTATTTCATTTACCAATGGGATATCTTTTCATGTTTGAGGCCGACCTACATGTTTGATCTTGCATTGGGGTTATAAGCTCTTAAGGTCGACAAAGATCATAATTAGAGCTTGACAATCATATTTAAGATCATTTATAATCGTTATAATTCAATTAGTTAGCTAGGTAGTTCATAGATAGAAGAATATTTCAAGTTATCTTGATTGTGGACTATAATAAGGACTAGTGGTAATTTTGATACCTATAATGCCCTTGCGACATGCTTGTGAGTCCTAAATATTTTGTATGTGAGGCATATGATGCATGCAAGACTGAAAGTTATTGAATCAATGATAATTCTTATTTTCTAAGAATTTCTTATGTTATTTCCACTGTGATGAACTCTAGGTTGTATGGTTGGACAATCCTTTTTGGACCCTCCAACCATATCATCAACAATACAATATATCAATGTTATAAACCCAAGATTAGGGATTCCTAGTGGGAATCCTTATAGTTTTGCCACTTCACCTATAACATCACCATCACCTCTCATAGACATGGAAAACAACCCACAATTCATACATATTATTTCACCATATTCAACAAATTCTTAAAAACACCCAATGACCCAATGATAAATGAACTTTGCAAAAAATGACATCACTTCAACAAAAAATTTCAACCTTGAATCAAAATCAAAACAATGGTAAACCTCCATAATACCTTACATGTAACCCATTGTCATTTGCTATCTCAAGAGAATTTATACCTCAAAACATTGAAATACCCCGATTTGAAAAATACAATGGTAAGGGAGATCCTAACAACCATGTGTCAAATTTTATTGCATTATGCAACTATTTCATTTTGAAGATGTGATCTTAGCAAAAATCTTCCCTAAAACATTGAAAGACATGCCCTTGGAATGGTTTTGCTCATTACCAAACAACTCAATAAATTTTTTCACACAACTTGTTAGTGCATTTCTTCAATGTTTTCCAGAAACCATTGGTCATCAAGTGAGGTTAACAAACTTAGTGCATTGTAAACAAGGACCTAAGGAAAATATAAGATACTTTATAGGACGATACCAATCGCTTTACTAACAAATCTCCTATAGTCTTCCCAACGTTGACATTCAATGGGTGTTTATATGAAACTTGCAACCAATTATTCAAGATATATTGTTGATCAATTATCCATATTTTACACACTTGTGTACAACTCTTCATGATTATCAAATATCAGTTAGTCAATATGAAGGTACACCTTCATCAACTCTTATTGATCAATTTGAAGCTGTACCTCAACCCAATTATCGGTCATTTAAAAATAAAAATAAAAAAATCATTAAAATAAACACTCCTCAAACCACCAATAACATTGAAACATAAGTCAACTATAAGCACAAATCCCTATTAATTTAGGCCAAGAGCTAAGGCAATTTTCATAATTTCTTGATTCTCTTCATGTGATAGTGTTGTAGTTGCAAAACAAGAACTTGATTCAACTCCCTCCAATTAGGCCTGTTGACACAAGTATACCTTTACCACCAAACTTTAATGCAAAATAATTTTGTTAATATCATCATACACCTAGACATGATATAGAATGATGTATACATCTTAAGGACCAAGTGAAAGACCTCATCGACTCTAATTAAATTTAATTGGTCGACGTTGATGAGAAAGGAAATAAATCAGTTTCACCACCTAACCAAAACTTGCAAATATTCTCAAACCCATTACCAAGTCATTCATCCAACTTTATACAATGTAGTGATAGTGATGAAGAAGATGATTTATCTAAATTTGTCGACATGATATAAATTAAACTTTGTAAGGGCCGAACCACTTTGTTGCCAAACATTTCTTTTACACATATTGATGCATCCATACATGCACTCGATGGTCCTCTCTATATCAGCGGTCTAATTAATGAAAAACCCACAAGGGGAATACTCATTGATCCCGTGTGTTTAGAGAATGTGATCACAAAGGAATTTCTATTTGTGCAGGAAAAAAAATTTACAAAGATAAAATTATGAACAATAAAAAACATGGTTAAAAACTGATGATGGTTTTGTTCGCCCTATGATAGTTTCGATAAATCTTGCAACCAAAGTTGGACCTAAACAATTAGATGTTTCATTTACCATCATTTTACATTGATTTTCCCCTTTTATCAGTTGATATGCTTTGAGTGGTTTGACAAAAAAATAAATTAAATAGTAGAGACACTTATGTTATCCTTACTAATACTTGAGATGCATATACACTTGTGATATTTTTCTAGTGTAGATTTGTCTTATATTGTTTTTGACCTCTCTAATCTATTCACATGTGTCTATACCAATGTTTGAAAGCTTGGTAGTGTTAGAAACATTTTTGAGGCCTATTGTAGACATAGGGAGGACTTGACCTCCTTAATAATAGTCAAGCTCCTATGGTAGTATACAAGAATGAAAACACATTATGCATATGATGATGATGATGACATATACAAAAGTGTTGGTGATAATGTTAATGCTTGATGTAAATACTTAACAATGCTCTAGATTGATAATACTTGATTTTTTTTATTGTTGGATCAAACTAAAAGATGCCTTTAAATACAAGTCCTTAGTTGTTCAATTCAAGGTAAATAGCATGAGGGAAACCATGATAATATCTAGATTTCCAAAAAGTCTTGCTCAAAATATAGGGGAAATGGATTTTAAACCTAAGGACTAAGCCACATTTGTAATATGTTTAGAGGGACAAAATCTTTTTTCCACATAGGTGAAACACTTAGAATACAAGTGAGAATGATCAAATTGATGTTTAATAACAATTAACTGATATGCTAATTCAATCAATGTGCCAAATAATTCATATTGATTACTAATAACTACATTTGAGCAAAGTAGCTAAAATGAAGGTATAAGGCCATTGTCCCATGCAATGACTCATCCACATTAGTTGCTTAAATTTGAGGAGCATAAGTGATCCCACACAAATTTTAAATCAAGCATAAAGGAGAATTTGCAATCTTCTCCTATAATGATAGAGTTGTTATGGTTTAGGGATTGGAAATTAGTTTTAAAAAAAATAGGAGAGTTGAAATTATGTAATCATTGCATTATGAAAAATATGTCTCATGGTTCCACAAATTTCTTTCTCTCCTCTTTTCTATTTTTTTTCAAATTTTACTTACAAAAGTTCCCTTCTTAACACAAATGAATACAAATAAATTTAATAGAATCATCTAAAACATTTGATTAAGTACATAAAAACTAAAACATAGTAAACATATATTTAAACAACTAAAATATAATAAACATATATTTAAAAAACTAAAACTATAAAACTAAAAATATAATCATATAATTAAATATAAAAAATAAAACATATAAATATAAAAATACACATTTTACTTTGTCAACAATAAAAAATAAATATATATTATAAATTAATTAATTTCTATTTAATAGAAAAAATATTATTTATTTTTTAAATATAAAAACATCAAAATTTTAAAATATATATTCTAAACTATTAAAAATAAGATATAATTTTTGGAAAGTAAAATTAAAAGTTACATGTAAAATAAAATAATTCTTAATTAAAAATTAAAATTTGTATGTCAATAAACTAGTGATATAAAGTTTCCACAATCCATATCGTTAATGTTGCATCTGTTTCTGGATTAGATTGCGTGAGAGTTTTTTGCATCAACATTTTGGATCACACTCCGTGATCCATCATCAGGATGAGAGAGCTCAAGGAAAAATGGTTAGTTGCAGACCAAGAATAACCTAAATAGAGACCCAGGTGGGAAGGAAAGGGTTGCACGATGACCAAGGAAGACAAGACAAAAAGGGGGGTTAAAAATAGAGCAAAAGAAGGACAAAGAAACAAGAAAAAGTTGAAACCAAACTTATAAAATAAAATTAAAAAGAATTGTTAATAAAAGTTAAAGAATTAATATTATAAATATTAATAGAAGTTAATAAAAGCTAAAAAAATAATAATAATATTGATGAAACCATACTTGTAATATAGAAAACACACCAATTAATGCAAGATAAGAACAAAGAGAAAAATGGAAATCAAACTTAAAATTGAACTCGAGGCAAAGATCTAAAGAAAATTAAAAAGAGAAAAAAAATAATATTAATATTAATGAAACCATACTTGTAATATAAAATACACACCAATTAATGCAAGATGAGAACAAAGAGAAAATATGGAAATCAAACTTAAAATTGAAATCGAGGCAAAGATCTAAAGAAAATTAAAAAGAGAACCAAAGTGTTAAAAATAAAAATAATTATTAATAAAAGTTAAAAGAAAAATAAAAATAATAAATAAATAAAAATAAAAAATTACAATACAAAAAGAAAGCTAAAGAAAGATTAAAAAATTAAAAAGGCAAAAACATAAGATGAGGAACCGATAAAATTAAGAGAAGCATGAAAACAAAGAACCAAAGAACAATGAAAAAATAAAAATATAAGAGAATATTTTACTATATTCTAATATAATGGTTTTGCTCTATAATAGATATATAATATTAATAATAAGTATTATAATATATTATATTATAATGTGTCATATTAATAATAACTATTATATATTAATATATTGTAATGAGTATTATATAATAAGAAGATATTATATTACGCAATAAATAAAGAAAAAGGAAAAATTACACACACACACACACACATATATATATATGAGATATGCAAGAATGATATATTATAATAATAATAAGTATTATAATATATTATATTATAATATGTCATCTTAATATATTAATATATTATAATGAGTATTATATAATAAGAGGATATTAAATTACGCAATAATTAAAGAAAGAAGGAAAAATACATAAAAATATGAGAGATATGCATGTGCATGTGAATATGCATATATATACAAACGAGAAGGATTACAACAAGGAAAATTAGAACCAAGAGAACCAAAGATAAACACCGAGGAAATAAGGAAACAAAGAAGGAAGTACAAAAAACAAGGACAAGGAATGAAAGTACAAAAAATAAGAAATGAAGAAACTAACATCGGACCTACGAAGGAAGAAAATCACCTATGAGCCCAGGAGACCAGAGAATGATAGGGGAAGCAAGAACACGACCCAAAGGGGGAGAAGAAACGAGTGAAAGATAAGGGAAACAAAAGGAATTAATGGGCAGAATGAAGTTAATGAAGTTTTTGGGTTCGAAGGTTGGTCAACAGGGGATGCCAAGCCTGACTCAACCTCCAACCCTCATCGCGATTAAGGTTCAAGGGGTGATTGCTAATTTCAATGGCTTCTTTGAGTTTCCTTTTGAAGAAATTGTCTTCTTTGAACAAGATTTGGGTGTTTTCAAGACAAATGTGGTGTTTGGTAGAGGAGGAGTGTTCGACTAGAGCAGATTTGAGAATGCGATCGTGTCTAATGTCAGCGCTATGTTCTTTGATTCTGGTGCTGAACGACCGACCAGTTTCACCAATATAAAGAGTGCCACACGAACACACTACTTTTAGCTTAATATAATCTAAATTCTAAAATAAATAAAAAAGTTAAAACTGATATTTCTAAATTTTAATTTCAATTTTTTTAATTATTAATATAAATTAATACACATTATTCCTTTAACAATGACTTAATTTTATACATAAAATAAAAAATCATACGATCATTTATCTCCACAAAAAATTCTAATCAATAACTGCTAAACAAAATACAGTCACCCCTAAACAAAATAAACTAAGTAGCCACATATGACCTTCCTCTTAGAGAATAGGCAATGTGCTTTCAATACCTTCAGAGCTTTCCTTCCAATACCTACCTACTCCAAACGTACTCCATAAACACCCATGTAATCCAATTGCACAAGAAATTCAACCTGGACCAAATAAATAGAAGATTGTAAATTCAAATATTTTGAACAGTCAATTAGCCTTGAGGGTGAAATATGGGAGGAGCCTGTAACACTCTGAATTAAAAGCTAATGGAATGCAAGATGATGAATGTGACAGTGATGAGAGGGTGGTGCATTGCAGCAAAACCCTTCAAATCTTTTTTCCTCCAACACAAGCCCACAAGATCAATTCATTCGCTTACCCATTCTATTTACCCTTTTCAAAAGCTGAACCCCTTAATGGAGGGCAGCACCAGAATGTCTTTTAACACTTCTACTCATTGCTCCCTTTCCAAATCAGAAGCAGAGACATCTTCCACTGCTGTGCAGTCTTCTACTGTAAGTTTTACAAATTTATTGCAATGGTTTTCTTATTCGCTGATTTGTTTACAAATAGTAGAGTTATTTAGTCATATAAGTCTATATTAGTGCTTTTATTTTAATTGGGTATATTGCACATTCTGGGATAAACTGAGGCGTCACTTTGAAAGGCCACTTTGCTTTTAACACTCGAGTTCTTTCATTCGATTTTTATCAAAATCATATTGATTTTCTTGGTAATTTGGTGATACATAAGATTTTCGACTAATTACTTGGCCTGACAAATCTATTATTGTGATTTCTTGGTGATTTTGGCTTGCCCGAGAAATAATCTAGCTTGCCAGGTCTTTCACCGCGTTTTTCTCGGTAATTTTGGTTATGCAGAAGAGCTTCTGCAAATTATTTATCTCGACAAATCTGTTAAAAGTATCTTTGTCAGGTTGTTTACTAATTTTTTAATTTTAAATTTATTTAGGACATACAAAACTATTGCAGTGATTTCCATTTTCATTCTATTTATTGATGTTTTGTTTAAGTTTAAATTTCTTTAGCTTTGCATAGATTTTCTTGGTTTATTTATGTGTTTATTTGTGTATTTGGTAAATCTCTCCCATTTCTTTGGATGTAACCTTTGGCTTAGATGCTAATATCCTGGGACATCTCTTCCGCCAAAGATGAATGAGATTTTCACCCTATCTTGTCGGTTCTGTGATGTTTTTTAATTTTAAATATAATTTAGTTGAACAGAGGTTTTCTTATCTAATTTATTTATGCATTGGTAACTTTCCCATTTTTTCTGGGGTAATGTTCATTACTTAGAGGCTATGACTGAAAGGCATCTCTTTGTTTAAAGTGACAAAAGACTTGCTTCTGCAACTATCCTTTTCTTTTGGGGTATCTCTTCCATTATAGATGCCTGGGATTTGCACCCTACCTTGTCTATTTTGTGATTTCTAATTCAATTTTAAATTGTGGTTTATATGTTACGAGTCATGACTGAGGGCATCTCTTCGTTCGAAGTCACAGGACTTACTCCTGGAGTTGTCTGCTAGGACATCGTGTGCCTAGAGCATTGAATGTGGTGTTTTTCCCAATTCATGTGTCAAACCTGGAGCTTTGGTTTAAAAGCTCATTTGCTTGGAGCTCAGTCTTACAAACATATTGCTTCTTGGTTGGTTTGGTGACTGTTTTTTCTTTCATTTAAAATTCAAACTTATTTAGTTTTACAAAGTAACAAATCTACTGCAGTGATTCTCTCAGTAAATTGGCTTACTTATTTTTTTTTAAATTAAGCCTTGCAATGATTTTCTTGGATAATTTATCAATTTATTTGGTAAATTCATCTTTTGTTTCGGTCAACCTTTGGCTTATGACTGAGGAGAATCTCTTCCGTCAAAATAACCTTGGTCTTGCACCCAGCTTTGTCTGTTGGCATAGATCACAGCCAATGTGTTGAACCAGAATGTGGTATTTTACATAATTTTAATATTTTATCATATCTCATGGGGTTCTTTGTAAGCCCAATTTCTTGTAGGGCTTGAGCTGAATGTCTGTTGCGGTTATTTTCTTCATCACTTTGTCAACTGGCTTTTCTTTTGAACTTTAAACTAATAGAGTCTTACAAATGTATTGCAGGGGCTTTTTTTTGCTTGATTTGTTTATAATTTTAAAGTTCAAAATTTAGACTTAGGAGCCTATTGCAGTCATTTCATTTGTTCATTTTTTAAGTTTTTGAAAATTTGGATTTGCTTTTAAGTTTTAAATTGCAGCAGTCTACTTAGATGCCATGTTAAAGGATGTTTCACTAAGGACTCTGCCTTCTATTGCAGCTATTTTCTCGGTCAATTTGTTTACTGATCTTTGATTTTGAAATTTATCAAAATTTTAAGTTGCAACCTTAGGCTTAGATGCCAGGATTGAGGATTATTTCCCTAGAATGCGTTGCTTCTATTATAGCGATTTTCTTCTTATATTTTTTTACTATTTTATTTCAAATTTTAAAGTTAGCTATAATTTTTAAATGTGACTTTTGGCTTAGATGCAACTGCCCAGGGGTATATATTCCATCAAATTCACCTAGGCACCTTCTATTGCAGTGATTTTCTTGAACAACTTTTTTTCATGATTTTAATTTTTTAAATAATTTTTAAATTGCAAATCTTTTGCTTAGATGCCACAATGTATCAGTTTAAATTTATCAAAATTCACATAGGATTTGAGCCTTGCCTTGGCAAATGAGGTATGCCTCACTCAGAATGGGGACACAGTACTTTGGGAATTCGAGTTGTCTTGTCTAAGATCTCTTTGTGCAGATTGTATATCAATTCCTCTGCCATATCCACCAACATTAACACAAAGGTGCATTAACAGTGGGGCCATCAAGTTTTGAACCTAGATCATCATTGAAATAAGTGCCATATCTTGCCACTAGACTACAGCTGGGATATTTATTTTTCAATGGTTGCTATTTACAATGCAAGGATGTTTTTCTCCCCACTTATATTTCTCTGGATTTCATTTTGTTTTTTGTAAACTCAACATATAAGTACTTTGGGCTATTTTCCATCTGAAGGTGATTAAGTAAATTAGATCACGACAATTTGTAGCATCCAAGTCAGTGGCACCAAAATATGTAAATATCTGACTAATAGTTATTTCTTTTCCTAGGCAAAGCTTTGATGAGATTATGGGCCACTTTAAATCCATGTGGGTTAAGCTTGGATAACATTCTTAAGATTTGTCAGCATGGGGCTCTCTCCATCGTGTCCTTAATCATTACATCTCAACTTTTCCTCATGTCTGGTAGACTTTGGAGATTAATTATAATGTTAGTGATATCTTGATTTTCAATTTCTTTTCATAGTATTGTTGAATAAATTGCCAAATTTTTCCTATATAATTGCTGTCATTGTCTTGACTCTTATTAGTCTTTTTGGGATCCCTGCAGATCCTTCCCCACCCTCCAAATGCAATGAATTCACTACATAACACTATTTTTTGTGATTAATTGTAAATTTGTAGTTTGAGAAATTAATGTAATTTTGGTAACATCTTAGTATTCAATTTTATCCTTGGTTCCTTTTTTGTTAAATTGGCATAACATTTCCCAAATATTTGCTGTTATTTATATCCTAATAGTTTTTATTGAATATATGCCCATTTAGGGCATTTCCTAATTCTGGTAACAGTGGTCAAATTTAGGGTTTTTGTAGTTTAGATGTTTCCCGTTGAAGGCTTCATGAATTTACTCTATGACATTTTCTTCAGATAACTACAAATTTAGTAATATCTGAATATTTTATATTTCTTTCTGATAGTTTTTGATATTGCTAACATTTTCCATCTTTGTTTCTATTTTTTCCTTCAATCTTTTTGGTATCATTTACAACTTATTGCAGTTAATATTTTTGAGAATATTGGTTTAAAATTACAATTTTTATGTCTTGTCCAGATTTTTTTTAAAGAAACTGTTTTTTGAAAAATTGGCAAAAAATTCCTTTTTTGTTAAGAGTCATCCTTTCGTATTAATCTTTCTAGATTAGTTCACATTTTTTGGTAAAATTAAATTGGGCTTTTGGTTTTGTGCATAATTCTTATTTGAAACGTTGGCAGAATTTTCCCAAATTCTATGTTCCATTTTTCCAATTAGTCTTTTTGGGATCCTTACCCATTTATAGCAGTTCAAGTTTGTTAAAAGTGGTGTAAATTAGGAATTTTATGTCTGTGAAGATTTTTTTGTCAGCACAAGCTTAATGAAGGCACTTATAATATTAACAAAAGTTAACAACTCTTAAGAAGACTAATCTTTCTCACTCTACAGCCACATAAATCAAAAGTCAATTTCTGCCAATCCTGTGGAGGGCTGACTAAGCAAAGCATCCCAGCAGGTGAGGAAAAGATGAGAGCAGTGTGCACACTTTGTGGGAATGTTTACTATGAGAACCCGAAAATGGTTAGTTTTTTCTAACAATTCAAAACTGTTATCTTTTTTTGTTTATAAGTTAAAATTAAAAAATGCGGCTAATATTCCAATAAAAAACATAAATGATTCAAGTTACATCAGATGAACAATGAATTTACGAGGAACCTCTAAGCCTTCTATCCAAGAGGCGTAAGAATTGGCATCTTTCTGCGAACCCAAAAATGGTTAGTTTTTCTAACAATCCAAAAACTGTTATCCTTTTTTGTTTATAAGTTAAAATTAAAAAATGCAGCTAATATTCCAATAAAAAACATAAATGATTAGAGTTACATCAGATGAACAATGAATTTACGAGGAACCTCTAAGCCTTTTATCCAAGAGGCGTAAGAATTGCCATCTTTCTGCTCTTGGCTTTAATATGCCTAGTCAAATCAGGATAAATATTTTTTAATCCTCCTTATGAGTGTGGAACCATTTTCACTAAAAGTTACCTTGTATATTGTCATCCGAAAGAACTATCAAATAAATGGATGACAGTTTTATTTTAGGCTACATTATGCAATTTTTCATAACTAAAGTAGGGAGTTACACAGTCAAGAGAGGAGCCTAGCTGGAAAAAGACTGCAATAATATCATTGCCACAGAGTTCAAAATGCATGCTTATGCTCTGAAATACAATCTAAAAAACTGGAAAAATTCAAATAGTCCAAATTAAATGCTCTTTAAAGGAGTGAATTGAAAGTATTCCAGAGTTGGTATGCTCTAGCCTCTAGTTTAAGGGATCACAAAAAATAAGTAGATAAACAATTTCGTTGCCCAGATAAATTCTAATTTATCATAAACGCCTGTAAAATAAGTGAAACTTTAAGAGTTGGAATAAGTTATTGAGTTACCTGGGCGGCTACTAAGCTACTATGCAACTTTGTTGCACACAGCACAAATTAATTGCTTTCAGTGGCAACAGCTATCATGTTTGTGTATTCATTTTTCCTTTTTTTGGTTGCAGAACAATTCTGAACACATTTCTCATGTTATGGTCAATATGTCTGGAAAAATATTGTGAGGTTCAAAGATGCATAACTTTTATATAAATGGACAAAAAACGAATCACAAGGCGCTCAAATCTTGGACCTAAGCATGGTACTGAATACCTTTTTCCCTTGCTGGATCTTAAGGTACAAAAAGCAAGGTTTGATCCATAAACTGGTATTGATATTCCATACACTAGTCATTGAGGACAAACATGACTGAAATTATTCTAAGCACAAATGAATTCAAGAAAATGCAAGAACTGGGGAGAGAAAACATCACAAGATTTGAACAAGGATATGCCCTAGAGAAATCCACGCATGGAAGAAAATTCAAGCAAATGTGAGCTACTACTCAGTTAAAGCCTCACTCTGGTGGCAACTTACAAGTCTGAGCCTCTTGGGATTGGTACAGGCAGGAACCTAATCTGATTTGGTCTCTCTATGATCTCTATTTCACTCTCCCAACTCCACTGGCCCCACTCTTGTCTTAGCCCAGTCAACTTGGAACTCAGAAAATGCATACAAAGTTATTCTAGATCCCAATTACATGCCCCTAGAATGTTCAATTTGGGTTAACAATGGCTTATTATAACCTTACAACAGAGAAGAGAAGTTGAAGAGCCAAAGAAATCAAAGAAATGGAGGGGAATGGAATACCATGGGCCATTTCTTGTGTGTGGACAAAATTGCTGTTTCCCATCAGAATGAAATTGCTGTTTCCCATCAGAATGAAATTGCTGCTTTTGACAAGACCACCACCGTGACATAAATGGAACTGCTGTATTCTGCAGTTCTTATCCATATTTTTTAGGAACCATAACTGCTGCATACAGACTCCAAGTGAGGTGCTGTCTTTTTAAAAAAATGCATATTTTTTCAAGAGCAAATCCAAATATGCAATAATATTCAGATTTTGATGCCATTAGAGACCTGCGTTTGGACTTGCAACACAGGTGTCCTCACTTTACCATGGAGTTGTAATTTCCCTTTTTTGAAATAACCCTAAATCTGCCCTAATTAGTCAATTCCAAGGAATTACCTTGGTGTTGGGGAATGCTTATAGAACAATTAGGTCCCTGCAAAACAGAATTAGAGAGTGTTTACAAGAAAATATTAACTAGCAATCGCACCTTCGTGTGCAATGGGTACGCCGAAGAAATGTGAATTGGTTCTAGCTATGAATGACAACAAGAATTCAGAACATGATAGGAAATCTCTGATACTTTACTGTCAGGAGAAGAATACAAAGGTCTAAATGTGACCAGTAGCAATCTGACCTGCCAGCTAGCCTTAAGAAGGAGACTCCTGCCTCTGTGATCTAGCCAATGATTTGCTGGTAGATTTTCCTACAAATGGCTGGAATCGCTCTTCTCTGTTTGACTTGAGGCGTTAAAGCCTCAAGGATTAATCTGACCTTGCAACACCTAAGCCCTGATCATGATGCCTGGTCGCCCTGCGTGAAATCTGCAGATTAAACTCAATTCTGGGCTGGCGGATATTTGGTGCGTCTGTAGGATGTCCTAGGGTTGGATCGGTTTAAGTGAACCCTACATTTTGAGATCCAATTGCTCCTTTAATGGCGGTCTTCCCTCTGCAACAATATTATACACTGCACTGTACAGGTATGGGAATGTGGATGCAATTTCAGATAGGGTTTGGTCAGACAAACCCAAAAGGCACGTAAATGCTGAGAAAATTGTTTTGCGCTGTCAATGATGCCGATGAGAATAACTGCTATGCTGTGTATGCAAGTGGAGAAGCGAGGAAGAAAAAGGCACGTAAACGCTGAGAAAATGGTCAAACATGATGAACAGCTGAGATTCGTTATATGGTGGATGATGGGCATCTGCACCGTTCCTCATAAAAATGGATCGCAAAACCTGAGCGTGGGGATGCCTTCGGCGTAATTAGCATGCATGGTAAGGAAATCAAAGAGAATATGGTTAGGGATACAACTACCCGTTGACCTGCAAAAAGTGTTAGTAGACATAAAATAAGACATCATTGCATAAGCATATTGAATCTCCTAATTCATTCTTCCTTGAGTATGATGGTCTGATAGGGTGCCCAAGAATCCCTAGGCCCAAGGGCAGTTTACCCCCCCTTGGCCTCATGTGGCCCTTGCCATCCAGATGGGTGGTGTACCTAGTATTCTACCTCTGTTCCCCTATACCAAAACCATCATTGCTCAATCATATTGAGAGGTTAAGAGTGCAGCTACAGCAGGGTGTCCCGGATAGTCATATCCTCTAAGCCCAAGAGCAGTTTGCCCCTCTTGGCCCATGTGGCCCTTGCCATCCAAATGGGTGGTGTACTTAGAGGGTGACCTCACACGCTGTTTCCCCTTCAGTAGTCTCTCAATCTCCCCCATCATAGCTAATTTGTTTACAGTCAAACATAATATAAGCACACAGATTCAGACTATTAAATGAATGACATAACATGAATATTATTCCATTGTATAAATACACAAGTTCTGATCTGAACTATCAAATCAATGATATATAAGAATCTAAGATGAATATTATATTCCGCTTCTTCCATACAACACAAATCTATATATTGCATTCAGTAACAAATGATTAATCAGAACCATATAAATACATAACCTATTATTATTCTGTTTCTTGCAAATTAGTGACACAGATTTATTATTTATCATTGATAGTAAATGATAACTCAGAATTATTATTATATATATATACAGCCTATTACTTCCCATAAACATTGGATTCTTTACTGTACACATAATAATTAAATATACAGATTGCCTTTCCACAGATTGCAATACGTTTACCAAACATTATATGCACTTACCTCCTGTCTGTTGCTGCTGCCGGAGCCTTTTCTATTTCCTTCAATGCCGCTGAGTGATTTCTCTTTTTCTTCCTTCCATGCTTCCTCTTATTGCATCGTCCCTCTTTATAATGGTTGATGAGTCTTTTGGTCATGGCTTTTGGTGCAACCATTACATTGTTTCTTTGAACCGATTCACCTTTTGACTTCATCGTGGCTTTTTGCTTTTAGTTTGCTAATTATATTTTGTATTGTATTTTATTTTATTTTAGTTTGGTAATTATATTTTGTATTGTATTGTATTTTATTTATTTTATTTTGTGTGTTGTGTGAGATCATCTCTAATTTATTATATAAGTTGTTGCATTTTAATAAAATGAATACAATAATAATTAGAGTCATATTTAACTAATAATTTGGATATATTGAGATTTTAATTTCTGTATTTTGATACATTTGGGGTAAATATTTTCAAGGGACATGACAGGAGTAAAATAAAACCAGATACATTTTTTGATCACACCTCCCCAATATAGAGGCTTTTGGTCTTCAAAAGGTATGACGACTCAACAAGAAAGGGAGGATGGACCCCTCAAATTATAAATTTATTTGCCACCTTGCCTTACACCATAGAAGAATGATAACCCAAAACTTGGAACATCTTTATCTCCAATTTTCTATATGATATGTTAAGGTTAGACTGGAACATGGAGGAACTTGATCAACATTGGCTTTCTCCAAGGGAATGATCCTTGTGATTCTGCTCAACATCTTCCCATGAAGATTTAGGAACCCTCTAGGTTGCTTTTTCTTGGCTCTGTCAGCAAACAACATGAAGCTCTTTCCACCCTTGAGGAGATGGGATTGTTTTCTCTCTGATAATACATTGCTTTCTGGTCATATATGTAGGGGCTGCCAAACTCAACACCAAGCACATCCAAAGGAGCAACATCTACAACACTTCATCAACAGACTTGGAACCAGTAACAAACTTCATTTTACATTGTCTACTCACAAGCGAATTGGCACCTTCCTTGCTCCAAGCCAAAGCATAAGGCTTGGTGTGTTGACAATTTTATAGGCCAATTTTGTCAACCAAATCTCGGGAAATTACATCAGCTTGAGAGTGAGAATAAAAAAGAGCATCAATCTGAACACCTTAACTTAAATTTTGATGTTAAACAGTGCTTCTTGAGCCAACAAACAAACTTTCTTAGTAGTGTAAGTAAGTCTAGAATCCACTTAAGAAGTACAATTGATCTCTTTACGCTCTTTAATTACTATACTCTTCATGTATAGCAGGTATAGAGTTTTTCTTACCCTTCTTATCTTGCTTATGAGGGTGCAGATTTCTTTTTGGTACTTGTGGAATTTGTTGGTTTCTTTTTAGAAATTCCAGCTGATTGTCTGATTTCCTCTAAAGGTAAGCTACTTCTTATTATCAAGAACATTCAGTTCAATGGCCAACGAACAAGGATTTGAAAAATTCTTCTGGACTTTAGGCTTTGCAAAACCAAGGCAGGCTTCCCTTCATATGCACCACTTAAACATATACAATGCTGAAACAGATGATGCATTCAGCAGATTAATTTCTTATGCAGATTGTTAGGAGTATGACACATATAATTCATCTCATTCATATAATCCTATAATTCTCTAAATTTTTGGTGTAATAATACAACTAAAACTAAACAAGAAGCTTAAAAATGTTATGATTTAGTTCATAATTAGATACTGAACTGAATGTATTCTTGGATCGGTGCCTTATCCTATCACAGAGTCAAGAATCATGAAATTCCTTTTATAACAACAATCCAATTACAAGCCTGAGGGTTTATAGATACCATCACCTTATAACAGTATAACCTATTCAACAACACAATTCTTCTTGCAAATCCTAGTTCAGATCACAATATCTCAACATTCAATTGAAAGCAGTTATTCTACTCATTCAATAGAAGCCATTGTAATGTCTCTTTTTGGGATTACCCTAAATCTTATCCTAGAATCACAAATATAATGTAATTAGGGTTATAACTTACCATTCAAATGTGTTGGCGCTTCAAATCGCACCTCTGGAATGCGTTTTGTAAACGAATAGCTATGTGCAGTAAACTGCTCTTCGAATTAGGAGGGGAAGCTCCCTCTTTTGCTGAGTTGCATAAAAAAAGTAAAGTAAACTAATTTTTGCCTATCTTTTTGATTCAGCTGCGAGAACACAAGGTTATAGAACTCTAGATGTTGTAGCTGAGGTTTACCCTTTAACGAAACTTAACGACTACAACCAACTTACGCTATTGACTTTTCTAGCCTCTCAAGTAAACGTAGAGCAAGAGAGTTAGAAATGGACAAGATTGATTTTATGACAAAGATACTTAAATAAACTTCTCTCAACATACATCTATTGAATTTCAATGCAAGCTAAAAAAGGAGATCATATAAGCATTACACAATGAACAAAAATATGAGACTTTATATCAAGGCAGCAAAGCACGCTCAAGACTTTATTTCCTCACACTTATTGGCACAAAAATAAACGGAAATCTGAGATTTTTATATCGGGGCAGCAAAGCACGCTCAGGACTTTATTTACTAAAACTTTTGGCTCAAGATTACAATTATGGGACAACAAGTTGTGGCAAAATACACGCAACATGCGATCAAACCAGATTATCACTTGACACAAGACACATGTACTGAACAAGATCTTGCAGCTAAAAGAGGCATGCAAACTTGCTCTTAACACAAAGTGAATTGACACTAATCGATAACAAACATGAAAACATAGGCTCAACAATTCTGTTATCACAAGCACGGTTAAACTAAAATGAGCAAACACTGCTCTTATTTATACACAAGCAAAGGAGTAGGGAACCCTAAAATCTCCTTGCTTTTACAACTAATATTCACCAATTCGCAAGCTTTATTTCTAAACCTAAAACAAGATAAGCATCAAACAACTTATGAAAACCTAAAAACAAGGAAAGTGCCAACTATTACATTATGATATCCTTCTTCTTCAAAGAATGGATAAGAATTGAGACAAGAATAGAAAGAAAGCATGAGATAAGAATGAAAAGAAAGCTTGGAGAAAGCTTCTAGAAGATTGTTGTCTTAAATATCTATCACATCTATTAAAAAGCGGGAAACTGCCTCTCAATCAGGAGTGTTGATACTATCTATAGCCATATTCCGCTTTTCTAGGATCTTCTCTCCTATTGCAATCAAACTTAGAAAATCTTTGACATCTTTAGCTTCTTAATGAGTTTTATTCTTGAAAAACATTGCTGCCCCAAAAGATGACTCACTGATTGATAACTTGGCGGCTCTGCAACTTTTGTGCATTCTGACACTTCTCTTGATTCCCCCATGGAAGAGTATTGCACAAATTTTTCTGACACTTGTCCTTTCGCTCATACCACTCCCTTTGCACGTTTTTCAACTGAGATGATGACGTTTTATGCCCATGATGGTACTGAAAAGCACTTCCCAACATTGTGCTTTTAGATAATTATGATACAACACTTGTTTGGCTCTGAATTTGATGGGAGAGTACTTCATGCTGAAAAACTTGAAGATTGACTGTAAACTTGACTATGTTCGAACAAGCTCAACACAAACCCTAAAAATAACTTGTTGATTTTCCTTCTTCAAAATGACAATTTTTCCAAAAACATCGGAGATATGGGTTTTGTGTAGAATCTCATTGCAAAGAGACCCATATCTTCCGTTGGTGGCTGGTTGAAAAAGCAACAAACCCTAATTTTCCCCGAAAAAAACAGAAAAAGCTAGCATCTGGGTATTGTTCATGAGCATATCCTGGATGAACCCAGTTGATCAGAAATTGTAAACCCTGGCTTCTGACTAAAAAAACAACCACTTTAAGTTTCTCTGAAAAAGTTGTGATATGGGTTTTGTCCAAAAAAATATTTGAGATAGACCCAAAAGATTAGAAATTGTAAAATTTGAAGTTTTCTCTGACATGCAAAATCAAAAGCAGCTGCTGCAACCTTGAGAAAATCCTTCAAAAATTTGTCTAGAAGATAGAACAAATATGAACCAACTTGTTGAAAATTGAAAGTAATGGCCTCCTTCAAAGATTTGATGTTCTGGATGAAAAAATATGGAAAAGCAAGCCTTCTTGAGTGTTGATCTGAAAATTTATTGGAAAACCAACAAGTTAAACTCTTAAATCTTGAAAATAAGGGTTTGAAGTTGTTGCTCTATTTCTCTTTGAAGACCATCTGGAAGAAAATAATGAATAATGAAACACAAAGGTGCCTTAAATAAGCTTTGCCTTGGGAAAACAACTTTCTTTTGCCCTAATTCTTCAAAACCCTAATTCAAGTTTGTGCAATGAACTTAGACTTTTGTCTTCATCTTCAATTTTTGAAATTTTCAAAAATTTGACTAAGGCATTGGAAGTTGGGCACTCTTCTTGGCTGGAGGCGACTATTTCACTGAGACTTAAACCATTTTTTCATCATTGTCAACTTCTCCTCAATTTTCCACTCTAGTTTGATTATGATTTCCAACCTCTAGATTGATCTAACGAACGTGTTGAATGTATCATCACGGAGCCTAATCGAATCTGACAAAGTTTGTTTGGAGGAGACTTCTGATGAAAACTTCATTTGACCCTTCAAATTATCGGGTGCCTATCTCCTCCAGGGGCACACAACTTTACTAGTGTTAGCCATTTTAATGAGCTTCAAGTTCTTACTTGTCTTCTAACCTTCAGATGAATTCATGATTCCTGGCATTATACTGATCAAATCAACTGGCTGTCAGGTTCATTGGATAACTAAGAAGATTCTGGAAGGGGTCTCTTGGATATTGCATTTCTTGAAACTGCCATTTGAAGCCTCAAAACCCTAGGTGCCCTTCTTGACTGGAGGCACCCATTTTCTCCAAAGTTTTTATTTTGAGTTTTTTAACTGTTGCTTTTGACTTCTGTTGTTTCATTCACTTTTCCCTCCTGTTCAACCTGCGACATCTGATGAATGCCTGCTCTGAGGGACGTGCTGATGATTGCTTTGGACAACTTGATCAAGTCTGACGAAGTCACGTTGGAGGTGCCTTCAGCAAATTCCTTCATTTGACACCTTAAAAACTTGGGTGCCCTTCTTCTCCAAGGGCGCCCAAATTCACCAAACTAGCCATTTTTACTGTTTTCCATCTTCAAAGTTCTAAACACCCCTCTCTGTGGCCCCTGTTTGATTTGAGATTCTGGATGATTGCATGATCGGACGAGTTGACGAAGACATCCGCTACGGAGCTGGCAAGAAATTGAACAACATTGCCTGGGGAAGCCAATCCTGACTTCATCATTTGATGCTCCAAAAAGATGGGTGCCCTTCTTCTCTAGGGGCACCCAAACTGAGCAGAGTTAGAAACTTTTTTGCAATTTTGAAAATACTTTCTCGTTTGACATGCCTCCCTTGCCGTTGACAGCTTTTGTTTGACGCTTGAACGTCTGATTCTGACACTGGGCAATCGATTGACCTCCATTGATGACCTTGGATCTCCGAAAAAGCTTATGAAAAAGCAGAATAGACCTAGTAGGGTAAAACTGATCTTTTGTATTTCCTCTTTCCCCTTTTCTCCCCCAAACATTTTGAAGAGCTGACTTCTAAAACCTCGGAGGTCGCTTCATAAACAATAATTTTGGTCCCACGTTTGTAAAGCTTCCCATAGGACGTTGTTTGCCGAGAGCGAAAGTTTTAGGCATCAACAATTCCTTTTCTTGCACGCTCGGTGGGGCCACTTCAAGCTAGATTAGAAGTGAATTTATGAGCCAAAGGCTTGTCACAAGGTCACAACAACGCAAAGTCCAAGTGTGCTCCTACCACCTTTGGTGGTTGTAACTCGCCAAAGAGTTGCAGGGTCTAGTGCAATGCAACAACCACAACAAATGGCTGCCCCAAGACCGCCAAGAAAGTTTGTGGCATGGAATAGTGCTAGTCTACTCATCCCTCCAGTAGCCTTGACTACTTGGGATCCTATTCCTGTTAACGCTTTGAAGGCACTCCCTAAATTTACATGGGAAGCTTTTAGGAACGCTGTAGAACATTTTCAGGATGTGGCAAATGTTTGTACTGTGCACCATTTCAAAGAGTAGAACGTGGCTTTAAGGCTATTGGCCGCCCCTTTCAAAGGACTAGCTCTTGACTAGTATTGGTGTTTGTCGCCCAACTCCATTGCTACTTGGGATGAACTAGGTATTAGATTCTTCAATCGGTTCAATGAGAAAGGGGACTGGTCATCCCTCCTTTAACAACTAATTACTATCAAAAGAGCCCTACAAGATTCTATTATAGAATTTAATACCAAGTTCCATAAGACTTGGCGAAGAATTCCGGTAGCGACTCGGTCGCCCGCGGGAACGGCTATTGTCTTTTATCTCAAAGCCTTCAACTTAGATATAGTTGTAATGATCCAATCCCTCAGAGGCCAGATGTTGCCAGATGCGTATGGACTAGTTGTGAAAGCGAGGAACTTGATAGACACTGTGAAGCTCTCCCCGCGACCACCAATGCCTACGTTCCCAGAATTATCAATGCCGTTCCAAGAAGAGGTTCCCAGCACCTCACAAGCCGCTTCTCCCATGTACATATATCTTGCTGCTCAAACAAGCGTGGTTGCTTCATCGTTGCTAGCCACGGAGATGAGTGATATGAAAAGCATTCTATAGAACTTCTCAAATGAGATCATAAACCTCAAAAGGCAACAAGCTATGCCTCCAAAACCCCCTTTCCAGAATTATCTAGGTGGAAGGCCACTGTATCGAGGAGGGAAAATGTCGAATCATCAGACGCAACCCGCAAATCAAATCGTCTCGATTCCTACTCCTTTGCAAACAGTCCGACCAAATCCACATAGGGAATTGGTTGCCAATTAAAACAACTTGGTGGATGACTCATTCATGGTGTTTTCCATGTAATGATGCACATACACCGAAATTACCCGAGAGGCAATTTGCAACAGAGGGTCGCTGAGCAATAGAGACAAGGGAGTACACCTGATTTAGCTCCTTACAGATATCAATCCCCGGGTGTTGAGAATGTTGTCCTGATGGCTCAGGTGCAAGGTATGTCCGTAGAGTAGGAAGAGGAGATAGCCCCAAAACATGCGTTGTTCTCATGGGTGGAAGGCGAGGATGTAGCCTATGCGAACGAGATCCTCGTGATGAAAGCACTGCAAGTCCAATCAGACTGCTACATCCGCTCCAAGAAGAAGCCGACTGAGATCCCAAAAGCTTTCGTAAGGCCTAAAGTAACCTTCAACAAGAATGCAAGGCCTCAACCATCACGCTTGGTATATCCAAAGCGGGGCGAAATAACCTAGAGTAGAGTAAAAGAGCTCAAGGTCCGACCTCTGGGGTCGTTGAATGTGGTCAAGCAGTTGAAGAAGGCCCCAGCCAATATCTCTCTTTAGGATATTTTATCAATCCTCGAGCAAAAATCTCTACTATGAGAGGTGTTGGAAGACTGAGAGAAGCCTGCGCAAGGCTCATCGACAGTATAGCCAATGCAAACCAAAGAGAGAAACCAATGGGAATGCGCAACCCCATGTGCCATCCGCACTCATCAACTCCAAGGTAGGGTAAGTAAAATAAAACACACCCCATTTTATTTAACTCTCATTGTGGGGAACAAATTGTTGCACAATTCCATGATTGATTCTAGCACCAACACCACAGTGATGCTGAAGCAGATTGTGGACACACTGCAGCTTCAATATAAACCCTTAGACAAAGGGGTAATGTAGTTGGATGGAAAGAAGGTTCAAACCATAGGTGTTATCTTTAATGGCTCAGGAGCTAAGGAAGTTAATTGATTCAAGGATCATATACCCATCAAGCATTCAACATGGATGTCTAAACCAGTTCCTGTAAGAAAGAAAAACAGTGAAATTAGACTCTGCATAGATTTCAGAGACTTGAACAAGGCGTCCCTGAAAGACCATTATCCCCTTCCCTCCATGGAGCAGATCCTCCAAACAATTGCGGGCGTAGAGATGTTCTCTCTGCTCGACGAATTCTCTTGATATAACTAGGTATGAGTTAAAGAGGATGATCAACACAAAACAACCTTCACAACAAAGTGGGGAACCTTTGCGTATGTAAAAATGCCTTTCGGCCTCTCTAATGCAGGAGCTACTTTTCAGTGGGCCATGGACATAGCCTTCGAGGGCGTAATCAACATAATCATCCTCATCTATCTGGATGATCTTACAATATTCTCCAAGAAAAAGGAGGATCATTTTGATCATTTAGAGATTTATTTTCAAAGGTGCCAAGAGTTTGGGGTATCTTTAAACCCCAAGAAATGCGTCTTTGGTGTGCCGCAAGGGAAGCTACTAGGATATGTGGTATCCAAGGAAGGCATTTCTATCGACCCCAACAAAGTGAAGGCCATCAGAGACTTGGCCTTGCCAGTAAGCAAAAAGGGAGTCTAGTCTTTCATAGGGTAGATTAACTTTGTTAGTTGATTCATATCTGACTTCGCGGGGTTGGTAAGGCCAATCACCTTAATGTTGAAGAAAGACCAAACTTTCAAATGGATTGTTGAAGGAAGAATAGCCTTTGACAAGATCAAGGAGGCAATATCTACTGCTCCTGTGCTACTCAATCATGACTTCTCGAAGGATTTTGTCATGTATGTTAATGGGAGTGAACATAGCTTGGTAGTCGTGCTAACCTAGAAGGAAGAGGAGGGAAAAGGTGAGCACCCCATTGCGTTCTACTTAAGAACCCTGTGGGGATATGAGATTAAGTACAATTTCGTTGAGAAGTAAGCCTTCGCCATCATCAAGGGTCTCAAGAAGTTCAGACATCTAGTGGCGGGAAGCAAGGTAAGGATATACAAGGCACATTCCAATGTCAAAGAATACATTGCGAATATTGGCCCAATGTGCAGATGTCTCGACAGATGAACAAGGTACACCGGAAATAGTTTTGGTGAGCCAGTATGGAACAACCAGGTCTTGGGTTGTTGATAGGACCCGCTTTCTGGAAACTAGCCGATACCCGAATGCACTCCCTACGCACAAGAGGAGATTCTATAGGTTGCAAGGAGCTAGTTATAAGGCTAGTTCAAGGAGTCCTTTTCAAAGGAACTTCGATGGGATACTCCTTAGGTGTGTTGACGACCACCAAGCTAGCAAAATCCGACAGGATATGCATTTCATCCCTTTGGGTGGTCACTTCTCAGTGAAAGCAACCGCAATTAAGATTATGCACATCGGGTACTATTGGTCGACCTTGTTTTCACATTGCTTTCAAGTTGTCAAAAAGTGCCAGTAATGCCAGTTTTTCGCAAGCAAGCGAAAGAATTCAGCCATGCCACTAAACCTGATCATCATTGATGAGCCTTTTGTGTAGTGGGGCTTGGATTTCATTGGAATGATCAATCCCATGTCTAGCGTAGGCCATAAGTGGATACTTACGACCACAGATTACTTTACAAGGTGGACTAAAGACACTCCTTTGAAGGAAGCAACTAAAAAGGTGATCCTCAACTTCCTGAAAGAACTGGTAAGAAGGTTTGGCCCTTCAAAGACAATCATATCTAATAATGCAAGGGCCTTTCTCGATTCAAGAATTTCAGAATTCGCGCTTAAAAATGACACTTTCCTCGAGACTTCATCCAACAGTCCCCACAAGGGAATGGGTTGGCTGAATCAATGAACAAGAACCTGATAAGATTGATCAAGAGAATGTGCGCCGACCGACAAAGAGAGTGGCACAAACATCCAAAAACAACTCTATGGGCTGATCGGATCACTCCCAAGAAGATTCCAAAGATATCCCCATATGAATTGGTGTACGGGAAAGAAGTGGTCATGCCCATTTCAATGGAGATCCCCGCTCTGTAGTTGTTAAAAGCGTGTGAAATAGAGGGAAATGGAGCAATGGAGGTTAGGTTGGCTGAATTGCTCTGTCTGGAGGAAGCAAGAGTCCAAGCCAGTGACACTATGATAGGCCGCCAACAAATAGTGAAGAGGTGATTCGATAAGAAAGCATCCAACCTTGGTTTCAAGCCCGAAGACTTGGTTTTGAAGTATGAGGAGAGGGCTGTAAGGCTATGTCAGCATGCGAAATTCGACTCATTATGGAGAGGACCTTCTCGCATTATTGGTAGTAGATAGGGCAATGTGTACGAGTTGGCGGATGAAGAAGGCAATGCCTTAGAGATTCTGATTAGCAAAATCCACTTGAAGCACTGTAATTGTTTTATCAGCTTTGCTTTGTAGGTAGTGAGCTAGTTTCCCTTTCGTTGTTGTTTCCCCTTTGCTAATAAGTGCCGTTGGCACAAGTTGTTGCCACCCCTTGGGTGTTGCCAAGTGTCCGTGCCTCGACTTTACCTTTTTGAAAATCCTCTCTGATAGACGGTTATCTACCCCACTCCCTCTGCAATTAATACTAAAGGCACCCCTAGTTGCACAACTTCCCGTAAAAATCTCCCTAAATCTTTAGGAGTGGCTCCTCAAGCGTATGTGCTGTCCTCATTAATAGGCACTAAACTCAAAAAGCTGCATGATGATTACTTTAGGAGTAGTAAGTCGATAAATAGTCAATGCGTAAGCAAGCAAAGCATTATAACACTCTTAAGAGTTTTGAGAGCGTTGAGCCGAGCAGAAAATTTCCAGCGAAGAATTGAGCGCAAGATTGTGAGCAAATCTAGTGATTTAGTGTTTTCAAGAGTAGAGAAAAGTTTTATTTAAGAAGAAGATTAAGATGGATCCTTTTGGGTCCTCGTTCGGTGGTAGATACCCAAGAAGACGAAGATCTGGTGGCCCAAGTAAGTTGCAGAGAGCTTCCCCCTGAATATGCAGGAAGCAAATCATATGCTTTGGCCCTTGCATAGCAAAAGCCCATAATACCTAATTTAAAAAGTGTCTCAAAAGGGAATTGTAGGGACCGCACATTGTTGCTTGACTATGCAGATGCGATGTTTGATCCCAAAATGGCTAAGAACCCAAAGAATCTAAGAGAAGCCGCCCATGAGCGCATGCTCGCGTAGGTCCACAAAGGTGACCTTGAGTCTTTCGGCTTTAGGTTATGGAGCTCTACCTTGGCACAATATATGGTGCCTCTCGTGCACTCGTTTCTAGAGCTAATTGCTTTTTGTGCTGTGAAGTACAATGCCCATATAGGCATTATTGCAGGCCACCATTTGAAGATGGAGACTAATGTAGTAAAAGTGAGAGAGATGCTCCGACTCCCTCTCAACCCCATTGCAGACTTCTGTAATGTTGATAGCTTGCAGACCGCTTGGGACACTCGTGTTCGGAAGTTGAGTTTCCTAAACTCGGCTCTCCGCACCAACTATACAAAAGTACCACCACTACCCATCACTCTCTTGAGCTTTATTGCACCAGATATGAGGGACGCCCTATCTATGGTAGCATTCATCTTTGGGTTGGATTCCGATGTCAATGTCTTCGATCTCCAATTGGGTGTAGTCTTCCACCTGAAAATGGTGACCAAGGAGAAAGCCTAGAATGGACTTCGCAGATGCCATTACCGATGCCATTCATTATCAGCTAGTGAATTTTCCCGCTGAGAATACCTTTAAGTATTCTTCTTACCTCCTGCATATGATTCTTTTTCAAAACACTTAGTTCCTGCCACCATACTTTGCCATTAACTCAACTAAGATGGAATCTTTCCCGCATATGGTGATCCCCGTCTCTGCATGGACCCACATCCTATTGTTCACATCAGATGACCATGAGTTCACGAAACGTTTTTTGTCTCTAGTTATAATGGACCTCAGCCTAGAACCCATCACCTTCTGCATGATGAACCGCCACAAAGAGTGGCTCACTAGCTACAAGATTCCATGTGACTGGTCCACAAATTCAAGGGGAGCCATTTCGGCTCTCGCACATGCTCACTGACCAAACCTTGGCATTGGAGTTGGCTCGTTAGCTTGACGTGGTGGACTCATTATATGGCATGGACCAAAAGAAGAAGGCCCAATATGACATCCCCTTTTCAAGAGGGGGCATTACAATTTTGAAGAGGTCACAAGAGCGTCTGCTTATGCTCAAGTTGGCAAAACTGAGCCTGGATCAAAGCAATGATCAATAGAACTACAACCTGACCTGTCATATAGTCGCTCTGAAGATTGCCGCCCCCTTCATCCATGAGCCTCGACCATACTTCGAGGAGAAGAAGTCGCCAATGGAGGATGGCTTAAAATATTTTGTTGATTTATCAGAGATCCCCTCAAACACCCGCCAACTGTGGGAGTCTTTCTACAAGCCAGGTCAGGATTTGGATCCCGCAAGAAATTTAACCAAAAATTTGAAGGCACAGCTTGAAAGTAGGGGCTGGACTAGGGAAAAAATGGAAGCCTATTGGAAGTATAAGTAGGAGATAAACCAGATGGAGCCCAACATTGACATGGCTGACATTGATGAGTAGTTCAAAAGGATTTGAGATGAGTACCATGAAGCAGAGGCTCGCGCTGAAGAGTTAGACATGACATAAGAAGAAGAGACCCCTTCAGGAAAAGAGGAGGAAATTTATGAAATTCAACAACCCTTCGGTTCTCCCTTCGAACTCCAACAAAAGAAGAGGAAAGTGCTCGAGAAAGGAGGAGGCGGTGAGGTAGAGGGGGAAACTGAGGAAGAAGATGAAGGCTCCATGTTGACACCCTCTAGATTCACACAGCCACATGGTGTAAGTGAGACCACAAAGAAAATATACACCTCGAGAGCAGTGAACCGAAAAAATGGGCTACAAAAGGTGGTGGTTTGGGCTCCAAAGGACAATGCATTTGGGTGCCATTAGAAGTAGGCCACAAAAGACCTAGTGATTTGCAAGGCCTTGGAGTTGATAGAGAAGCCTCGGGATACACAAGGACATGAGTAACAATTCATTTTGTTACAACTTCAATTCCTCTTGGTCAGACGCAACCATTTCCTGTTGTTACGCAACCACCCCCGGTAGTCGCTCATCAAGTATGTTTTTCTCCCCCTCTCCTTCCCCTTGGATCTTCCTTTGCTTCTTCTCCACCATCCATCATGTTTGTGCCATTTTCCACCCCTTCACCTCCATCCACCACAGTTACATCCATTGTGGCACAATTTGCCACTATCCCTCTTTGTGGCCTCTCGCCCTTCTCGCCTTGCACATTGCTCACTCTCCAACTCATCCCCGGAGGAACAATGTTCGTTGCTTCACAATAGCAAGTGACCATTCCTTTCAGCTTGCCACAAGGATCCCCCTTTGCAGGGCAAATTGTTTAAGCCCAAGAGCAGTTCCATCAAAAGTTTGAGACTGCAAAGAAAGTTCGAGAAGTCTGGGTAGAAAAGAGAAGAGAAAAAGTAGTCAAGGCTCCGATGATGCCTCACGTGAGGTCTTTCTTTAACCATACACAATAGGCCCTAATGATCACACATATGACGCTGATAGTGGTTAATCCCCAAGAGCAAATGCAGCTCGGGGATTACTCAATGCAAGCCGTTGGCCTGAGCTTCAGCCAAGCAAGGCCGCAAGACATGGTGGAGTTAATGGAAGAAACACAAAAGTGCGTTACAATGGACTACATCAAGTCAGGCCGTCGACTGCAGAAGAAAGAGCTAGAACTCACAAGAGTTAAAGCCAACGTTGACCATCTCAATGCAGAGGCCAAGGCCAAGGATGTGGAGCTCACAAAACTAAGATCCAAATTATAGAGCCACACCATTGTTGAGAGTTGGAAGTCAACCAAAGAGCCCAGCTGCAGACTCAAGTTGAAGAGTTGAAGGTTGAGGTGGAAGGCCTCAAAGGAGAAAAAGAAGCTGCAACAAAAGGAGATAGAGCTTGCACAAGCTCAAAAGAGTCACTCAAACTTTATGAGCGTGTAGCAAAAAATGCAGCAGGAGTCCCAGGCTAGGGACCAAGAGATTCGACAGTTAGAAGATGAACTCGTTGCTCACTCCTAGACTTCGAACACCCTCCCAATTATCCAACAGCTATATGTTTCATGTTGGGAGAGGATAAAAAATGTGGCTTCACACTAGAAGCCAGTGCTTGGGTTCATTGCGGACTCACAGTGGCTTAGTGCATAGGTAAGAATGTCTGTGGAGCAAGTGCTTGCCTTCGTCTCCCCCAAGGTCCAAGATTCTCAGCTTCTAGTTGAGAAGCTATATAGTGCAACAAATGAGACACTCCAAGAAGCGGGTGTTGCCAACCAAAGACAGGCGATAGTTAAAGTTTATGAGTTCCTGAGCTGCAACAAGGCAACATTAAAATGCAAGGCATATTTGGATGCCTTAGAGAGAGTGGTTTGGGCCATGAAGGGACACATTGAACAATTGGTCCAATTAGGACTCCCCTCCTTGTTCCTCTTCGACAATACGATCCTCTCAGAGGACCAAATGAAAGAGTTGCTGGTTGCCAAGCAGAATGACCAAACCATTTTGTGCGGCCTTAGGTCAAGTGTCGAATGTCTCTGAAGTGGAGGCTATTCTGCAGCCCCTTGCCCAACTCAAATTTCAAATGTGGGTGGTTGTGTAAGGTTTGAGCAGCTTCTGCTTTAAGGAGATAATAGATTTGGACCGAGCCTTTGAGGCTTTGAAAAAGAAGGCTCAACCTTTAGAAGAAGAATGGATGCCTTTGAAGGCTGTCCTTTAGAAGTTGTAAGTTTTGTAGGCCTTCCCATTTGCAGATTTTTTTCTTTTTGTGCGAACTAGAAATTTTTGGGTTTTTCCATCTGTGGGCGGATTCCCCCTACATGTTGCTAGAATTGTATATCGGATCCACGCTTTTGAGTTGTAGATGTTAGCTTCTCTTTGAGAATGCAGTTGTTTGAGTTGGGCGAATTATATCGGCTTCCTCTTTTCCTCTGGGCCCCTTTAACAATTTTGGGTTAAATATTGGCTCCTCTTGCTCGTGCCACGTGGCGCCCCCGCGCCCCATCCGTCACAAGGGTGTTCTTGGCTTGCCCAGGAGCAGCGTCAGCTCGCCATGTGGTGACTCCACGTGTTGCTGGTTATATAAAAGATAAAGAACCTTTCAAGGAGTGTTTGCCCCTTAGTAAGCCACACGTTGTCATGACGCTCACTCTATAAACAACTCAAGCCTTGGCTAGCCTCAGAATGTGTTATTGGTCGAGAAGGATGGGCCCCATTCTTAGTGGAAGCTCCAAGAGTAGCTTGAGAGGGGCATGTGTCAACATCAGGGAAATTATTGGGCATTAAGGTCGCACCATATCCGGGATCTGTAGACCATCCATGCATGTGAACTGAGGCACTCCCTTTTAGTTACAACGTGCCATCATGAAAACGAGTGCTAAGCTCTAAGTGTCTTGCGAGGCTCCAAATGTTATTTTCCTTTGCCTTGTTAACTCTGCCATGCGAAGGCCGCAGTGCCTATATATTCAGGGGTTTTATCTTTTGTAAGGGTTCCTCACTGGTTAATTTTGATAACTGTTACCAGAGAGAACAATATTGTAATAGTTTTAGTTTTGGATAGAAATATCAACAGTTCTTGTTTTCATCAAAAGAACTTAATAGGTGCCCCTCGTGGGAAGGATTGAATGGTTTATACTGTGCCTTTGGGCCTTTGTATTTTGTTCTTCACCCAACAATGAAGAGGATGTGGTGTTCTGTGTCAAATTGTGTGGAAGTGATTGCTGTTTGTTATTTTTGTTCTTTGCTTCTATAGTGTGGGCTTTTGTTATATTGCAGACTTTAAACCATGCATATGCTCTTTTAAATTGTTCGTAATGTTTTAAAGTTTTTAACCTATATTATGCAAATGTTAGTAATAGATATACTAGTAATCTTGGCGCATCTCCTTAGTTAGCTTCATTTCAGTTTCTTTTGTATTTCCTCCTTGCCCTTTTCTCCCCCAAACGTTTTGAAGAGGCAACTTCTAAAATCCCAGAGGTCGCTTCATAGGCAGCAATTTCGGTCCCACGTTTGTAAAGCTTCCCATAGGACGTTTGTCGAGAGCGAAATTTTTAAGTATCAATAGCTCCTTATAGGCCAAGGAGTCTATATTATCCAACTTAATTTTGATCATGGCAATAGTATCTTTTATTTCAGAGTAGGCACCTAGATAATTTGGGTTTTCAAAGTCTCTTATGTTGTCAAGGTTGATTCTATAAGATTGCAATCTAGGGTAGAGAAGCTCTAATTCCTCTTTATTAGTACAAATAAAACCTTAAAATATCAAGGATGTTGGGAAGAATGACCCCTTCTTATACTCTCTTAAATGAAACTTGTTAGTGTTATAATGTTATTTAATTGCCAAATTATCTTCATATATGCAAGCCTTGGTTATACAATCCTGGGAAAAATATGCGGTCTTATAGGAGACCCATACACTTTGAGCACTATAGAATTCCCATGTAAAAATCAATCTCCCTAGTGATGAGCAATGCAAAATTAGGTCTCTTGTCCTCTGACCTTAGGAGATCAAGAATTTCCTTAGGCAGTCTTTGTCGTTCAACACCTATGTACCTCAAAATTGATTTGATAAAACACTTCTCAAACACTACATAATTTGCATTTTGACAATGCATATCCCAGATATATTTCCAACACTGGATTGGGAGAGGAGTGACATTGTCATCATTCTACCTAATTTGTAGAGCTTTATCCCAAAATTTCCTCCGACCGTGCAAGAACATGTGACATAACATGGAGTACCATTTGAACTCCATCACTCTTCCACTAGTCTTCATTGCAACCAATTGTTTATGCATTTCATCAGCAATAAAAGTTGCAAAATCAAACTCCCTATTGATGTCAATATTCTGAATATCTGCTGCTATCATCATTAGAGGGATGGGAATCTATGCCTTGACATCCATTCTCAAAACTTGACACAAGCCATGGTAAGTTTCGATGAAGTAATCTATGAAGATATCCTCACCAAATGGCTCCATTTCTGTGGGAGCAAACCTAAAATGGTTTCCTATTTGTGCCCCTTACTCTGTGTTTCGGCAGCCAATTTATTCTGTAGCTAACCCTATCCTTCTGATATTCTTTGTTTAACATACTTAAAATAATGGGTTTGTTGGCAGTTGTGTTAAAATTGAAGACCTCTGTTATAATTTTTTTATCAATTCTTATCAATTCTCCCCCATCAATGGCAACAATATTTCTAGTGTCTACATTATAATTTTGTGCAAGGATTTTGATAAAGTCCACATTAATGAATACTTTGGGAACAATGAGCTTTCCCAAGTCAAATTCCTAGACATGTGAGATGTGTCTATTAGACAATCTCCTTGTATACCAATGCTCAAATAAATACCATCCATTCATTGGAATTGTTGCATCTCTGTAACCAACAACATAATCCTTCAAGTGTTCCAATATAATTCTAGACCCTTGTGATAATTTGACCTTTCTAGAGGATTCGGGAAATTGAGAAATGAGGTCTTCATCTAAAGGTCTCTTTGCCTTTATGGACTTAGAGTTGGTTTGACTCATTTCGATTTGTGGTATTGGGAGAAGAAAATAAATTCTAGGGCTTAGCTGAATTCAAGGGTTTTTAAATTATGTGCATTGGAAACTCTACTTGTAGGTAATGACAATCGTGAATTTGTAAAGAATTGATAAAATTAGGGTGAATTTGATAAAATTAGGACAAATTTGATACTTGGTGCCAACACCGAAACCCTAATTCACTTTGGAAATGCTTGAATGCTTGGAAATATTTGACTTTTTCTGCTCCAAAGTGTTTTTGTGATTTTAAAAGTTGAAAATCATGGCTTTGTAGTGGAGAAAAGGCCTTCGAATTAGGTAGGTGAACACTGCTTCTCGCCATTATTTCTCGTGTGCGTGAACCGAGAGTTCGCACATACCAATCAGCAAGTTCAATTTCTGGTTGTCAATCTTCAAGTGGTGCGGGGGAATAATGACTATTGTGAAGTCAAGACATTTGAATATAGTTGACGTGGCCCCTTCTCAAACATTAAAGAATAGATGAACAAATGCTATGAGGCCATGTGCCACTTTCCTATAATCCCGCAAGTTCGCCCCCTCATAGTCTTTGTGATTCCATGGGGCAAAAGAAACATTGTGGGGAAGAACATATTTGAGCTGATTGGGCAATGCGAACCAATGAGAAGCATATGTGGCATAAAGAAGTGAAGAATCAAAGACACGTGTCACTCTCCCCCATGCTCGCAAGATCGATCCTCCGGTAAGAACAAAAGCTCGCGGGGAAACATTATGTCATGAGAAGAAGCCAACTAGAGCTGAGTAGGTGACAATGGCCAATAAGAAGTGGTCTGGGAACTCAGAACTTTGAAAAGGTAAGCCATTGTCCATTGCGGGGATATAACTTGGAGCTCGTGGGGTAAGAAAAGGGCGTGGAGCGAATGACAATATGCCATGTAGCATCAACTAGGACAAGAGTGGGACCACCAAGTCGATGTGGGAGGGCATAAATTAAGTCATCAATTAAGCACATGTGCAAAAGCTGTTTTAAGAATTGCTAATAAGCAGGGCCAGTAAGCGAGGTCTTAAGCTGGTATGCATATAAGTAAGGGCTGGTTATCGAACGTTTAGAGGATACATGGAGGTGTAACTTAAAAGATTTTAATGAGGCAGATTGGTCAACAATGAAATATAACATAAAGCAACATTGCCATGGGGAAAGGTAGGGTTTTCAGATTTAGGGCATGAACCCTACCAAATATTTAAAAGAAAACCCTAGGAAAATTAGCAAGCTTCAACAATGGCTCTAGTTGGGGACATCAGTTTCCAGAAACAGAGTGAGGATCTAGAAAATCTCCGGGCAATAGACCAGACAAAACAAGACCAAGGACCAAAACAACCGTACAAAATTTACATATAATACATTGTGCATGGAAAAGAGCTTCAAGCAAAATAACCCTTCAAGAATTGTCCATGCACTGGCAATTCTTGTACCTCACCGCAGACATCAAGAAGATATGATTCTTCACCATGAATATCTACAACAATGAATGGTCCTAGCCACAAAGGGTCAAATTTACAATGTTTACCCTTATCCTGCAATCTTGCATTCCACATTAATACCATGTTGCTAACCTGGAATTTCCTGTTACTGGCCTTCTTATCATGCAAATATTTAACTTGAAGCTGCCTTTTTACATTCATAGCATGGGCCTGTCTTCTTACTTCATCTAATTCTGTCAATTGACTTATCCTGCATTCCATAGTATCTGAAATGTGTTCATTGTATTCTTGCATGAATTTATAAACTGGAAGCAAGTTATTTATGGGCATTCTAGCATCTAAACCATAAACCAATTCATAGGGTGACTTACTAATTGATTTTTTAATAGTCACTCTATCAGCCCATAATGCCAATTTGAGCTTTGAATCCCAAGCCTTTTTGTTTTTTTCCAAGCATCCTCTTTATGATCATTAGCAAGCTTTTGTTGCTTGACTCAGCTTGTCCATTGCCTTGGGGATGATAAGGAGAGGAATATGCTATATCTATTCCATAACTTCCACAGAATTCAGAGAATTCCTCAGACCTGAAACACATTGCATTATCAGAGGTCAATTTGTTGGGAACTTCAAATCTTGTGATTATGTGCTCCATGAGGAAGTTAATGACAACCTTGCTTGTTGCCTTCCTAGTTGGTATTGCTTCTACCCATTTGGTGAAATAATTTGTTACTACAAGAATCCATTTAAATCCTCCACTTGACCTTTCTGATATTTTGCCAATGAAATCTATCCTATTGCTGGAAAGGAGGATCAACAGTCATGGAGCTTAGGGGTAATGCTCTAGAGTATTTCAATTTTCCAGAGAATTTTTGGCATGCTTCACAGCTTCAAACCATCTTATGAGTATCAACAAACAATGGCCACCGATATCCACTTCTAAGGATTTTAGCCATAAAATGGCCTCCACACTCCTCACTGTGCATTTCACTTAACACCTTAGCAGCTTGGTCTTCATTCAGTCACCTTAATAAAACACAATCCTTATATCTCCAATATAATTCACTACTGACCATTTCAAATCTGATGGCTTGTAGCTTCAGAGTTCTATTCTGGTTGTCAGACATTTCTTTAGGACATGCCATGTCACATTTTTGTAACATGGAGAAGATTGAAAATCACCAAGCTGTGAATCTATATCCTGTTGAATGCAATTGATCTGGTTCACTTCTAAGTTGGACTCTGTCATCGATTTAGCTAATCCTTGATCTCTTACCAACTTGGTAATTTGTATGTCAATGTTAAACTCTTGGACCTTGTTGATCCATCTACATCTCCTTCCTGTCACCTCTTGCTGTACAAATATGTCTTTAACAACAATATGAGGAACATAAGCGACAATTGTTGCTCCAACCAGATAGGGCCTAAATTTTTTGACAACCTTGACCAGTGCATATGCCAATTTCTCCATAATATCATACTTGATTTCTGCTGCTGGAAGGGATTTACTGAAAAATGCAATAGGCTGTTCATATCCTTCATCATTTTTTTGTAATAAGACTGCAACAATGGTATGGAAAGAGGCAAAAGAGAACAATTGAAATGGTTTTGAGAAATCAGGGGATTTTAGCACTAGAGCCCACTTGATGGCTTCCTTAATGCTTTGAAATGCTTCAGTTGATTCTTGAAATCCACCATGGGCCAACCATGCTTCAAAACATATTGAAATTCACCATTTGGGAAGTATGTTGGCATGATAAAGGAGGTTCAAGCAGTGGGGAATATGTTTGGGTTTGTAGGTTTGTAGTGGGTATGATGTGATGTATACAAGCTCATACAATCATGTGAAAGCAATTTGTATGGTATACCTAGAATGAGCATTAAATCTTGCCTAGGCAAGAAGGTTGTACCTGTTTTAACATTTAAAGAGATGGAATATATTATACAGTAGAAGGAAGTAGAAGAAGCAATTGCCCATGGAATATGTCATCCTTTTTCATGGAAAGGATTTCAAGTAATGAGGTCCCCTCCTTCCCCATCTATTCTTCTTGTTGTGTTAGAGAGCCACCCATTTTGGCCACATCTCAAGAAGAGCCTGCTTCACATGAGAGAACAAAGGGATCATCGAAAAAGACATTTTAAAATGAATCTAGAGAGATTGCCGATCAACACATTGCAAGATGTTTTGGTTTTCAATGTTGTTCGCTCACTATATTAGCAAGAAATGTTGAGCAAAATTACTAAGGCTTTAAAAAGTGCAAGGGCTTAGGTTTAGAAAAGGTGTATAGCACCTTATTGGTGAAGGAGGTGAAACATGTACGTGATTCATTGAAGCCCATCAGGGATTTGTGGCTTGAGAGAGGGTTGCCTATTGTTTCCAAGGGATGGAAGTATGCCAAAAATCGACCCTTGATCAATGTGATTTAAATGTTCTCTAAAGAGGCAATGCATTTGAAAGTGGTGGATTGTGAGGGCAGATAAATGATGCACAATTTATTGTTTGACATTCTCATAAGGGCCATCAAGGAAGTGTGGCATTAAGGAAGTGGGGCCTAATAATATTGTCCAAATCATAATAGACAACACAAATTGTTTTAGAGTAGTTGGTTTTGTTGGTTGAGGCACATTATCCACACATCTTTTGAACATTTTATGCTATCCACTCACTGAACCTTATGCTACAAAAAATGGTTAACAAAATTTATTAGATCAAATAGATGTATGGGCAACAATCAATCCAATACACCAATGTACATATATAGCACAAGGTGGAGCAACCACCCTTTCAGCCACTAAGTAACAAGCTAAACATCCTTAGTTAATTAGAATCTGGTTAGCTTATAATCAAGAGACATATATAACCCTAAGGTAGAAAATATAAACCAAGTGTGAAATGTGAGCATATATCCAACACATCTAAAAAAATTACGTTAGTTGGCATTCAAATAAATTCTTGACCACCACCAATAAGATGGGATCACAAGTTTGCTTTCCATCTAGTAGGCCTCTTACTTTTATTTATGGTTGTGATTTATTCCTTGCTTCTTACCAGCGGTGCCTTGTCTACATTCTTGCTCTTTGTATAACATTATGAATATCGAGGAATTGATGTTTATCATTTTGTTTGTGAATGCATTTTGGTTTAATTGAAATTTGTTTGAGGAATGAAAATTCATAGTTCTTGTGTGAATTGATAGGAATCACGTCTTACAAAGCTTAGCTTTAGTAAATCTAGAAGGCTACCTAGATCCCTCACTCTCCTCTCCATTTTGGTTGGGAAGACTTGATATTAGTTGCAATAAGCTAATGGGAAGATTTCTACATATTTTCTTATTTAAAACATGCAATTGTGGGGGGATTCCTCGATATCCTTGGGATGCTAGGGCATTCTGAATTTTTGAAAAAATAAAGGGGATGTGTCATACCTGCCCCCCCATCCCTAGAACATCCTAGACATTAGGGATGGGTGTCTAGGCCTTGTAGAGAACATTGCTAATTCTTTGTGATTGAGCTAGACTAATGGCATAAAAAAGTTGCTCATTAGTTATGTATGACACTTACATGGTAATGTCTAGTTAATGATATTGTAAATGGTTAGGATTATATTGGAATTTAGGTGTCTTTAATTCCTTATGGTAGAGCCTTTATGAGCCATGAAAGGGAATTGGGCGTTCACTATAGGATAAGAATAAATTATGACCAACTTAATATTGTTAATCCCTTTGATGAGATTGGTCCAATATGAAATACAAGTTGGTGTGTCTTTGTTGCTTCTGGTAACATGTTTTGTGAGGGAAGAGATTATATTGGCCTTTGTTTTATCTTCTTGTATGAGTGACCTACTGTATGTAATTGGATGAGTTTGAAATCCATCCAAGCGAAACAAATAATTTTTGACATATGTAGACTATTGTGGTTATTAATCCTTTGAGATTGGAAGGAGGCACTTACTCATGGTGTTCTTCAAAACTAGAGCTCAAAGAGGATGGAGCTAGTCATCTATTTGTGACTTCGATCATTGAAAAATAGTAGAATTGGATGAATAGTTCATCCTATAGCAGTTCTTGGGTCTTACTAGGCAACTAATTTCCTAAGTGTAATGTTGTATTCTTCCTTGCCTAAGGAAGTAGATTGTATCATTTGCTAAAGAATCATCAACTTGATTTGAAGATTGAAACTTGATGCAAGAGCATCCGGGACCACAAGTGTATACTTAAAATATTTATCAATGAAGTACATTTTTGGATGATTTTATTTTAATTAATTTAATAAAGTGACTTAAATGTTTTAAAAGGGAAAATATTATAAAGTCACTTTATAAAAGTGCTTTAAATGATATATTTTGAGCGGAAAATTAAAATTAACTTTGGGAAAGTCCTATGAGAAATTATAAAAGGTGATTTGAAAGCTCATTTGTAGATGCTTGTTTATTTTCTCTATTGTGGAATTTGAGCTTTTAGCTTGAGAAAACCTTGGGATGGAAACCCTAAGGGAATTGGTTTCAGTGTGAGAAATTTACCCTAGCTAATTTGCTAGTGGAGTCGCACAGATTTCATGTAGGTGCTGAATGATTGCTGATTAAATAATTTATTGGAGGTTTGCAGGAAAACGATAAATTAGTGTTCTCCTATTTGAAGTAAGGATTTATCTTTCAATTGTGGTTTCAGCCTTTTAGGCGATAAGTGCAGAGAGAAACTGGAGTTTATTATGGGTACCATAATTGAGGAGTTTCTGAAATGATTAAAATATTATATATTTTATTTTATTGTTGACTCTTTCTACTCAGCTATACCACCCTTTTCTCCTGGTTTGTCATACCATTTTATTACTATGAGTGCTGTACTTAGTTGGGAGCAAATTTAAGGGGGGTGATGCATATTGTGCTGTTTTGGTGACTTTGCATATCTAGCGTGGTAGTTAGAAACCTCCAACACAGCTTTCAAAGTGTCAAAGAACAACACAAGGGAGTCAATGCTTGTTGAAGGCTTAAAAGCCTAGGAAGAAACTCCACACAGCCTTTGGTGGGCCCAATCACTAGTTGCAACAGTCAAAGGAAGGGTTGCGTCTATTCAAAAAGTTTGCCGTACTTGTAAGGAAGAGGCCGCTTGTCTTAAAGGAGTCGTACAAGTGAAGTAAAGACCAAGGGGAAGGATGTTAATTGTTTGATTAGCCAAGAGATCAGGTTAGCATTTAGTGATTTAATTTTCTTGGTGAAGCTACTGTTGTAAGATATTTTCTGTGTATGTAATTTTGCATCAGCCATACAAAGATATTTGTATAAACTCACTTTGTATTCATATCATGCAATGAATTTTTGTATGGATGACGTTATAACTTATAACCTTTATGAACATGAAAAAGTGAAAGTATGATATTAATTCACTATATCATTTCAAAACAAATTAAAAACAACTCTCAGACCAGTCAAATGCAAACTGTTTGACAAAATGCTTGAACCTCAAAATTGGTGAAAATCACAAAAAGTTTGTTTAAAAATTGTGCCCAGTACATTACAGACTTTATTTTAATTAATTTAATTTATTTCCTATCAAAGCCCGAAATTAGCCTACAGGAATAAAATAGGCTAAAAGGGATGCATCCGGCTACTCAGCGGAAGGGCACATTACAAATCTCTTGCCCATTTGACTCTTTTAGGAATTCCACATCCAAATGGAGTTTGCGGGTTTCTTATGGCCATCAAGATTTGCAAGTAAACTCAAGTGTACTAAACATTTCGAAGTTCAATCAACCGGTTTAGATGAACAGTTTTGACAATGACATCAGCATGGGGTAAGCATGATGTAATGATGACATCACCATGTACGAATTGCAAAATTTTGCTAGCAAACTGAACATGTGGAATTTCCTATTTGAACTGGCCATTTGTGGATCTTTTGTTTGCTACTCCATTTGCAGAACATTTGCTTGCTATTGCATTTGCAGAACTTCAGTTACTGCATTTGTGGAACGTTCCCTTGCTACTGAATTTTTTCATTTTTGCAACAATTTAGTTGCTGTAACTGCTAGGATTTTAATCGGTTCAACTTACTAGCTACCTAAGGAGTAAAAGGAGATTGAAACATGCATTGTTGGAGCCTTTTGGGGACGAGGAGAGCTTTTGGAGAGGAATAAGGCGAAATTTGTAACTTGTTAATAGTGATGTTTATTCTGTAAGCTTTGAAAAACCCTTGTTGTAATGAAATTATAATACAAAAATAAACAATGATGTCGAATTCGTGTGTAAAAGTGGTGTTTAGGCTGCAAGGTTGGGTGGTTTGATAAGACTCCCCGATCTTGACTGCATTAGAACTTATGTAATTAGTTTGACCTTTGTAATGCCCCCCTTGTGAGTTAGCCAGTTGTTGAGTATTAGCCTATCCATTAGGTTCCTGTAGGCTAATTAGATGGTTCAAGGAGCCTGCAATTCTTGGAGTAGTAGAGTTCGGCATTATTCCATGTCAGTTTGGGGGTGTTCCAAAGGTGTTTCCATAAGTCAGGCGTGAGAAGTGAAATAAATGCTTAAGTTATTATATAATAATAAGTTCACATAAATATATTTAAATATTTAAAGTGACTTATTCGTCAATTAAAGGTGGCTAAGTAGGAGCAAATTTTAAAAGGTATTATTTAATGTGCATTTGAAAAATTAATGGAGACATAAGGAATTGATTAAATATTATTTTATTTTCAAAAGGCGTTGGAGTTTGGGAAGGGAATAAAATAATAATGTTCAGTTCATTTTGGGAATTCTGCAGAGAAGTACTTCAAGAATTTCTTGAGGACGGAAACCCTCAAAGAGAATAGTTTCACTCAGAAACTATGCTGGTGCTTAATTATGGTGATATACAGGTTTGTTTAGAATGAGCTCATTTGTGACAATCTTTGATTAATGATTTGGAAGGGAAATTACAGCCATGATTGAAGTTTCCAAAATTTATTAAGTCTCGTGTCAAGACAAATTTCCAAGTGTTAAAGGTGTTGAAGAATTGAGATATTTGAGTTTGGGTGCCATTTTGAGAAGGGAGTTTCAGATATAGCTGGCTCTGGGTTATGTGAATAGAGTACAGGTTGTGGTATTAATTTTGGATGGTTCGGTGGCTTCCCAGCAATAGTATAGACCTTTATTTTATGGAAATGTGATCCATTTGAGAGCCATATTTCCTACGCAGACAATGTTGAAGTTGAGGTATATTGCAAAAGAAACTGTGCAAGCTGGAAGGGGTTTTCACTTAGCTGCCATCTTGCAATAATTATCGGGAACTTTTAATAATAAAGAATTGACGTGTGAAGAAGGGTAACGTGTGGGTTTGGAGGTATTAATTAATAGGTTGAATCGATGTTTTCATATAAATCATGAAGTCACAGAAGTTTTGATGACGCGGTTGAGGTGAATGAGTGTACTAGCCATTTGGAAGACTTCGTCTGGTCAAAAAGGGAATTTTGCTAGCCTTCAACCACCTCAAGGTAAGAGTCATGGTATTTGGAGTATTAAACTCAGCGACTATTGCTTACCTGGGCGATTTGGAAAAAAGACGGGAAAGGAAGAACATTTGGTGGCTTCACAATTTGCACCTTACACCTCCAAGAGTTTGGCAAATGCTTGCTGCTGATAAAGGTCAGGATGCAAATTATTTATATCTCTGTAATTGTGAACAGCAGTTCATTATTTAATAATTTCAGTCCCATTGAATGAATGGTAAATGGTTGGTATAATATCATAAGCATTTGTGAATGATTTGCAATGTTTATGTAATGCAAAATATTTTCCAAACCAATAAACATATGAGCAAATAATTACAGTCGGAAACTCTTCAAAAGGGAATACAGATAAACTGTTGGACAAAATGCCTATCCTCTAAGCATTGAGAAAAGTGCAAATTTTTTTTGGTAGGGGTTGTTATAACCTTAGCAAGTTGAAAAAGCTTGCATTGAATATTGTTAATGATGGACTCCAATTTTCAAATTTAATATAAAATGTTTTCCCTTGAGTAACGTTTGAATTTTGTTGATAATTTGAGAATCACCTTCAATTTCCACTTTGTTGATTGACACTTTCCAACCAAGCAAATTTCCCATTTCATTGCATGGAGCTTTGTATTGTTGTTGGTTTGTGTGTTGAGATATTTGTTGAAAGCAATAAGTAAATTTTTTTATGAGTCTTTGATTACACCTATCCTTGATATCTTGGGGTTGTGTTTTGAGGCTATGTCAAATTTGATATAAATTCAGCCAGTGGGAGGAGTCTACCTTATTCAAGGCAAGATATTGAAGTGTTTAAGTTTGTAATGGAATTGGGTTTGCCATTTCGTAGCCAATCTGTAATATTGCATTTTTGAATATCTAAATTTGCCTTTCTACTACTACAAATACATCCTTAGTAACTTCTCAAGAATTTTTGATGTTTTTTGAAAGTTCTTCCAATGCATTCTTTCCATAGGAAATGGAAGGCTAGGCAAGGGGTCAAGTGATGAAAGAGCCTTATTGTTGGTATTTATATGCATTTTTTTGACTAATTTTTTATCCTATTCCCTTTGAAGTCATCACCTCTTATCATTGTGTGGAAGTGTTCAGCTAGATCTTCCTAGATTTGGGTAGCAAAAAGGCATTGGATGGGAGCATGAGAAATGGTTTTCCACCATCTTGTTTGCAATTGGTTTGTAGTAAGGAAGTTTTTTGACAGCTGTTAAGTGTTTTTCTTTAAAGCTTGCTTGTTGGGATTAAAATCAGATTACTGTAAAGTTCCAAGGATTGGACATTTGTAACCTATAAATAAGTGCTTTGAGAACATAAAATGAGAATGATAGTTGATGCTATGTTTGTGTTGCAAAAATTGTTGTTTAGCTAGATTACCTGTGTTTGTAATTCTTTTGATTAAATTGAAATCGAGTGACTTTGTCAAGCTTTGTATTGATGTAATTTACTAAGTAGTGGCTTTGTATGTTAATTAGCAATTTATTTCTTGGAATCATGTGTTGTTCAAGTAATTATTTCTTTGAATCATGTTTGCATTGAACATTGGTTTTTGTTTTAGCTAATCGAAGCTGTTGTTTGTGTGTTTATATCGGTAGTTTCTTTCTTTCAATATTTGAAATTGTCATTTGCAAGGCATGGCTATTAATAGATTGAGATATTTATTCGAGGCAAAAACATAGGCATGTGATCATTTTCATTTATGCAAACTCCCCTCAGGGTATCTTATAAAGTGTTAATATATGCATATCTTGTCTATAGTTTTTAGTTTATTGTTAGTTTAGCTTAGGTTTTGGTTGGTTAGGTCTTCAATTTTGTGCTGTCTTGCAAAATAAAAATTAAAATGCTAATAGTTTTTGGCTACTCTACTTGTGAATGAGAAATAAATGAGCCAATTTGTAGTGGGAAAATCAGTCTTATTACTTTCGATTGAAGGCATTTCATCCTAGCAGATAAAGTCTACACTCAACCGTGAAGAAAACCTGGTCTCTTTGATATAGTCTTTCAAACATTGAATTGAGCACTTTCAAGTGAAGATAATTCTTCAACAACTCATAATCTTATTGACACATTTTCACTCTTGGTTAGGGAGACTCCTGAGAAAATGGTTGATAACAACCATGATCACAATAGTTTGTCTTTACTTCCTTTTCCATGGGTATGACACCATAGTTTGAGGAAAGGATTTCCCAAGTTCTATGGTGACAACACACAACATCCCAATGAACACATTGCAGCCTTCACCACAACTTGTAATATTTGGGAGTGGCACACGAAGATGTTCTAGTGTGACTTTTTGTTGAGACATTGGTGGGAGGTGTAGTTGATTGGTTCCACCATTTTGCCGTAGGTTCAATCACTATTTGGGATATTATGCATGAAAAGTTCTTGTCATGCTTCAAGTTAGTTGAAGATAATCACATCTTGTTTGCACAACTCTCAAACACAAAGAAGGATAATAATGAGCCTATGAGGGAATTTTGTTGAACAATTCAACTACTTAGTTGACAAAATTAGTGCTATTCTAATGCATCTCCAGAAATCCTCTTGAGTTGTTTTTATAAATGCACTTCCATTAGAGAATGCATTCATGATCAAATCCAATGATATTGATGAACAAGAAGAAGCTTAGGAGTAGGTGGTTAGGCTTGAAGATGACATGATTACCATTGGAAAAATAAAAAAGGCCCCATCAAGGTGATGATCAAAAAGTTTTGTTGATTCTCTCTTGCAACGATTGGTAAGTGACATGAGAAACATGAAGAGACAAATTCAACAAAATGTTCCTGTTGAATAGTACCAAGGGGCACCATCTTAGGAACTTTGGTTCCTTAAATAGGAATGACAGATTCATATTACTTCCTCCACCTGTAGGGCTTGGTTTGGAGGCATCATCTAAAGACAATTTGAATAATTTTTGCTCTTTCGACAAGATAGGGGATTACAATGTTATAAATTATTCAGAGATGATTCACATGATGCAACTCATTTCTCATTCTGAAGCAAATCATCAAAGGTTTTTGCATAACCTTCAACATCTTTGAGATGAGCTTGACGGTGACACTATGTTAAGATTTTTCAATATGGGCCCTTTGTGCTAAAATTGTACTTACACTTAATAACTACAAGTGTTTGTGGGGTTGAAGAGCTGAGAAAGAGCTTATGGTCAAAAAGAGGAGAGATAATGAAGGAAATCCCTAGAAGGATCTACCATTGGTATCTTGTGTTAGCACCTAGAAATTTCCTTCATTTCTAGTGCTTAGCTTTCCTCAGATTGACTACAAAACCCTGTTTTTGAGTCCTGTGGCAACCAGTTGGCCCTAAACTTTTGGCATTAAAATTTTTCAATCCACTGCTTATCATGAAAATCTGGTTGGTAGAAAGTTTATTTAATTCATCATAAGTATGCAAACCCTATTTCGTGGCTCCTGGACGAGTTTTGAGGCAAAATTTAATGTGTTGCCATTTTGAAGCGGGTCCGAAGGGTCCCATAAATTTTTTTAGATAGATCAATTCTGGTGATTGCCCAGGTATTATTTTGTCCTCAAATGCCCACATCTCTGTTTTCGTGGTCATCGAAAGAGTTTCGAGGCCGGAACTGGAAATTTTTTAAATGCCCTGCCGGATGGCCTAGTGTACAAAGGGAGTACAAAAATTCAGTTTGCTATGCAATATTTGGCAATTACACAATAATCTAAACAATTAATAATGGCCTCCAACAAGTTTTTGCAGCCTCCAAAGGTCGTTTGCACCTGTGGGATCAGTTTGGCTTTTTAGCCTGTTGGATAATTAAAAATTACCAACTTTGCAAATGTTTAAAACATTTTAAATGTTTTAAATGCTGGGAGGACATAAATATTTGTTTTAAACAAGTTCAAATGTTCTCCAAAATGGACAAAGGCACATGAATATTGTTTTGGTGATATAGTTAAAAGTTTTGTGCACATGTTATTTCTCAAAGCCCAGTGCATAGTGCATTTTATAAGGGGCAGACCATAGTCAAAATGGCTACAGGCTTCTCCTATGCGCTGATCTTTTTACTGATTGCCTCTTCAAACTTGCTTTCGATCACGTGAGAATGAAGGTTTCATTAAATGCTTTAATCCCAGTGCAAATGTTATAGCCAGCGCATATTTGCAAGGGGAAGATATGGGTGAAATTGCGGTGGCTTATGAATTTGTGCTGGGCATTTTACTGGCCCATGTCAGCCATCATCTGGATGGAATTCTTAGGCACCTACTTTTTCCTTTATTCACGTTAGCAGCATGGTTTAAGTTTTTGTTCTTGTTTGCACATTCTTGTGCCATTATTGTGGCTGTTTAGCCTTGTTTTTAACCTGCAATAATTTCTAAACTGTGTAAAATCAAAGGATGCTTACTTGCTTAGCCTTTGAGGCATGTTTTATGGATGTTTGCAGTAGCGGAAGCTCTATTTTAACCTTTCAAATTTTTCTTACAACCAAGTCTAACGTCCAGGCATTGTTCTGAGCGATGTTTGGCATAATTTTAAGCTGCCAGTGGCACCAAAACAACCTCACATAGCTGAAAACGCCCAACAATCCATTATCACGACCCAACAACATTTTTAAGCACCTCTGCAACGTTTCTCATGCTTGGGCAGTGTTTTGGCTATATTTTATGAATTTTTAAAGTGTTGGGGCAATTAAAAATGACCCAGTAATGAGTTCTCACGCTTTACAAATATTTCTATGGTGTTTTGAGGGGTTTTAGGTACCAGGCAATGTTTAAAGTGTCCCAATAGTAGCAAAAACGATCTGCAACTATTTTTGAATCTTGTTGCAATTGTCAAGAGTGTTAAGCATGGAGAACAATGGTTTGTAGGTAGAATGTCCATTCAGATGGTTGTAGGATAATTGTTTGATAAAATGCCATGTTTGATCACAGAGGAAACAAAGTATTCTGAGGAGTCCAATGGGTTAAATCCAATGTCAAAAGCATGTTAAATTACCAATATATGGGTAATTTGACCAGGGTTAATATTTTTCACTTGCAAAGTGAACTACAGATGGTAAAAGTGTGTTTACACTCAGGTTAAAATTGTGCACGGGAATGCAAAGCAGATTGGAGCAAATCAAATTTCAGTTATTAAATGGAGGCAAAGTGGAGAATTATAAAGATGTTGAGGCATATTCTGTTGCCAGTCAGTTGTAGATATGAGGATTCACATTATGCCAAGTGTCAAGTGGCTAGTGAATCTGAGTTTTTCTCCATTCTTTATAATGTCTTTGCTGTTTCAATTTGTAAAGGTTCTGTAAATTCTGGAAGCAGCAAGGCCCAAGGGGCATGTCTGTAGTTAGGAGAAATCGTAGAGGGGAAATAGGTTAAGTTTGTAATGGGTGTAGTACATAGCTGTTAGTCATTTCATCACAGCAATGTTATAACTTGATCTGTTGTATATATGAATACATACTGCATTGTAATTGTCTCCAGCTTTGGCATGTAATGCTCTTTGAAGGAAATAATCAAGGGTTATCAAATTCTTCAATACATATTTGATGTAATGAGTTTTTCTTTTGGTTTGCTATCTGTTTAAGGAACAATATAAATGCTTGCCTAGGAATAACAAGAGTGATTATTTCAAATGGATTGTTAAGTAGAATTATGTTGCAGGCTCATGAGGATCTCATTGTCACAAGGTGATAAGTGTTCAAGCAGATCATCAGGTTATGTTTTGGTGTTTTGATGTAAAAGTGCAGGCTATTGTGACTCTGTAGCACAAGGCAGGCACCGGTCTTTCTTTTGCAATCTCCTCTTCCAGAATTGTTCTAAAATTGATAAATCTTTTAAACAAAGAACATTTCTTTTAAGTTTAGTTTATTAGGGTTTCTTTGTCTTCATGGAGTTTAAGGAATATAGGGGATATGCCAGGGATTTTTTCATTTATCACTCCTCTAGGTATTTGAGATGAAGACATGTCCATGTAAGTTATTGGTTTGCAATACTATTCAAAGTATAAGGGATTATGCTTGAGTTTGATGAAGTTTTAAATATCCTTTATTCATATATTTGTGAACTTACCATTCATCCACATTTTAAGGGTCTGCAGCTTTGTCTGTAAGAGGGATTCAATGTTCTCTATGACCTATAATAGGATTACCCTCCTGAGTCATGTGGAGCTCAAAGTGCAGAAGGCTGGGTTCAGTGTTGTTCGTTGGCTTTTCTTGTCCTCCGTTTGATTATAGGGCAAATCTTTGTCTTACTCCTTTGTTTCCCTGGTTTAGGCATTGCATTTTCTCTTAGAATTGAGGGTTGCTAGGAAAAGAACCAACATCTTGTTATAAATGATGATGATGAATCTTGTAGGCTTGCTCAATTTTCAAGATGAAGAAGACAATCTTCTAAGTTGGATATGGAAAGCATTGCAGAAGCATATCATATGTTCTACTTTTTTGAGGAAAGCAAAGTTTCCCAAGCATCTGTTTCCATTGAGTGAGAGGACAACAATCATGCCATGGATGAAGAGACATCGAATGAATTCTTTTCTTCATTTTAAAATATTATTTGAAGAACCTATGCAAGAGAAGGAACTGAGGAAAAATTACAGCTGCATGAAGAACAATTTCCCCTCTTTGAGGATGGTTCAACCATAGTTTGCAAACTTTGACTTGACTTAGACTTGGCAAATAAAAATTTTCTGACTTGGTGAAACTCAGCAACTAAAAACACTTAAATTTTTGAAAAAAAAACTTAAATTTTATGCAAAGTGGAGGTACAAAATGTATCAAATGAGTTTGGTGGAGGTTTGTGGGCAACCTTCAAAGAACAATAATAAAAACCTTTAAAACCACAGTTTGAAATCTTGAATTGTGGATCTCAGTGAAATTTTTACGAAAGCTTCAACGATGCAAGCTAGCTATCTCTCAGCTTGTAAATTGTTTCATCTAGCTAGTTTGTTCCCTCTTGTTTGCAGGTAGGTAGGTGTTATCATTTCTCGTATTTCTTTTATTTTAATGTGAATGCTTTTGTTGTTTTTGCCTAGGTTAGGGTAGCCATAAGTTTGGGTGTTAGGAAATAGGCTTGACTTTATTCCCTAGAGATAAACATTCATCAAATTTTATACTAGAGATTCTGAAGTTTCCCATTACCTAAGCATGTCCCATGGTCCCTAGAAAGAGCCAATTGTTGCACCTCTATGTAACTCAATGTTCGTACTTGCCAATTGTTGCACCCCTACGAAACTCAATTTTCATACTTGCTAATTGTTAGGATTGATTGCCAATGTTTGTTAACTCAATTTAATTTTTAGCCTTAGTAGTTTGCAAGGTGGTTGAATCATGGTCTTTGTTTTTCAACTAAAGACTTTCAGTGGTTGATGGAGGTTACAACTATTCTACATGAAATAATGATGAGGCTTGAAGGTTGTCAAAGGCATCGGTGAAGGAGTACGGAAATAGCTGAGTCATAGAAGGCACACCATTTGCTATCATTCGCTTGGCAAAGACACTCGTGACATGCGCTCAACAGGTTCAAACACTTGAAATTTCTGCCTAAGATCTTTAAGTTGGCTCAAGTGCATAATTTCTCTGCCTTGGCTCAAGTGACAAAATTCTCCACTCGAGATGAAGGAAGGATAGCAATAAGTGATGTGAACTCCTCCTAGGAACACATTTGTGATGGTTCAACCATCTATAATTTCCACCCAACCTTGTAAAGTTGGTTTAAGTGGACAATATCTTTGGCATGGCATGAGTAACACTAGTTTTGCTTGAGTCATGAAAATTGGCAACATGAGGTAAAAACTCAGCTTGACATAAGCGAGGGTCACAAGAGTGGACGAATATTACAATCAATTTGAAAAGTGGCGTGAGTGAGGATTACTTCCACCCAAGTTTATAAACATGGTAAAGACACCATACAAATTTGCTTTGGTTCAAGTGAGGAGCTTTTCCACCCAACAACATTATTAACTTGAGAAATGTGACTTAGTTGCACATTTGATAGGTTTTACCATCCAAAATTTTTGCCCAATGTTCCACGGGGACGCGTCCCCCCCAAAAAACCTTGCGTTTCCTAGAGGGGGACGTCTCAGAGACTTGGGGACTTGGGGGTGACGTCCCCCCACTAGCCCACCACCAACGCCAACATCCCACCACCAATGTCATTGTCTCCAAGATGCCGCTAGGAGTTTGAGGATGCTAGGGTGTCCTCAAGACGTTTAGGGGACTCCTAGTTGTCTCAAAGATGTATAATTCTTATACTTATACATCTTTTTATAACTATTTTTTCAAGTACTATATGTATTTCAGCATCCTGCCGCCCCCTCGTTGCCGCCCCCCTGCCGTCCCAAACTTAGACCCCCCGTCCCCGTCCCCGAAACCCTGTGGAACAATGTTTCTGCCCAAGTTTAAAAAGTTGGCAAAAGTGGAGTGAAATTTGACAAAGGGTGATAAATCTAACTTGGGGGCACATTTATAGTGGTTTAGCCACACCAAAACTCCAACCAATTTCAGAAGTGGTTCATACTTCCAACCAAACTTAGAAGTGGCTCAAGTAGACAAAATCTCCACTCAAGTAAATAAAGATGTCAAATATAACTTAGTGCACTTTATGAGTGTCTTTGCCATATGAAATCTCTGCCCTTGATGAAAAAGGTGGCACCACACTTAGACCAATTAGCCGTGAAAGCAAAAAGCAAAGATTAAAGAAATAAAAATTCAAAGTTTTTTTCTCGATGCAAGTTAACATTTAGCATCTTTTCAAAATCTTTTTGATTGTGTTCTATTTTTGGACAGAGGAGTGTCTATTATTCAGGTCATTCCTTTTCTTTTAATTGTTTTGGTTAGATTTGCTTATAGCTTTTTTTTTCCAGCTTTTAAACAATTTTTATGTATTTTACTTTAAAGCTTGCTTTTTGGGAATTAAAATAAGATTATTGTGAAGTATAAATAAGTGCAACAAGCACATGAATTGAGGAGAATGGTAGTTGATGCTATGTTTATGTTGTAAAAGCTGTTCTTCAGCTAATTTACCCGTGTTTGTAATTCCTTTGATTAAATGAAACTAAGTAACTTTGTCAAGGTTTGTATGATGCCATTTATTCACCAAGTAGTAGCTTTGTATGTGACATTGATTTATTTTCTGGAATTGTGTGTTTTTTAAGTAATTATTCCTTTGAATCTTGTTTGCATTGTATAACTGGTTTTTTTAAGCCAGCTTAAATGTTTCATTTGTATATTTAGATTAGTATTTTCCTTCTTCCAATATTTGGAAATATTATTTGCAAGGCACAATTGTTAACAATCTGATGCATGCATCCGAGGCAATAACATAGGCACATAATCATTTTTTATTTATGCAATCCCTTCCTCAGTGAATCTTGTAGAGTTTGTATATCCTTATTGTCTATAGTTTAGAGTGTAGGATCAGTTTAGCTTAGGTTTAGGTTTGTTTAAATCTTAGGGAGCTTCCCTTCCTAATTTGAAGAGAGGTTTTAGCTCACATTTTGTGTTGTCTTACAAAGGATAAATTAAAATACTAACATCTACCATGCTGAAATTCCAAATGCAGTTCTCTATATTTGAGCATTTAACATAATCTTGAATAGATATGAGTCCTTGACCTTGCAGGATGGCTTTGATAGGGTGAAGTTCTTCATCGATTCAAGGATTACCATTCCAACCATTCTCTCAAAATCTCACTGTTTGACCATTATCCATTCCAAGTGGGGCCTTTTTGCATGTTGATGAATCTTTGCTTTATATGTTTGGCTATTGTAGATCTTTTTCACCATTGTATGTTTGTTGGGAGATCTTTCTCCATAATTTAGTATTTGTGTTTGAATATTTGGGCCGAAGAGATGTCGAGGCTGCTCTAAGATTCAATATTTGGACCTTCAACTCTACAAATGTGCATCCAATTTCAATTAAGAGAATGGTATAGGATACATGTTTTGGTTTTTGAAGTCAGTGGTTATAAATTGTTTCTAAACTTGTGCAAGTTGTCTCCACCTTATGTGGGAAATTGTACAAGTTCAGAGTTCCTAACCATAGATGTAATGTCCCTCACTTGATTTTCCCTAGATTTTCCCCCAAATCACAAATCACAACGAATAAGGGTTAGGGTTTCATCTCACCATATATATATATATATATATTATCAACAATGCAAACATAACTGGATTTTGGGAGAAGGGACATGATGGGTCCGCCCAAAGCCATATGCCAAGCTTAAGAGGGTGTATACCACAACCCTTGGCAACTTGTACCTACTTTCCCCATCAATGTCTCAGCCCCTAAAGACACTTGCCACCTTGTGGGATTGGATGGAGGTTGCAAGTGGGCTCTTTGGGCTCCTATCATTTCACCCTTGGCCCTTCCTTCTTGAGGAATTGGGCGGAGGTTGCAAGTGGGCTCTTTTGGCCCCTACAATTTCACCCTTGGCCCTTCCAACAGGGTGGGTTTCAGATAGTCAACATAATTCTGATTCAACCATAAGAATTCCTTCATTAGCTACTCTTATTATCTTATAAGAAAAATGCATAAATAGGTAAGATTTGCAGAAAATACACTTGATTATATTGATATATTTGATAATAGCAACCAGCGGTGATACATGGGTTTGATTCTCTTTCTCTTCCTGATCTGTATGTTTCTTATCCTTGATCAATCTGTTCTTAATATTCAGAAGATACTGTTATCGTGCATAAGAATCCATTATTCATATTCATATTAAAGAGCATAGCAACTTATAAGGCTCCATAATTGCTGCAAGCATCATTATTGCATAATCGTATTTAACTTATATATATATATATATATATATATATATATATATATATATATTTTGATCGGTAAACGCTTTTGACTGGAGCTATGAACCAGTGAGGCCACATTTGGGGGACCTCATCCCATCAATTTTTTTTTCCTTTTCCTTCCTTTTTCTTTTTGGGCCTTTGTTCCTTCACACCAAGCACCATGCGTCATGGTTCTCCAACAACTGTCAACCACAACCGTCGTTGGGTGATCCGATTGTGCATCAAGCTCCTGATTCGAACATTTTGACCACCGTGTCACTCCCTGCTTCCATCCTTCCTTCGATGCCCCACCTACCACCTCCTCTTCTTCCTTCTTCGTCGCCCTTTTTCCCTCTTTGCAAGACTCCCTACTCCGTTCATCTCCCATTCCTTCGTTCCTTCTTCTTCCTGCGACACCCCGTCTTCCTCCTCCTTCCTTCTCCCTCGCCCCTTCCTCCTCCTACTCCTCCTCCTCCTCCTCGAGCCATCTTCTTTCCATCCCCTCAGCCTACCTTTCTCCACCATTCTCCGCCCTTGCTCCTTCCTGCACACCTCGTCCGCTTCCCAAACTCCTTCTTCATTCCCTCTCAGCGAACACCTTTCCTCCAGCTGGCTTGACCTCCCCGTGTTGCAGTCACCGTGCTTGCACTGCTCCTCTGTCGCCGGTCACACTTCTTGGCCTACCTTTCCTCTCGTAGCCTTCCATTTCCTTCGGGTGCCTTACTCCAGTGTTCACACCTCCAGCTCCTCCGTCCGTGAATAGTCCTCGATCATCGTGTACTCCCACGAACCTAGTTCCTTTCGTACCTGCAAGCGACAGAGAGTCTCAAACATGAGACGACCCTCTCAACAGGGCTTGTGACTTACTGTCCCCATATATTCTTGCATTGTTATGCTTAATTTTCTTTGATAATTCATCTCTTCTCCCAACTGGCTGTTTTATCTCAGTGCATGCCATTATTTATTTTTAAATGTTTCCAGATCAGACCTCCTTGAATGCAGATGTATTTTCCCATGATGTCCCTTGATCTCTATTTGCTTTCTCCATTTATAGCACTCAAGGGAGACGATTTTGATAGAGACACCACCCTTGGAAATGAACAAATACACCTCTTTACTGATCGACTCTCTTCCTTCTATTCACACCTCTTAGTAAATAATATTCCTTTTCGTTTAATTTATATCTGAATGAATACTAGAAGTCGCAACACTCAGCATAATTAGGATCGTCTATTTTGCAGCCCCGTACATCTGTTGAGGTCCCTACACTTGTAATTGCGTTTGTTCTCCATGCTTTGAAAATCGTCTTCCTTCCTCCTTAAACTCGAACTTACAAAGTATATTAATAACGATGTTTTTACACTCAGCTTAGTGAAGAGTCCGCCATACATAATAATAAAAAATTTAATTTAATTTCCATTTCAACGCGGCACCATAATAATGAGAGTTGGCTAGCAATTAGGGATTAAGGGGATTGCCTCCTTGTAATTTTATTTATCGGCCAAGACATGACAATAGAGGTGGTCAAGATCACTGAGTTATTTAAGATGATCTTCTTTTCCATACCATTTTGAATGACTTGCATTTATTTTCAAGACTGCAATGAGCTTTATAAGCACTGCAAAACCTTTTTTTAACATTATGGTTCTAATTTGCCTTACAATTGAAGTCAATTTCAATATATGTTTAGGATGAAACTTTTTGAAATGTTGTTGGATATCAATCGTGGGTATATCAAATGTCCAAAAGCTAGGGTTCACAATTATTATCTTTTTATAAATTAAATTAAAACTAAAAATGGAATGTGATAGGGGTATTATGTAATAGTTTCTTCTACTTTTTTTTTTTTTTTCTCATGAGGACTTATTTCCCATATAGAGCATGAGAGTGTTACATTAAGCCTAACTCCTTTGGACAGTAGCATGTTTTCTCTAAGGGAATATTGGAGTTTGTAGCTCCTTTCAAACGTTTCCACGATACACATAGGAAGTTGGGGCACATGGTATGAGAGAGTTATTGAGTAATCCCTACCTCTTCTCTTTTTATATAGAGTTCAACAGGTCATTTATTCTAAGGCTAAGACCAATCTTCTTCTTTTTTTTTAAATTTTTTTGTGTCTCTTTGGTTCTCTTCTCTTGAAGATTGCAAGTTGTGAGATTGTTGAAAGTGTGACAACTTCAGTACATGTGGGTTCTTATCTGTAACGGTCTCCCTACTCCAACTTGGTGTCTCAAGGTTTTAAAAATATGCCTTTTTAAGATAACTACTGCTTTTATTGAACAATGCATATTTGCATTTATGATGCAATATCTCAGCAGTTTATTGTGGAATGCTCTTTTCAAGGGTGCCATTGGGACATGCACCTAAAGGAATAGGAAAATTTGTTGAGCTGATTATTTATTAAATTCAATTTTATTACTGGACAGAAGTTCAAGAACTTAAAGCTGCTTGTGGAGGTCATAAATGATTTTAACAAGACGCACAAAAAGGATAATTGTAAGCCACAACTCTTGTCCTCTAAGAACTACTAATTTATCTTGTAAATTGCAAAGAGGTCAGCCTTGTTTGACTCCAATGTTGCAGATAATATTTTCTGATTGTCAATTGTTGTGTTTTTGCATAGCAATCGCTTTCTCAAGAAGTTGGATGTTTCCATCCTAGAGATCATGATGAACATCTGTTTCTTTCAATATTTTTGCCTAATAGTGTAGTTGAATTATGGTGTAAGTAGCATGCAATTTCTTTCTCAAAAAGTTTGATATTTCCATCCTTGAGAGCATGATGGACATTTTTCTCTTCCAGTCTTTTCACCTAATAGTGTAATTGAATTATAGTATAATTGCATTGCATCCTACTAGTTCTAACAAAGTTCATTTGTTCCATATCTCTATGCATGTGTACAAAAGGAGGTGCTTCAACAATGGCACTAGAGCCTAGTAAAATCCTTTTTAACCAACCAACGAATGTAGTTATCTTAAGATCGGAGTATCTTGTGAACCTACTGTTGTAAGTTATATATGCTAAGCCCATCAGTTTTTATTGCACTGAGATCTAAGTGTAAGCTATTCTTGAGAATGAGCCAACACTCAACTGGGAAAACCGCACCTTAAGTCTTCCAATTTAGACCAGTTTTAAATGTTGAAGATGATTCATATTGATATAAATATTACCATATTGGTAACATAGTTCTACATGTTTCTTGTGCAAGTCTCTCTGGAAAAGATTTACACTGTTGCTTTATTATCACAGCAACTTATGCTCTTTTACAAATTACACTCCACTGCTTGTAAGTTATTGAGATTGATATGTACAGAAAATGGACATTTTTATGCTTATCACAAAGGAGCAAGATGTTTTCTTTGAAGACATCTTGTTGAAGTATAAACTTATATTAATGCATGTATTTATATTTGTAATTGGCTAATGTGATGAACCTTTCTTTTTATTTATTTTGATTAATCTCAATGCATAATGGAATCTATTCTGTATGGATCACTAAGCCCTAGGCATGGCAGGGTGATAATTGAAGATGCTACAGAATCTCCTCTTGTGGAAAGGAGTTGTCATTTCTATTTTAATGCAATGAAGGAATAGATTAAATTATTTTCATCTGTTGAAGTTGGATTTTATGCAAAGCATTGTACATTGAATGTTGTTCGAAATAATTCCTAGAGATGCTGGTTTTACTTAACCAGTGTATACATTTTTCATATTACGGGTGGCAGGTTGTCGGTTGCCTAGTTGAACATAATGATAAGGTGCTGCTTTGCAAGCGGAAGATACAACCATCTTATGGCCTTTGGTATGATACTTTGTGAACACTATGATTTAAGTATTAGAGGTAGGAGTAAATTTGCTATATATTGAGTCTCAAACCAAATTTGACGATACTGGATATACATGTGCATAAGATGATGTACTTGTCCTTAGTGGTGTTTGGCGGACCAAAGAATTTTGTAGCATTTTACCGAATGTGGATGAGCTTTTATAAGTTGCCAAACTATACACAAATGTCATCTTACACTCAAAGAAGTAATAATACACTTTGGCTTCTGGAAACATTGGAAGCGATTTTATATGCTCTAAATAGGCATTTGAATTGATTTATAAACAAACTTATTACTGTTTATTATAATCCAATACATTGGTGGATGTGCAAATTGAGGAGTCCTTACCATTAGATAAAGTGGTTATCCTTACATAAAATTTGTTTACTTTAACAAGTACCTTGTGAAAAATAATTCTTTTCTTATCTAATTTTTTAAAGTTTAATAAAATGCATATTGAGGGGTTGTATTATTTTTGTGAACCAGTTTAAATTTTCAATTAGTCTTTGTCACAAATCTATGAACAAAATGGACTGAGATGCATTGGATTTCCAATTGATACATGATACAGATGTCTCTAATTATCTGAATGACAAATATGCAGCTCTCCTCCCCCTCAAATTTCACCAAGGAGCCATATGAGCAGGATGAGCGATGATTTTACCCTTTAATGCACTAGAATTTGTTCTTCATTCATAAGTATGCACCATCCTCTTCTGACATATTAAACCAACAACATAATGCTTATTTCCCTAAAGATGATCTCCAAGGCTTATAGTTTATACAATGCCTAATGAAGCCTTAATTAATCATTGAAAGCAATACATCATTCATTTGTGCATCATTTCTTCATCTAAGTTTAGGGTACAATTTATAGTACGTACAACTATAGAAACACAAATTGAAAAGAAAAAAAGATGGATGCAAATATTTAGTATAATTATGAAATCAAAAGATGTCCATGGAGACAGCAATGTCTTTTTGGATTCAAAATCTGTTTTTAATCATTGCAAGTTTCTCTCCTCTAAATTGCAGACTACTGCAACAACATGCACAAAAAATGAGAAATGTAAATTAAAAAGATTTATAATGATCTCATATACAATTTGCCTCCCTTATAGGGCACTTTGCTATAGTTTAGAAGTCTTATTATGCTGTGTTGTAATGTCCCAAATAGGAATTATACTAATTTTAACCTAAATTACCAATTTCCCAAGCAACAATGGATTTAGAGAGTACCTTGGCTTGATTTAATCCCTGCAAACAAGTTAGAGATCAATTACAATAATAACTTAACAAGTAGAGTATCATGGTTAAACATTAGTAAATCCATAGTAAATTTGTTAATCCAGTTATTACCTTATCCTAGGGATGCTCAACCATGGGAGAACATGGAAGAGAGTGACTCGATGGGGTGTCTTAGCCTTTCTAAGCCCAAAAGCAGTACCCTTTGGACTAAAAGGCAGTACCCCTTTGGCCTTATGTGGCCCATGCCATTCATATGAGGTGGCCTACCTATTGAGGATTCTAATTTATCCGTTATCCCCTCATCTTGCCATCCTTTTCCATTTCCTTATGATTGATCTCCTTATATTGTTACACCATGATAGGGGAGTGAGATTACAAAGGTTGTCCTGGTAGCCCAACTCTCCTAGGCCCAAAGGCAGTACCCCTTTGGCTCATGTGGGCTCGTCTTGTGCCCCCCCTAGGTGGCATGCCTAGAAGAGGGCCCCGTCACCGTACCCCTTTTGAAATTCTCCCTTCTCCCATCATGGTGAAGATATGTGCATAATAAACTAATCAAATTTATATCTGCAATTAATCATATCAGCAATATATAATGAATTATGAATGTGCTGTCATAAAATATAAATGATAATATGCATGAACTATTGATCATATTTAAACAGTACATTAAATAAATATTTTACCACAAACATATGAACTCACAATCCTGCAATCAAAATTTAATTTATGCAAACTGAGTGTTTTCTGGTTGATTTGCCTATTTTCCCTCTTCCCAATTCGATGATGATCTCTGCCTTGATTCGTTCTTAACACTAGAAGATATCGTTAGTGTAGGTCAAACAAATAGAAATCTATTATTCATACTTATAAAGCATCATAATTACTTATAAGGCTCAATAATTGCTGCAAGCATCATTATTGCATAATCTGATAGAATCATATAAATATCTGTAAGTATTTTTAATTAATCTAATTACCTTTGTATGAATATATATATATATACTTCCATACGTATATATATTTATAATTAAACTAAACTTACTGCTCAAATATATCCTTGGCAATAATTCTTATAATTCATTGACATTCTTCTTTCCTATCTGCTGCTTTTCCAGATTTCTCACTAATCCATATATTTATCCCCCTCAAAAACTTGTGTCTTTTTATATTCTTATACCTCTGCATGAAGAGGTGTATCTCTTAAAAGAGATAGCCCTTAGAGGAGACACCACTCTTATTAACTATTTCTCATACTGATCGCTGCCCTTTAACTCTTTTTTATTTCTTAATTTAATCACCACCTTCCATAAGGAATCGCTATCTTTTACAAAGTCATTTCTCCTCACACCGCTCCTTAGTAAATGATCTGTGGTCTTTTAATAAATATAATTACTTCTTAAAAGAAGCGCTGCCTTTGAATGGTCTTAAACCTTTTAAAAATCCAACGGTTCCTCTTTGGAATATATTCATTGCTGTCTTTGAATAATAATAATTATTATATGATTTAGTGAATGGATCGCTGCTTTTTTATGTTAATTGCTGCAGTTTATTTCTTATATATATATATATATATATATATATATATTGTTTCTTAGTATTTATTTTTATTTTACTAATATAAATTGAATTTATTGTTATATAATTATAATAATATTAAATTGCTAATATTCCTCTTTATATATTTTAATATGTATTTTATTTATTTACATTTCAACGCTTTATATGATATGTGTGCCTTAGACCTCCAAAGATGGCCAGTACCCTACAAAGAAGTATTCTTATCCAATGGATTGCAGCTTGCATTGATTACTTCTTTCACGGCTTTCCACCCTTTCAAAGGGGACTCAGCATTTTATGACATCTTCTAACTTTTTCAACATTGTGGCCTACTATCACCAATTGAGCTAAATTTTGGCTCAATATGCTCTTATGCTTTATTTGAGGCTGTAATGTTTTTTCCATTTTGATGGTAAAAATGTGGCTATTTTTGTCTTTTAAAATCACATTTTTGAATGTCAGGAAAAATAACTGTAAATGATATGCTCATTTCAGCAACTTGGTGTTTCCAGTGTAAACAATCAAATACCAATTGCTGCCCACTATCATGAAGACTAATTGAGCTAAATGTGGGCTCATACTTTGTTTGAGGCTGTAATGTTTTTTCCTACGTTAATGGTAAAAATAATGCTTTTCTTCTCCTTTAAATTTGCATCATTGAATGTAAGGGAGAATAATTGTTAATGATATGCTCATTTCAGGAACTTGGTGTTCCATTATTTAGAATCAAATAATTTCCAACAATTCATATTTGTAAATTGCCTGATATTGGACTGTTACAGGACCCTTCCAGCAGGCTTTCTGGAAGTGGGGGAATCCGCAGCAGGAGGAGCAGCTAGAGAAACACTAGAAGAAGCATGTGCAGAAGTTGAAGTTGTCTCGCCATTTGCTCAACTAGACATTCCCTTTATTGGACAAGTGAGGAAGCTCCCATGTATAGAGTTATTAAGTGTTGCATACTATATATTTTTATACACTTTATTGTTTTTTACCTCTTCTTTATTGGCCAAAACCTTTCTGCTGTGTTTCTTATGCAGCACAGAGCTATGTTATTTTTCGGGCCCAATTCAAGATACCTTACTTTTCTCCAGGTCCAGAATCTTTAGAATGCGCATTGTTCAGCTTGGATGAAATACCATTTGACTCCTTGGCATTTTCGTCTGTATATGTAACATTGAAAATGGTGAGTATGTTCAAATATTTCTGCCTTGTATGTGACATTGACATTTTTCTGGCTGCATTAATTACTTTTCTTGTAAATCATGCAAATACTGAGTACGGAAAGGGCATAGAATTATTGTAGGGATGCATATATATATATATATGTTGGAAAATAAAAAGACTTGTACCCCCGCTATCTTATTTAAAGCTTAGGAATAACACAATATTGAGCTTAGAATGCCTCTCATCTTTAAAGCCACTTCTGAGGGTATCTGTAATATCAAAATTAACTAGGAGTTTGCATCTAGCTATGTTTGCAGTGGCCCCCCATTATTTCAGCTGCATTAAGAAGTGGAGCACGTCTATCAGGGCTTGAACCTAGGTCATGATTATGACATTTGCTCTTGCTTACCACCAGACCATGGCCCACTGTAGGGCTAGGATATTGATCTTAGACAGCAATGCCAATATTTATATGCATGCAGTGTGAAAGAACCAATTGCAATAAGAGGCATGAATATCTTTATAATTAATAAAACATATTTGAAGAAATGCTTGCAACTTTTAAATATATGGCAAGGAGTATTTTGATAAAAGAAAACATGTTTGACTAGGTTCATCAAGTTTTAGCTAGGTGTGTAAAGGAGCCAGTTCAGATGTTGAAATTTGTAAATCCAGTTATTTTGAAATATAAAATTGAAAAGGAGGTGTGCTACATGGTTTTTAAATTCATATGAAACTAGTATTTAATGTAAGTTTAATGGTAGGCTACTGAACTTCTGTTATTTATATTTTTTGCAATGTTTCCTTTCATTTTTACAGTTTCTTCAACTCCTTGTATCCTCTTGGTTATGAAAATGCAGTATATTGAAGATGTTAAGGCTGGAAAATTTTGCTTCCACTATTGCACAATTGAACGGAGGTATGCTCTCTAGAACCTGCTTGCAATGATTATGGAGTATAGATGCTATAATGGTATTTGAGGGAAGTTCAATGTTAGATAACAAAAATTCTAAGCATTAGTTATCTTCTAAAAGTATTGGGAGATGAATTTTTTTTCTCATCCATATAATATCTCAAAAATTGTTTGGGTCAGGAGAGATATCTCAAAAAGAACAGGCTTAGAGAACCGTGAGAAAAGAAGTAGGGAGTTCCAAGCAACCTTTAACACAAAACCAACTCAAAAAATCTTGTTCATTATTTCTAAAGGAGGAACTTCTCGTTATGAAATGAAGAAATAAAGCCCACCATCAAGCTTGCAATTTTCAAAATGGTATAGGGCTCTCAAAGTAATTAAAGCTTTGCTAAAAGGCTAATGTGCAACCCCAACTATATGTTCAGTAAACATTACAAATGAAGTTTGTGGGTCTTGGAAGTGTTATACAATTTTGTGACTTGAATTTGAAGGAAGGCTATACAACAATAATCAATAAAAGATCTGGAGCCTAGGTTCATATAGTTATTTCAATGATATTGAGGATCCACATTGAATGCTATGCTGGAATTGATTGTCATTGATGTCAAAGGAGTATGGGAGATTGTTAGAATATTGTCATTGATGTCAAAAGCATTTGGATAAGATTACTGGATTATTGTCATTGATGTCAAAGAGATAATCACTAATTGTGGTGATGGCCAAAGGCCGCTAATCGATCCACCCCTTGGAATCATTAGTTGATCGATTTATCATTACATGGCAGCGCCGAGTTTATTGTCTAAGACATAAATAAATAGAAATTAAGATTATGGAAGAGAAATCAAAGTGATATTAAATGGTGGCTGACTATGAGAATTTCATAAAAGAAATAAAAGTGATTTGGAGTTTAAACCAATACTTTATCATTTGGGCTGACCCCCTTTTTGGCACCCAAGACAAAGTCTATAGTTATACTATGCTGGCCGACTTCATCTAGAAGAAATATTATTATATGATGGCCAATTTTCAAGGAGTATGGCGCTCAAGTTAATTGCTGGCCGACTTCATTTAAATCTCCTTTTTGACGTCTTCCTTTATATTATGAAATATATAATGAAATAAATATTTAAATCATTTTTGGCCGACTTTTTTTTAGCGCCCAAGTTAATGTATATAAATATAGCAAAAGGCGAGTGATTGGCAATTTTAAAGAGGTAGCGATTAATATCATTCAAAGATGGGCAGCGATTAATGAGTAAAAAGGCAGCGCTCAGTTTTGTTAATGAAAAGGCAGCAATTGAGGTGATAAAAACAATGCTTAAAGTAAACAATGGCAGTGATAAATTTATAATAGGCAACAATTGATATTTGTGGATGATACAAGAAGTTTAGAGGGCAGCGATTAGTATGAGAGATAGTTACTAAAAGTGGTGTCTCTTCTAAGGGTTATCTCTTTTAAAAGAGATACATCTCTTCACATAGAGGTATAAGCATATAAAAAGACATACGTTTTTGTGGAGGGATATGAAAAATAAAGGAGTTTGAAAGATATGTGAAGATTAAATAAGAAGAGGAATAAAAGCAATTGTGTGAGTTAAAGGATACATCATTCATCACAAGAAGATTATGCGTGTGGAATAGAAAGCAAGATCTATTAAGAGAAGAGTGAGGATTAAAGATAAATATCATATCCACACCTACAGATTTGCATATGGAAATATAAGAAGAAGACCATTGTAAGAGGTATAAATGCAGAATTAAGAGAAGAGTTCATAGCAGGTTTGTGAGAAGAGTTCATGCGGATATAAAGAAGTCTATGCAGAAATTGAAGAGTGGTTAATGGCAGATCGATAGAGAAGAGTACAAGTAGATTTGGAGAGAAGAACTTGCTGATTTTATTACACAGGTAATTGGTAAAATATTCGTTGTATTAACAAATGAGCGAGACGCTCATTAATCGCCAATGAGTGAAATGTCGCGAAGCACCTGAATCTATGTACTAGGTACAGGACTTTACATGATTTGCAAGCCTTTTAGCCATAAAAGCATAAAAGGTAGATTCCTTCTGCTCAATGTGCTCAACAACATGTGCGTTCTATTGAGACCCTCCTTGCTTCTTTTGTTCAAAAGCCAAACGCTGACGGCAATCCTTCTTCATGTGACCAAATTTGTGGCAATAATTGCATTGAATGTTCTTTTTCTTAGAGCTGTCTTGAGGTTGTCCTGAGCCTTTCTGCTGCAAAGGCTGACCTTTCCCTTTGTTTTTAAATTGAGTTTTGGCTGCAAAGGCTTGCTTTGTAGAGGATGATGAACCACTACTACCAAACTGTTGTTTCTAGCGGTCCTGCTGCAGGAGGATAGTACAAAGCTCCAGAAACTTCAGGTCAACATTAGCAGACGTAATGTTGAGTCTCTATGAAATGTTCATAAGACTTAGGTAGGCTTTTCAGAGTGATTACGACCATGTCTTCCTCCATTTTCCGACCAATAGCCTCCAATTGATCTCTGATCTCTTGGATTTTGTTCAGGCGCGCTTGCAAGGTTGTCTTCTCATCCATCATGATAGAAAACATGTTTTTCAGGAAGAACGCACAAATTTTGTCGGAGGTTTCATGCAAACCCTTTAGATGGTCCCAAATCTCCTTTGCTGATTTTCCAAGCAGAATCTGAGTTAGCTGATCATCAGTTACTAAAAGTTTAATAAGCATCACCGCTTCACTATTCTGCTCATCAAATTTCTCTTGGGCTTTATCTACAGTGGTGGGTCAAGTAACATTACCAAGTATCATCTGATCAAGGTAGCGATATTCAAAGATTGTGAAATATACCCCTTAATTTTTCTCTTTAATTTTTAGTCACAACAATGCAAATCATGCACCCGTTAAAAATTAGCTCTAAACCAAAACACAGCGGAAACAACTCTAACCAAGAATGTGCCCTAAAACCATTTAAGGAGGAGGGGCGGGCATATGGTCAGAGGATCCCTAGGATCTAATAACTTGGTAACAAGTGAAAATAAAGAGCTAAACTCGACACCAAGAATGTGCACGCAAGATCCTTTTGCAAGGCGAGGTGCTAACATATGGTGGAGTGCTAGATATTGAATTGAAATACAACTTCTTTTGCTGATGCAGGAATCCACAAGCGGTGGGAATACTCCACTTATTTCGTGGGTGTCATTATTACAAACATTTAAAGGCAACAAGCCAGCCAATTAACCTCACTTCCACTTAAACTGTGGGGGGTATACAATCCACACAACCACTTTATTTTCGTGGGGGGAATACAATAAAGTAAATTGCAGCAAGTAATAAACAACTTACAAACAATTAATAAACAGCTGCAATGTATCAACCATGAATTCCCAAAATGAGCAATGGTTAGAGTATCACTTCCTCTAACATTTACAATTCGAATAGATACATAAATGAAGCTCAAAACAACAGTAATAATAAACTTAACTAATCTGATCAGAAACAGAAGGTACAAAAAATCAGACCAGTAAGCTATGGATTCACCAATTTGGACGAAACTCCTCCGAAACAGCTCTGAATGCTTCCATACCACAGTCGATCAACATCTGGAAACTAGGCGTCCAAACTCCAATGGAAATTCGAGCTAGAAATAGGTGAGAACAACAGGCACAAATTTCTATGCAAGTACCAAATGGTACGACCCCTCAAGGAGGTCGACTTGCTCTCAAAAATTAGGAACTTGATAATAAAATCTGCAAATTTGCAGAAAGGGGTGCCCTCCACAGTAGAACAGCTTGGGCCAACACCCAGAATGAAAACTAAATCTGAATTGAAGCTATGAACAGAAAATAGCTTCAGCCAGGCCAAATCAGCAACTTGCAAAAGCAGGTTTTACATCAGCAATCTGTTCGATCCTATCAATTGAAGCTCCATCTGTATTTCAAGGTGAAATACAACCATAATGATCCACCTAGGGAGTCATAGTTTCAGTCCCGAAGAATGGAATGAATTCGCTAAGCTTCCCCTTAGCCTGGTTTTGGATTCAAACCAACAGCATAACTCTACTTTCCAATTTCCAAGATGAGATACAAAGAGCAAAGCCCCAATATAGAAGCTTCAAATTGGCAAATGAAGCAAACTGTAACTCCCAACAAGAATCTGTTCAATTCCTCCAAGGGACGCCGCCTTTTAGCAATTACTTTATTTAAAATATCAAAACATTTCCCTTTTAGGCGTCCATTTCAAATTGCAACAATAAACATTTAAAACAAACATTTAAATGCTTATGAAAATCGACCCCCTTATGTCCCCTTCATTAAGACAACTTAAAGTCATCAAGCCTAGGCATGGGGTACAACTTCAAGATATGAAAATTGACTAAGTTTGGAACTCAGTCCAAGGAGGGATAGAAACCAAAACCCAAAGCCAACATTCAAACTGATTCTGCCAAAAATAAAATGATGACCTGAACAAAATTGCTGATGGTGCCACTACCACAAAAGGACTTACTAAAAATAGCCAATGCCAAAAATAGTAAGTTAACGTCAAAACCCTTCAAAAAGCTAGCTAGACAACCACACTGCCCAAAATGTGAACTGCAGATGATTGAACTGCTACTAGAAAGAAACTGCTATAAATGGATTTACTAAAAATAGCAACTGTTATAAATAGTAAGTTTGCAAAACTTCATCTAAGCAGTAAACATGACTTACTATAAATAGTAAGTGTTTCCAAATGCCCTCTGAGTACAATCCGGGAAACCAACAAGAGTTACTATAAATAGTAAGTGCCTGTAAAAGTTATCAGATGGAAATGCATGATGCACCATTCTGAAGCTTTTTGAAAACCCAAAAGACTCCACCAGACATGCATGAGAACCGCATGCATGCAAGCCCTCAAAACTGCATCTGAAACCTCCTAAAAAATAGGAAACCCTAATTTTCAGTTCTGCTTAGCCTATGAGTTTCCGGAAATAGGCTAAAATGTCAAGAAGAGCGTAGGGATAAAATGGGGACATTACAAATTGTCATCATCCGTTGCTTCCAGGTGTTATAATTTTTGCCATTAAATCTCTAACTGCCTTCCAACATAATCTTGGTCAAACTCGTCATCTTCATATTTTTCGAGGCACAAAAAACGAGGAATTGAGCAGATGCTGAAGCACGAAACCCAAGGCACGAGTTTCAATATGCTAAGATAGGTACTGGCACGAAAAACAATGCAAATTTGAGGCATAGAAAACCATGCACCCAGAAAAATCGGAAACCAACTCAGTTGAGCTCTCAAAAAACCCATGTAATCCAAAATTTTTTTTGACCTCAGATGACTGGTCAAAACCCTAATCGAGTTTGCAGAAAGCCCTAGGCAGCCATGAATGAACCAGATCGAGCAAAAATAAACTCAAAAACTTGCGTCCAACAAGGAATAAACCACAGCGGAGCTAGGGCACAAAAACACAACCCAAAGTATTTAGAAATCGCGTCCTTTAGAAGATAAAACCGAGCTCTCAAAAGAATAAGAAACGCGTCTGACACTCATCCAAAAAACCCACGAGCAATGGACACAAATAAAAGACCAAAAATTGCAGCTAAAAGAGGTCGTCAAGTGCTTAAAAACCAACGATTGTCACCAACAAAAAGAAAATGACAAAGATTTGCATCTAAACACGGGAGAACATGCAGGCATAAAATCTGAAAACGTGAGCAACACTCAGCAAGACAAAACGCGAGTACTAAGAACATAGAAAAATGCCCACGAATTTGCAAGAGAAGGGTTGTGATTTTCAGGGAAAAAACTCATGAAAATCTCTTAACCAAGAACCCTTGATTTTGAACCATAAACAAAGCCACACAATTCTTCAAAAATTTCGAGTTTCAGGAGAGAGGTGCTAGAAAAATTCCTTAATTTTTTTTTTTTAGAAAATAAATTCAGATAGAAAAAAAATTCAAGATGCATGCTCTGATACCATATTACACGGGTAATTGGTAAAATATTCGTTGTATAAACATGTTAGTGTTTCTTAGATCAGATTATACAACTGAAAGTACTTAAAATAATGCAACACATAAGACAATAAACACAACAAGATACCCTCGGAAAACCCTCCTCTTGAGGGAGAAAAACCCAACAAATAATTCTCTTATATAAGGTAGAACAAGAGCAGAAATCTGCTTACAACTTAGGCCCAACAATGGCCAATACTTGATACAATGAAATCGCACCTCTCCTAGATGCAAGATATACAAATGAATATGATCTTCCTTGAATTCGGACTGCTGCTATGAAGGTGCGAACTTCTGCTCTAATTGCGAATATACTTGATGAACTTGAATTATAATAATGACAAGTAAGACCTTGTATATATACAAATGAGGCGGCTCTTCAAGTTAGGTTGGCCCTCTATGAAGAAACACAATAAATTAATATTACAAGGTAGGTTGGCCTAAGCAATAAACAAAACATGCGAACCATATAGGGTCGGCCCTTTATGTTTATTAAATGTTATTGTCATAAATTAAATAGCCGAAAGGCTACCATTTAATTTATGCATCCTTCTCGAAATTTGTGCAATGGAAGTGCAACCCTAAGCTGCTATAACATCAACACTCCCTCTCAGCTAGGGATGATACTTCCACCTGCACCACATCATATCAATATGAAAACAAATAGAATATCACCTCATTGTGATATCAACCATCATGGCTACCTCCATAGATAGTATATACAAGTGCTCATCACTTAATGTGATGTTGTCACCTCAATGTGACTTTCACCATGGCTCCTCTAGAGGGTGACACAAAAGTACAAGTAAATCATCACGGATTCCCTCACGTGATGCTGTCATGGAGTCACACACATGACATCCACCATGGCTCTCCTAGAGGGTGGAGACAAGGGCTTTCACCTCAAATCTCGAAGAGAAATGCACTACCAAGGACTTACCCCTCAAATCTAGAGAAATGTATTACCAAGGGCTTGCACCTCAAATCTCTCTCAATAGAGAAATGCATTACCAAAGGCTTGCACCTCAAATCTCTCTCAATAGAGAAATGCATTGACAATTTAAGGATCACTGATATTGAGACTCTTTCTCAGTCAAGGCTGCATTCTCCACCATACCAAGCTTTTCTCGAAAGTACACAAACTTGATCCTGGAGAGAGGCTTGGTGAGAATGTCTGCCATTTGTTCATCAGTGCTGATATACCTCAATTGTATAGCTTTCCTTAGTACCATATCTCTAATATAATGGTACTTGATCTCAACATGCTTTGTTCTGTCATGAAACACGGGATTGACAGAAAGCTTTACACAGCTCTGGTTATCACAGTGTATAATGGTAGGCTCCATTGATTATCCAAACAATCCTGCAAGGAGCTTACGAAGCCACACTGCCTCACGAGCTGCCACACAGGCTGCTATGTATTCTGCCTCGGTTGTAGTTAAAGCCACTGAAGACTGTTTCCTGCTACACCAAGAAATCATAGCAGTACCCAAATTGAAGCAACAACCAGAGGTACTCTTTCGATCTGAGACACATCTTGCCCAATCAGAATTAGTAAAACCATGCAGCTCTAAATCCACACCTGAAGAATATCTCAACCCATATCCAATTGTGCCACATAAATATCTCAGGATATGTTTCGCTGCAACAAGATGTATTTGCCTTGGTTCACACATAAACTGGCTAAGTGCACTCACTGCATAGCAGATGTCAGGTCTAGTGTTAACTAGATACATCAATGAACCAATCAACTGCCTATACATCGTGGAATCCACTGGTACTGAACTAGTTGCAGCCTCCTTCAACTTATCTAGATTAGTCTCCATGGGTGTAGACATAGGTTTGCAGTCGATCATACCAAACCTTTTGAGAATGTCAATAGTATACTTGCCTTGACTTAGAATCATCTCATTTGGATTTTGCCAAACTTCTAAGCCAAGGAAGTAATGCATGAGACCTAGATTCTTCATCTCAAACTCTGAAGCTAACTCCTTCTTGCATTTTAGAATTAGGTGTTCCTCACCAGTGATAATCAAATCATCAACATATAGAACCAGAATCAAAGCTTCACCATTTACCACCTTGAAGTAGAGGTTAGAATGTGCATCATTCTTTGAGAAACCTAGACTCAATAGATACTGATCAATCCTTTTGTACCAAGCACGAGGAGCTTGCTTAAGACCATACAAGGCCGTCTTCAGCTTGCAAACATGAGACTCCTTCCCATGCACCTCAAATCCTTCGGGTTGCTCAATGTAAACCTCTTCTTCTATTATACCATTTAGGAAGGCTGTCTTTACATCCATTTGGTGAATCTTCCATCCTCTAGATGCAGCAATAGCAATGATGGTTCTGACAGACGTATATCGAGCCACAGGAGCAAAAGTTTCTTCATAGTCAACTCCCTCTTTTTGTGGGAACCCTCTAGCCACGAATCTTGCCTTGTGCTTCTCAATGCTCCCATCAGCTGCATGCTTGATCTTGAAGAGCCATTTAGAAGACACCACAAATTTGCCTTTGGGTCTAGGAACAATATCCCAACCATCGTTCTTAAGTATGGACTGATATTCCTCAGTCATGGCATCTTTCCATACTTGTTGACTAGAAGCTTCTTTGACACTTGAAGGCTCTGACTCATCAAGGTGACATAACTAGAGAACTTGTGAGGTCTCTTGCTTTCTCTGAAAGCTCCTCTTGGGGCTGCAAAACTTTCTACCTCCTGCATTGTCCTACGAGCCCAAAGAGGCCTTTTCTTTCCAATCACAATATCTAAAGGCCCATCAGTAGGATCCAAGGGTTCAACTGGATCATCATCTTCTTTAGGTTCTGGAGCCTCCTTCAGGTTCTCTGGAATATGGTCAACTTCCATATCTTGAGGAGGTTGTTCTTCATCAATCTCCATAGGAGTGCCCTTGGATCTTCTGAAAGCAACATCTTCCTCAAATGTGACATCTCTACTGATCTCAATAGACTTCTGACTTGGAATGTAGATTCTGTAGGCTTTCGATGTCTCACTGTAGCCCACCAGAATTCCCTTCTTCCCAGAAGGTTCTAACTTTGTTCTCTTTTCATTTGGAATATGAACATATACTGGACAACCAAAGATCCTCAAATGACTGACTTCTGGTTTCACCCCTGAGAATGCTTCTTTAGGAGTTTTATTCTCCAAGATTCTGTGGGGACTCCTGTTCTGAACATAGACGGCTGTCCTTGATGCCTCAGCCCAAAGAGAGATTTGCAGATCTTGACCATGGATCATAGCTTTTACTGCTTCCACAATAGACCTATTCTTCCTTTCAGCAATACCATTTTGTTGTGGATTATAGGGAACATTGAACTCCCTCTTAATCCCCGCTTTAATACAAAAATCTCGAAAGGTGCTAGAGGTGTATTCTCCACCATTATCGAATCTCAAAACCTTGATCCTTTTTTCCAGACAGGTTTTCAACCCGAGCCTTGAATTCTCTGAATCTTTCTAATACTTCTTCAGATTCTTTAGATCTCAAGAAATAAATCCAAGTCTTTCTAGAGTAATCATCAATAAAAATAATGTAATACAAGAAACCACTTTTGTGTTCTTGCCTAGGGCGCATCCTTTGCATGTACCTTCATGTTCCTGATTGAATTTCGGAAGACCGGTGACCATCTTCTCCATGATAGGTAGTGCTCGAAAGTGAATGTGGGCCAATCTTCGATGCCAAAGATCACACATGTTGGAAGCGTCATGCACAAGCACTTGAAGAGGATGAGTGCATAGCCTGTAAAGACATTCATGTCTAACTCCAATCACTTGAGCAGTTTTGAAGTTGGAGTTCTTTGCCCATATAAGAACTTTGCCTTTAGAAAAAGCAACTTGATAACCCTTGTCTTCTAATGCCAAAATTGAAACAAGATTCCTCTTTATCCCTGGAACGAACAGTACATCATTCAACTCCAATGAAATCCCGGAATCCAAGTGAAGAGAGGAGTTTCCAACTCCTTTCACAGAATATCTAGCATCGTCTCCAATAACGACTTGTTCACTAGAGTTACTCTCCACTAGGTTTGAAAGGTGACCCTTGAAACCGGTGATGTGCCTAGAGGCACCACTATCAATCAGCCAAGTGTTGGCGTCGGTAGATACATTGCTTGACAAAGCTGAATAGAACAGGTAATCACTGGAGTCCTTCTGCGGAGCAACTTCTTCAACATTTGCAGTGGCAACCTGCTGCTTAGGTCTAAGAGGACATTCCTTCGCAAAGTGTCCATACTTATCACAACGAAAGCATTGAATCTTGGACATGTCTCGTTTCCTTTTGAAGGCAGGAGCACCATCATTTCCATTTTCTCGATTCCTCTTGAAGAACCCTTTCTTAAAGCCTATTCCTTTCTTCGACGAATGAGAAGCAAGAACTTGTATTTCTTCATTCTTTGAACTTTGACCAATGCCCCTAGCCGTTAGTCTCGACTCTTCTTGAATGCAGTCAATTCTCAATCGATCAAACTTGGGAAGTTTAGATCTTGCACTGATTCCTTGAATAAACGACTCCCATGAAAGCGGAAGACCATTGAGAGCAAGCATAGTCAAGTCTTTGTCATCAATCATGTGACCAATTGTGGAGAGCTGATCTCTTATCTCTGAAATCCTCATGAAGTATGTAATTACAGATTCTCCTTTCGCCATTTTCACATGATGAAGTTGTTGCTTCAGTGCAAGTGCTCGACTAGTGTTGTTGATTTCATACATCTCTTCCAAAGTTGTAAACATCTCTCTTGTTGTATCCAACTTGAAGACAATCTTTACAACATGATCCTTGACGGAATCAACCAACACTTTCTTTGCCCTAGTATCTTTCTTCCTTCACTGCAACTTCTCTTCTTCCTCCTCAAGTTCAAGAACTTTTGTTTTCATAAACTCAGCCAAATCATTCTCTTGCAATGTGAGCATGATCCTGAACCTCCATGATGTGTAGTTCGAAATTCCTTCAAGTCTATCCTCAATTTTCAGACCATTCACCATCTTGAATAATTTAGGAGATAGACTGAAAAAGATTAGAGTGAGTGCTGCAACTAAATCTGATCACGATCTTTTTCAAACCTGCTCTGATACCATGCTAGTGTTTCTTAGATCAGATTATACAACTGAAAGTACTTAAAATAATGCAACGCATAAGACAATAAACACAACAAGATACCTTGGGAAAACCCTCCTCTTGAGGGAGAAAAACCCAACAAATAATTCTTTTATATAAGGTAGAACAAGAGCAGAAATCTGCTTACAACTTAGGCCCAACAATGGCCAATACTTGATACAATGAAATCGCATCTCTCCTAGATTCAAGATATACAAATGAATATGATCTTCCTTGAATTCGGACTGCTGCTATGAAGGTGCGAACTTCTGCTCTAATTGCGAATATACTTGATGAACTTGAATTATAGTAATGACAAGTAAGACCTTGTATATATACAAATGAGGCGACTCTTCAAGTTAGGTCGGCCCTCTATGAAGAAACACAATAAATTAATATTACAAGGTAGGTCGGCCCAAGCAATAAACAAAACATGCGAACCATATAGGGTCGGCCCTTTATGTTCATTAAATGTTATTGTCATAAATTAAATAGCCGAAAGGCTACCATTTAATTTATGCATCCTTCTCGAAATGTGTGCAATGGAAGTGCAGCCCTAACCTGCTATAACATGAACAAAACAAATGAGTGAGACGCTCAATAAATGGTTTACAAGATTTACAATATAAGCAAGTTTCTAAAATAGAAACTGCAGATATCTTATCACAATATTTACAATAAGATACAATATTAAGCATTAAATAAATAAATAACAAATATTATTTTAATAGATTTGAATGTGATTGTTCATCATGCATTGAAGAGGACATTCATAAGAAGATAGTGATCTTGTTGCATAGAAGGTTGATGCCTTAATAAGAGCTTGTTGTCTCTTACTGGGGTAGTGCTCATTTGCGGGGATTGGTGTCTTCAGCAGGTTGGTGCCTACAAATTTTACAAGTGGGTATTGGTGTCTACAATGGGTTGGTGCTCACAAATTGTATAAAAGGTGATTGGTGTCTCCAGTGGGTTGGTGCTCACAAATTGTATAAAAGGGGATTGGTGTCTTCTGTAGGTTGGTGCCTACAAAGATTGTAAGAGTGTAATGTCCCCTCTTGGAATTGGCCTAAATTTTGCCCTGTACTCACAAATTTGATGTAGTTAGGGTTACAACTTATCCACTAAAGGCTTTAACAAGATAAATCTTGGGTTTGGATCCTGCAATCCTATTAGATCGTAATTGAAAATATAATTCATGTGATCAAAACATAATAAATGCCTTATCTATTTAAGCTATACAAAAATATATAATTACTTCAAGACTACTTAGACTACCAATATCCATAATGCATAGTAGGAGTTAAATCATAACAGGACTTGGAGGAGACGCAGGATAAGTCCGCCTGAAGCTATCCATCTAAGCCCAAGAGCACGAGCGTCCGACCAAGAGAACCCACCCTTTGGCCTCAAGTGGCAGGAATGTCCGACCAAGACAATTCCACCCTTGAGGTGGGCTACTTAGTGGATACACTTGTATCTGCTTTCCCTTTCCATGCTATCTTATCCGTCTTCTTATAATTGCAATTCCTTGAATCCACCTTAACAATCAATCATAGTTTGGCTTGATAGGAAAGCCTTGAAAGAGTTACATGTAAACTACTCAACCCATCTAAGCCTAAGAGCACGAGCGTCCGACCAAGACAACCCATCCGTTGGCCTCAAGTGGCAGGAATGTCCGACCAAGACAATTCCACCCTTGAGGTGGGCTACTTCGCATGAGGGAGCCTGTAGACTGCATCCTCCTAACATGCTCCCTTCAACCTTACATTTGATTGATCATAAACATATATTCAATCTATTCATTTATATAAAGGGTCATAATTACATAATAGGCTCAATAATTTCTGCAATCATCATTATTGGATAATCATAAATTATATATATATATATATAAATAATTAGATGTCCAACAACATATTAGCATGCATAATCTTATTATTCCAAAATAACAGTAATAAATAACATCAACTAGGCAAATATTATTATGTTTAAATTGTGTTTATCCATCCTCAATAATATATTTATTAATCATAATATATTTAAATATATTTATCAATCATTACTGGTTTTTAAGTTCATAATATATTTATCAATCCTCAATATCTAAATTCAGTATGTATTCATCAAATATTATTATTTAAATACATAGAGTATTTATCTACTTATTTAAATTTATGAAAACACTTACCTCACTGTAAATCAATGTGCAGGAGCCCATTTTCTGTCTTCTCCTTTTGCTAGCGATACCCTCCTTGTTTTGAGGATATCTCTCTTAAATATCTATCTTGAAAGATTACGTCCTTCCCTAAAGACAGGTCTACTCCAAATCGTTGCTTTTGAGGATGTTTGACTGTTGGTTTTTGCATCGGTTCATATCATAATCATTATTTAAGTCTATAAGTAATCGCTGTTTTGAATGGATGGGAATCGATGCTTGATTCCACATTTATTCATTTATTTGATTGTTTATTTATCATAATCTAAAATGATTTTATAATGTTTATTAATAATAATTAATGATTTTATAATGTTTATTTTAATAATATCTGTATTAATATCACTGATAATTATAATTCCTGACGATATTTAGATTATATTTATTTTGTTGCTTTATTTGTATTTAAATAGTTGCTATTTTAATATTAAAGTATAATAAAAATAATTTGTCAATATATTATTATTTTATTCTATTGTGTTGCAATCTTGGGAGGGATATGACAGTCCTCCCCTCTCGAATTTGCTTGTCCTCAAGCAATGTCAATTTGACCAAAACCCTCTTTCTTGACGCAAGAATTATATATTAAGATGAGGACTAGGAGTATAACATATATCTATGTAATGTCCTATGAAGAGGTTTTCCATTTACTTGATAAGGAAACCTTAGGGATCTCATGAAGAGATTTGAAGTTGACATATTACAATTCTTATCAGAAGATTGGTCGGATAATCCGTCTTAGATTCTTGAGGGTGTAGAGGCATCGTACTACTAGATTGGCTCCTCTACAAAGCTCCAGTTGTTTGTTGTCCTTTCTTCTTTTGACTGGATGCTTTTGAGATCTCCTTCATTGTGCCTTGTTTTCTTGATTGGATTTCCTTTTGCTTCTTCGTCGGATATTGCCTCTATATTACGTATTTGGCTTCCCTTCCCACATATGTGTCTTGGTTCCCAATCTTCTTTGCATTTGAAAACACAAATTTCTCCTTTTTTGGTCACTTCGGTTACAAATATGACCCATCTTCCATTCCCCTTTGCATTTGTGACATGATTTCCCCTTTCTACCCTCATCTTGTTTATAGACATGACCTTGCTCTCACTTTCCTTTACAATTGAAGCATAGTCTTTCCCTTTGAAGCCTCTCATGGTTGTCATTAGAAAGAAAGGTGTTTTTATGTTGGTCTTTCTTATTGGGGGGTTTTGTATGTGCATCTTTTGTTCTATCTCTTGAAGCCATGTTCTTTAGTATTAGGGCTTTATTGATTGCATCTTCCAGGGAAGTGGATTTTAAGACGCTTACCAGTCCTCGGGTTGGATCTTTTAATCCTTCTACGAAAAGGTAGGTAAGTCTATCCACATCAACCCCTAGAACCCTAACCTAAATCCTTTGAAATTCTGCTATGTAATGCTCAACCGATCCATGTTGTTTAAGTTGAGTTAATTCTTTTAAGTCTTTTTGAGGGTTCCTTCTATCAAATCATTTTATGAGTTTTTGTGTGAACTCATCATAGGATATTACATTTTGGTGTCCTTGGGTGTGGATACCATGATGCCACCATTCGTGGGCCACCCCTTCTAAATCTAAGATGACAAATTGGATGGCATCTTCTTCTGTCATAGGACTAAGGGTTAAGTAAGTGTTTAAATTTTGTATCCATGAGTGGGTTGTGATTTTGTTTGATCCATCAAACTTCAGAAGTGATAGTTTCCCCACTTTATGTTGTAAATTTTTGTTAGTTTGGTTCATTGCCTTTTTGTGTGGTCTTCTAGTTCTAGCTTCACAATATTTAGTAAAGGGAATACTTCGCTTAACTTTTGGGTCAAGTCTTGTATATTCATCAACAATATCTCCCCAATCCGGTTCTTGTGCCTCTACTTCTTCATTCTCCCTTAGGGATTCCTCCCTAGTTAGGAAGGGTGGGCGAGTTAACCCTAGAGGTAGATCTTGAGGGGTTGTTATTTTTTGAATTGGCTTGTGGTATTTTCTCTCCTATTTTCTTCATGAGATCTCAGAGTACCCATGGTGGTGAACATGTTTTGTATTGCCTCGAGTAGTGCTTGAGTCGCTTTCTCACTTTGTTCAATAATAGCTTGGGTTCTCCTATCATTATTTTCCATAAAGGTCCTAAGTTCGTTTCTCATTTCGTCATCCATGATATTGTTTTGAGTGTTTTATTTCTAGAGTTTCTCCTTTGGTTAGTTTGCATTAATTGGTTTTTCACAGGATGGCAGGATTATGCTTTGATACCACTTGTAATGTCCCCTTTTGGGATTGGCCTAAATTTTGCCCTGGACTCAAAAATTTGATGTAGTTAGGGTTACAACTTATCCACTAAAGGCTTTAACAAGATAAATCTTGGGTTTGGACCCCGCAATCCTGTTAGATCGTAATTGAAAATATAATTCATGTGATCAAAACATAATAAATGCCTTATCTATTTAAGCTATACAAAAATATATAATTACTTTAAGACTACCTAGACTACCAATATCCATAATGCATAGTGGGTGTTAAATCATAACAAGACTTGGAGGAGACGCAGCATAAGTCCGCGCAAAGCTATCCATCTAAGTCGACGAGCACGAGCGTCCGACCAAGACAACCCACCCCTTGGCCTCAAGTGGTAGGAATGTTCGACCAAGACAATTCCACCCTTGAGGTGGGCTACTTAGTGGATACACTTGTATCTACTTTCCCTATCCATGCTATCTTATCCGTCCTCTTATAATTGCAATTCCTTGAATCCACCTTAACAATCAATCATAGTTTGGCTTGATAGGAAAGCCTTGAAAGAGGTACATGTAAACTACTCAACCCATTTAAGCCTAAGAGCATGAGCGTCTGACCAAGACAACCCACCCCTTGGCCTCAAGTGGCTGGAACGTCCAACCAAGACATTTCCACCCTTGAGGAGGGCTACTTAGCATGGGGGAGCCTGTACATTGCATCCATCTAACATGCTCCCTTCAACCTTATATTTTATTGATCATAAACATATATTCAATCTATTCATTTATATAAAGAGTCATAATTACTTAATAGTCTCAATAATTGCTGCAAGCATCATTATTGGATAATCATAAATTATATGTACATATATATATAATTAGATGTCCAACAACATATTAACGTGCACAATCTTATTATTGCAAAATAACAGTAATAAATAACATCAACTAGGCAAATATTATTATGTTTAAATTGTGTTTATCCATCCTCAATAATATATTTAAATATATTTATCAATCATTACTGTTTTTTAAATTCATAATATATTTATCAATCCTGAATATCTAAATTCAGTATGTATTCATCAGATATTATTATTTAAATACATAAGAGTATTTATCTACTTCCTATTTAAATCTACAAAAACACTTACCTCACTGTAAATCAATCTGCAGGAGCCCGTTTTCTGTCTTCTCCTTTTGCCAGCGATACCCTCCTTGTTTTGAGGATATCTCTCTTAAATATCTGTCCTGAAAGATTACGTCCTTCCCTAAAGACAGGGCTACTCCAAATCACTGCTTTTGAGGATGTTTGACTGATGCTTTTTGCATCGGTTCATATCATAATCATTATTTAAGTCTATAAATAATCGGTGTTTTTAATGAATAGGAATCAATGCTTGATTCCACATTTATTCATTTATTTGATTGTTTATTTATCATAATCTAAAATGATTTTATAACGTTTATTAATAATAATTAATGATTTTATAATGTTTATTTTAATAATATTTGTATTAATATCACTAATAATTATAATCTTTGATGATATTTAGATTATATTTATTTTATTGCTTTATTATGATGTTGATTTATTTGTATTTAAATATTTGATATTTTAATATTAAAGTATAATAAAAATAATTTGTCAATATATTATTATTTTATTCTATTGTGTTGCAATCTTGGGAGGGATATGACAAAGAGATTTTAATATCAAGCAATAATTTGTCGTGGTTTTCTCTCGTAAGGGTTTCCATGGAAATCGTGTGTTCTTCTTGTGTTGCATAATTGTTAGATCTTATGTGAATGATATTGTGCAATTGATATTATTGTAGTTGTTAGTTTGAAAAAGTAAAGAATTGTCTTATATTGATTCATCCCCCCCCCTTCTTAGTATAAGTATGTGCTCATCATGCTAGCTTCTCTAGAATTTCTCTTGATGGTGAATCTAACTTTAGTTGAGGAGGGCATATTGGCTAATTACAATGTTCGTCTCAACTCTCAATTATGAACTGTCTTAGACACAAAAGGGGCCAGTTTGTGTTAGGCATAAAGAATATCTTTAAGGTTGATAATATAAAATAATTACTTTTAGTCTTACACGTTCTCCTTATTGTTACATATTGTTTAAAATTTGAAATTAATCTTGGATGCCCCATAAGGTTTTTCAATATTGTTTGATATCTAAGAATGACCTTGATTGATAGGGCTAGGAATGGAGGGGACACAAAAATGGGCGGTGACGAGCAAATTTGGATAACTTTTGGTTTCTCAATTATGATTAGACAATTGAGCGATTGCAAATTGTTTGCTCTTATCTTTGATAAAACTGATACTTGAATTAATGACATAAATAACAAACATACTAGATAGAGGAGTTAAAGTATATCTTTATTTGCACATGAAGTTCTTACAAAATTAGACTAGAGATGGTCAGGCAAGGAACATGCTACTTTCCTTGATGACACTAAGGCCATATAATGTCTCGATGGTTGCCATGAGAGCACAATCGTCTATCAATCGACTCTTGTAACTAGTTGAAAGTTGGCAAAAAAAAAAACATAACCGGATACAACCATATTAACAAAACATAATAAAGGCAATGCATGCTAACTATATTATCCCCCTTAAAAGAATAGTTGTCTTCCATATAACAAAGAAAACATGTAAGCATCAAATAACATTAGGTAAGACTTTCCAAACTTGTGATGACGCTATAGGCAGAGGAAAACTTTGAGGCTGACACTTCTACTAGCAGAGGATTGACAAAGGAAAACTAGAAATTCATGCAAAACTTGGCTTTACTATGCATTAGAGTTTGGAAATGCTTTCACCCAATTTATTATTGAACCTAGTTGATACTGTAGGCATTGCAAGATTATCCTCATCAATAAGATCATTTCCATATTCCCTAAATAAACTTTCTCGCAATTCACCAATTGGTAAGAATGGTTCCCATTATACAATTTGAGGAAGAGTAAATTATAAATGCTTGGTCAAATATAATAGAAAATCCATTGATGAGTTTAGTAGGATCATTTAGCAAGGGCCATACAATTGGCATCCTAAACAACTTGTATGGAAAAAATTGAACTCTTCAAATGGCATTGGATAAAATGTATGGCAAACAAAACAAATTGGACGGTTTGAGAGAATTTTCTTATTGATCATATAGTAGCAGTAGGTACATCAATTAGGTGAAGTCATACAATTGACAAGTTAGATTGTACGGTAACCACAACAAAATGTGGAGGTCATACAATAGGCAAAGGCAATAATTGAGAGTAGAAAAATTGGTAGGTCATACAGTTGAGAAATCTATGCTTGTCTCTTGGATGTCGTATGGTGGAGTCTTCTATAGCTTGACATACGATAGGATTGGAATTTTTAATTTTTTAATTTGTTTGTCCTTATTTTGTTGAATGGTCAATAGATGAGTATTGAGCCATATAGTGGAAGAAAGTTTGAAGTTTTTGAAAAAATCACCTTTAATTGGTTGTATGGTAAATGGAAAGGTTGTGGAAACTATGGTGCAGTCTTTGGGTGGTCATACCGTGGAAAAGGATTGAATAAAAGTTTTATTTGCTAGCCATCTTTTTAGCATTTGTTCTTTGGCTTATTGTATGCTATAAATAGTTGGCCATATGGTGGGGCGTTATTGTATGGTAAAAAAAAATTTAATTTTAATTTTCTTCTCTTTTGCTTGTTGTATGAAAGGTTAAAAATTAAGAACTCTATAATTTAATTTCTTAATGTTTGGCTTTTCTACCGATTTTAGAAGACTTAGATTTTTATAGTTATTCTTTTCATTTTCCTCTTGTGGGGCTTGCCTATTATTTTCAACCCTCACTTCAATTTTATTTGACCCACGGTATGGTACTTTTCCCTTGATTACTTCCCCATTGTATAATATTTTTCCCTTTTTGGTAATTTGGTGTAAAGTATCCTCTTCATTAATTTTGAAATTTAAGTGAAGTCGGGTGCCTTTGTTGGAATCAGAATTGCCAACTTTTGTGAATCTTGTACCGTATTTGACAAAAACTATTCAACTCTTTAAAATCATTCTTCATTGGCTCCTCTTCATTGATCTTCGCAGTTTCAATAAAATTACAGTTCAATGGAAATACTTCATAGTCCTCCATTTGCTAGTGAAATAAGACATGAAGATAATTTGTTTCATCTTCCCAACATGATTGCAATTCTAGAGTTCCTTTGGCATTTGAATCTATTGGGCTAGGATCATGCTTCTTTGACCAATGGCCGTTCCTTTTGAGTTCAAATTCGAGGAATTTGAGGAAGCTGCTTCCTCACTTATTGCTTGGTTCTTCAAACTCATTATATATTTCTTATCCTTGTTCTCAATGGAGAGTGTGTTCTTTTTCTCGTTGTGGTCGGCTTTGGCTCCAATTAACCAACCTTGACCCAACAATACATCATATGCTTTCTTTTGTAATAAGATAACCACAAAATTTAAGGAAAAAAGATTGAGTTCCAATGATTTCTTTTTGGGCCATTAAGACTTTGAGCATCTTGATTCCTTGCTGATCTGCACCCACTGCTTGAAAAGTTGGGGGCCAAATTGCTGGTTTACTCAGACTTCTCTAAGTATCTTTAGGAAGCATGTTCACACCAAATCCACCATCAACGATTGTATTTGTGAGAGTGTAATGTCCCCTTTTTAGCCCTATGCTTTTCTGAGGCCGTTAGCCTATGTTTGGAGCCCCATAGGCTAGTTGGAGGTAGAATTAGGGTTTCCTCTTTTCTAAGAGGTATCTTTCTGAGTTTTTAGGGGATGGTTGTAGGAGCTTTCCAATGTGTTTTCTGTTAGTTTTCGGATCAGAAATGTAAGCAATCAGAAAATACAACACATAAGACAATGAACACAACAAGATACCATGGGAAAACCCTCCTACTCGAGGGAGAAAATCCCAGCAAATATATCTCTTATATATTGAAAGAATAAGAGCAGAAATCTGCTTACAACTCAGGCCCAACACAATGCCAAATTTGATACAATGAATAATAGCACCTCTCCTAGATGCAAAGATACAAATGAATATGTTTCTCCTTGAAATCCATCCGCTGCTACAAAATGATGATCTGCTGCTACAAGATGATGATCTGTTGCTCAAGTATGAACTTCTTCTAGGAATGCGAATTATGATGAATGAACTTGATGATCAAATGAATGATCATCACCTTGTATTTATACAAAACTAAGTGACTCTTCATTTGGGTTGGCCTCTTTCAAGAAACAAGGTGACTTTTCATAAAATTATTATATATAGCAAGTCCAACTTGCCTTGGTATTATTTATCCATCATTTTTAAATTTGAGAGAAAGATATCTCCCACTGCTATAACATCAACATTTTCTGGGTCTTTTTGGGTTTTTAGAGAGCTTCAAAGGAGTGTCACATGCATTTTCATTAGTGACTATTTTTGGACTTACTGTTTTTAGTAAGTTATGACGGCTACTCGGAATGTGCTCAAATGGTGTTTGGAGTCACTATTTTTAGTAGTATGTTATTTTTAGTAAGTGCTATTTTTGACAGGGTTTTTTGGCAACAGTTCAACATTGGGTTACTATTTTTGGTAGTGTGTTAGTGCAGTATTTGATGTCTTGGCCTTTTCAAAGTTGGCTTCTCCAACATTCTTGGAGTTTAGAATAGGAAAGGTTAATAATTTAAGTTATGTTATTTTTCAAGGTTGTTTTTGGACCCCATGCCTAGGCAACATAACTTAAGTTGTTTTTAAAATGTGGACTTTATGTATTTGGACGCCTAAATTGGAGATAAATGCATTTCCAAGGTTTAATTCATGCCTTTTCAAGTTGGATGCCCAAGTTTGAGGGGTAAAGTGGTTTTTATTAAATATAATATTGCTCCAAATGTGGTGTCCCTTTTGGAGTGAAAAAAAAATTCAAACTTCTAGGTTGTGAGCTTATAAACAAGCCTCTTTCGCTCTCATTTGGATATCTCATTTTTATCATAATGAAGTGCTGCCGATTTCGTTTCAGAATTCTTGCTTCAAGGTTGGTATACCTCCTAGTTTCTTATTCAATTTCGAGCTTGCAAAATAGCAAATAGCTGGATTGTTGGTGCTCCTTGATTCAGATGGTGCAGTTGAGTTTCATTAGTGATGGCATTTCTATCTATTTCAGTTTGGTGTGGTTTTGATGTCTTCTAGGAGGCATTTTTTGGTGTGTTATTGGCTGTTTGAAGTTTTTGGAGGTGCTCTTTCTGTCCACTGCAGAACCGCATTTATGCTCATACCTTCTCAAGGAGTTGGACATTTTTTTGTGGGTGATGGCTCGTTCGGTTCCTTGCTTTTGGGCGCCCCCTTGCCTAGAATCTTGTGATTTTTGAAGGTCAATTTGATTTATGGTTGCTGGTCGCCCTCCTTGTGGGTTGTGCTCTTTGGCCATTGGTACTTTGGTTTGCATGCTTGACATTTCCTGACCTTTTGGTGGCAGCTTGTTTCATGATCTTGGACACCTAGCCCTTAGGCTTCATTTGCATTTGGTTTGGGGTTATTCAGAGAAGTATGGAGGGAGTTACGAGCGTTTGAAGATGATCCAGGCTTGCTGATCAAAAAAATCAGAACGCTGCTCCTTTATATCAGACCTGGTATCTTTGCCATTTCTTCATATTTTCATGATGCCTTGTCTTTGCAGTGTTTTGAGATGATTACCTAACACTTGGGCTACGCTGTTGTTTGTTTAACACTAGATATACTTTGTTAAATAACATTTTGTAATCTCTGATCTAGTAGTACTAATTGTTGGAGTAAACAAGTCATTATCTGATAATTAATTAATCATTAATTAATTATTAAAGGCTTTTTACTTTAGTTCACTTAAGCTAAACTTAGGAGTTAATTTTTAATCTTAAGTTTGATTCTTATTATTAGATTGGACTAAATTTAGGACAAGTTGTCTCATTGCATGAGATTTGTACACTTGTCTCTATCTTGTTAAACCGCATGTAGGGTTTGCTTGTGCATTGCTTATATAAGCATGCACGTTCATTTGTAATATTGATCTAGGTTATTTGCATCAATAATAATTCTCAAGTTATTGAGCACAATCTTGCTTTTGATCTTCTCTATTGTGATAGTGTAAGAGACTCGCCGTCTCTAACCCTAGCAAATTGATATTAAATGATGTAATTTTGTTTGTACTGAATGATTTTGCAATTTTTATGTGTTTTCTCAAAACAGTGCCAGGCAAGAAATATGCATAAAAGATTAAATAGGTAACTGAGGCAACAATTGGAACAATAAAGAGCTGCAATTTTATTTATTGAAAATAAAAGACATACAATGCTTATTCTTCAATTTAGCATACCCGAAAGTCAACATAAGTCAGCCTCATGAAATTCTGAAATTTATTGCAGCAACTGGTACAATGTACGGCCTGCCTGTAGAAACACTTTCTCCACCTCCAAATCCTCACACAATGCCCTCTGTGATATAGGTGCCAGCAATGAAAGAGAAAGGAGCTCAAGAAGAAAGGCGTTTGACTCCAAGGAAGAAACACACCTTTAGCTTGATTGTACAGCTGGGCTGTTACAACAAAGGTACGACCTGGATGGTACAACAAAGGTACGGCCTTGAAGTATGCTTGCTAAATCACTAATAATGGCGGCCTTAATGATTGTTTGGGTCTGCAATAGATAACTCATCAAACTCTTCAAACCCTTGATGATTCACCTCCAATAAGCACAGATTGAACCCCTGAATGAAGTCCACAATCAAGCAATATTATCAGCTGGTATTGCACAGCCTCAAAATTGCATAGACACTAAAGAGTTTTCGTTCTCCAATGCTGTAAGATGGTAGGAACCCTAGCTGGCTTCCTCTCCAAGCACGAACTCCAAAGACACAATTTAATATTCTCCAAAACATAATCTCTTCGAATGCCTTTGATCCCCTTTTATAAATCCTCAAGAAGGTCGACCTCTTAGCTGCTTTTAATCTTCTTTTGAAATCTACTTTTAGTTTTTTAATAAAAAACTTTATAATATCTCTCCAAACTTGGGTGCCTAGAATAATAATATAAAAATGTACTTTAAGTGATTTTAAATTGAGGGTCATGGCCTCATTCGAAATAAAGTACTCTTTTAACTTTATAATCTCTTCGAATGCCTTTGATCCTCTTTTATAAATCCTCAAGAAGGTCGACTTCTTAGCTGCTTTTAATCTTCTTTTGAAATCCACTTTTAGTTTTTTAATAAAAAACCTTACAATATCTCTCCAAACTTGGGTGCTCAAAATAATAATATAAAAATGTACTTTAAGTAATTTTAAATTGAGGGTCATGGCCTCATCGAAAATAAAGTACACTTTTAACTTGATAATTTAACTTTATAATATTTAATTATCATTAAAGTACCCTTAATGATAATTAATCATCAATCATTTAATATTTCGCCCATCCAACTGAATAAGAGGTCAACACTGCATTTGAGCTCTGTTCAGGTGCCTTACTAAATTTAGTAACCCTGACTCCCCTGAAATGGTGACTTACTATAAATAGTAAGTATGAAGAATTGAGTCTAATGAAGGCCAAACCTGAACCCACATTGAGCTTTGAAGGAGAAAACACACTGATCACTGCCGAGAAGGACCCTCTAACCAATAATGTTAGCCTATGAGGGTCAATTGGTAGGCTAATCTCCAAAAAATTGATGCTTGCGAAAATGGGGACATTACAGTTGGCCCTCCCTAAAATTGCATGTCCCCAAGCAATGTCCACTGCAAAGAAACTACACTCCACTGGGATTCCAAGGGAAGATTTGTGTAATGTCTCTGCCAATACCAATCAGCTTCTGTAACACCAACACCCGAACAAATGTATGAACCTGTCGAACCAATCCAAGTGTCGTAGGAGTATAGGTCACAAAAGGAAGCAACTCGAAAGACTAACAACATTTGCTTCCTACCACCGTGCAAGGCAAGCTGTCATACAAACCGTCTAGCCCAATCGCCATTGAGCTGTGCATTTGAAATAGGTCGTGCACATGAGGATCAAATGCAAAACTGTATGCACTCCTCACTCTGTACACCTTAGAAAACTCCTCTACGAGTCCTGTTTGAAATCTCGATGCACTGGAAGGATCCCAAACACTACAATCAATGCTCATCTCGGGACTAGGGTCAAGAGAGTTATCAACATCAATCTCAAAGAGTGGATTGTCATATGACAATGTAGCATCCGCCTCAAACAAGGGGTTGGTCACAAACTGAACCATACCTCTAGACTGCTCCCAATCAACTACTTCTGAACCCCCAGAGTACTGAATAAAACCATGCCCAATCTGCATAAACTCCTCCACTACGGCCTCCAAAACCCTACTTCGTACGACGAAAATGAAAAAAAAAAGTAATTTTTTTGAAAATTTCTATGTAGCCCATATGAATCTGCACTGCGTCACCGAAGCAAGAGGTGGCCACCGTTTTTAACCGCCATTGGCAGCTTTTTCTGGAGGCGCCACTCATAAATTCATTGCTGGGTCTACAAAATATTCTTTGGACTATTCAAACTCCCGCCGCTCTATGTTTAGCCCTTGAGGGCTCTCCAGTTAGTCGAGCAGTCATATTGTGACCAAGTGCTCCCCATTAGCTCCTGCCGTGGTCATATTGGGGACCAGGAGCCCCGCCGAAGCCCCCAAGTGCTAGCCCCTTGGCCTGCGATAGGACCAGGGGCTAATTTTTTTTAGCCCCCTATGCACCCTAGGAGCCAAATTAGGCGTTTTAAAGTAGTTTTAGTAAATCAGGCATAAATCTGGCGTACGATCTCTGTTTTTTGCAAACGAGATATTGTTGGAAAGGTGATTCCAAGCCCGATCTAGTGGTGCAGTTAGTTTTTCCAGATTTTTCTCCTGTTTTATTCTACAGGCCTTTGAAGTTAGATCAATTTTCATTTCGGAGGGCATAACTTTTGCCTCGGTTATCAGATTTCAATGATTCAAGCGACATCAAAAAGTTGATTCAGCCCTCTACATAGATCTCAGGCCTATTTTGTACAGAAAGTTAACTAGGTATTTCGTATGTCAATCTGATCTCAGATCTTTCCTTTTGGGTTATTTTCTTGGAAAAGATGCAAAACAGGTCAAATTTTTGGGATTGAAAGGGGATTTTTTTTTTTTTTTTTCACATTGAGGGGGTCTATACTGCTGCATCATTTCATTACAGTATTCTTTAATCATGGATCCAACTCGGATTACTCTGCTTACTCCATACAACTATTATAGTTGGAAATCACAAATTGAGATAAATATGAATAAAGCAGGGCTACACAGAGTTACCATGTGTACAAAACTTGAACTTGCAGGTGCTACCGAGAAGAGAAAGTGGTTTAACAGAAGTGATGAAGCTTTTGGTACATTATGCTAGTCTATGTCTCCTGATCTTCTCTTTCATGTTGAATCTTGCACCACACCCAATTAGATCTGGACTCAATTGGAGTCCTTGTTTGGGAAGCAAGATACTATGAGAGGATTTCGGTTGGAGAATGAGCTTATCGGTTTGGCTTCTCGAGATTTTGATAACATTCAAGACTTCTTCACCAAACTCAAGTCTCTCAGATTACAGTTGAAATAGTGTGGTATTGAGAAGAATGACACTTAGTTGGTTCTTTCTATCCAAGCTTGGTCCTGATTATTCAGTTTTTGTTTCTACCTTCTATGCCACAAAAGATGCACTTGGTATCGGATTCACTATGCCTTCACTTGATGATTTTGCTAAATCCTTCACTCGAGAGCAGGCAAAGTTGGTATAGATGGGCTCATTGAAATCTCCAACATCAAAGGCTCTTATTGCATCTCCAAGCACTACAAATCAGAAGGCCTCTAATGGTAAAGGCAAGAAACCAAAGTAGAAGGATTCCAAGTATAATGAGCAATCCAAGGAATCAAAATCACATGATACCTCAAATTCTTCTACCTCTTCAAAGAGGGATTCATCTAAGAAGGTTTGACCTAAATGTGCATATTGCACAAAGATAGGACATGATGAGCATCAGTGTTATGCAAAGTAGATTGATGAGCTGAAGAATCTTCTTTAGAAGAACAAAATTCACTTGCGTTCATCCTCTTCTTCCACCGCATCACCTTCACAATTAGGGTCAGCCGGAATGGCATGTGGAGAAGAAAAAAAGAAAGGCCATGCTCTCCTTGCATCCATAAATCTTCAGTCCAGCAGATGGCTTCTTGATTCAGGAGCCTCACATCAAATGGTTGCATCTTTGGGTATGTACTCTTCGTATGAGCTTGCTCTTTGCCACAAATATTGATGGGGAACAACACTTACATGAGTGTTATTGGGAAAGGATCCATAGATGTTGATGATGGCACATTTCACGATGTACTTTGTGTCCCTTCATTGACTTCTAATCTCCTTTCCATCTATCAGATTACACATAGTGGGGCAGGTAAGACCGTAGAGTTCACACTTGATACAATGCTTATCAGAGATCGACATACTAGAGATATTCTTGCAATTGGGACCGCAGGTCATGCCTCTCGATTGTATGCATTCTCACATTTTGCTCCAGATGAGCAAGCACCATCATTGACTGGTCCTAACTCTCCTGCATCTAGAGTGGATCAGATATCTGAGGAGAGGTTTTGTCACTTGAACCTATGTGTACTTCCATCGTCCACTTTGGTTCATGAGATTAGTGTTGAGCTTTCTCCTCGTACACCTCCTGCATCTTCAGAGTTAAGTTCTTTTAGCAGGATGTGCCCTATCTTTCAGTTTCAGTTTTGTGAGATGACTACTTGCCAAACATTGTAGAGTTATTCATTGAGTCCGACATTGCTGATATTGGGGACACCATTGAGGATATTCACTTCCTCTTCGATGATAGATATGGCCCACCAGTCATCACATCAACATGGCCTTTGGAGGTTGTTCTACTTGCATCTCCATAGTTGTTTGATTCATCTTCATTTGATTTAGACATGTGGATCTTTGATCATTCTTCCATCTTATCCATCATGAGACCATTTCTCAGGAGAGAGTTTCTTCTTCATGCACCATTTGATGTGTTTCTTCCTAAGGGGAGGAACAATGTTTGCCGTAGTTGGATCATCTTTAGAATCCTTCTTCGGGCATTCACTTATGGTAGAGGAGCTTCTACCTTATGGGGGCGATTCATTGTATCCTCCTTTCTCTCCTATGGGGATGATCTTGTTTGTACATATGTGACCGAAGCCACACTTGGGGGGACTTTTGAGTCTTACTTTTCTTAGTCACATGTATGATTTATTTTTCTTTTATCTCTCTTTTGGAGAGGAGTTTTTCCCATGAGGTTTTCTCCTTTTCTCCAGTTATGAGAGATTTCAGTTGCTTGTTCATGGGCACCTCATCAGGCCTTGTAGTCGGGACTCAATTTGCATTCATTTAGCTTCCTTTATCAGTAGTTTAGTTTCTCCCTAAGTTGATCTTAAGGGGGGGTGTTGGAGTAAACAAGTCATTATTTGATAATTAATTAATCATCAATTAACTATTTGAGGCTTTTTACTTTAGTTCACTTAAGCTAAACTTAGGAGTTGATTTTTAATCTTTAGTTTGATTCTTATTATTAGATTGGACTAAATTTAGGACAAGTTGTCTCTTTGCACGAGATTTGTACACTTGTCTCTATCTTGTTAAATCCGCATGTAGGGTTTGCTTGTGCATTGCTTATATAAGCACACACATTCATTTGTAATATTGATCCAAGTTATTTGCATCAATAATAATTCTCAGGTTATTGAGCACAATCTCGCTTTTGATCTTCTCTATTGTGATAGGTAATTGCTTGTAGGTGTTTCATGGGAGCTATGGATTGCCTCAGTCAATTCCAACACTAATCAGCTCTTTCATTTCAGTTTGTATTTCACTCCCATTGTAGAAGTGGTTGAGTTTTGCTTTACTTTTTGTTACCCACTGAAAAGTGGAATTGGCTGGCTAACTTTTTTACTTACATTTACTTTTTCTGTAGCTTGCTGAAAAGTGGAAGAGGTTGGCTTGCTGCCTAAGCATTTACATTTTCCCTATTGGTGGCTTGTCGCCAATAGCTTATTGTACTTTCAGTACTTCATATTATTATTAGATTGCTTTACACTGTGTTATCTCACCTTGCCCACTCCGGGATTTGGGTGATCAAAAAGTGTAGGGTTGCTTCCAAGTTTGTAATGTTTTATTGGCTAATGCTAATGGGTGAAGTTTATGCGCACAAAATTTGGAAAAAAACTAAGGGGAATATCTTAGTGCTATCAGAGCCAAAGTTCTTTCCAGCCTGTTGGGAGAACAGTAAAATTTAGAGTTATCAATGGATTTTAGCAGAGTTACAAAGCATATCAAGAGGCAGTATGAACAAAAGGCTCTCCAATTATTTGAAGAGTATCAAGGCATGTCAGATGGGTTTAAAAACACAGTTTCTTTTGACTCTTTCTTGAGTTGTGTTGTAATATTGAAACCTGGTAAAATGTGCTTGGTGAAGTACATTAGAAGAACAATAAAGAGAAATAAGAACTTGCCATTGAAGAAGGGTCAAAAATGAAAGAGAAGTTAGAACTTGCCATTGGTGAAGGGCCAAAGAAAGGAGTGCTTGTTTGTGATTTGCAGCCCACAAGTAAGCACGAGGAAGACAAAAATCAGTCAACAAGCATTGATGATGGGACTCTAAGTCTTAGAGGAAATGATGGCACAAGCAAGGAGCATGACACTTCAAGATGATTGCGAGATTGAAGAGGAGTCACCTATCAAAATTGTGAATGAAGAACATTTGAAGTTTGAGGAAGATATTGCCATGGGATATGACAAGCCATCCATGATGGACCAGCTTCAAGGAGATATGAGTTCGTTGGTTATTCCTCTAGGGGAACCTAGCATTGTTTCATCATCCTTACCTTGTCTCGACAAGGAATCAAATGGTGGCTTGGTTGACGTTGAATGGGATGTTGTTCACACATATGTGGACAGTCCAAAAATTCCAATATATGGTGAACAAAGTGGTTTGGTTATGATTGATTTGACATTACTAGATATGGAGATGAATGAATATCATGATGCTAGTACTAGGGAGTTGAAGAGTGACTCATTCATAGGGGCATTCGATCATGAAGAATATAGTGATCACATTTACCTTAAGTCAAGCAATTAGCCTCTTAGCACATGGGACCCGGGTGTGTTACCACCTAAACACAATGACGATCCTATGTGGGATGAATTCTCCTTTGACCTGGATGATGTACAAAACCCAAAACACAATATAAGCTATGAGATTGCCGATGAAGAAGAAGTTACCTTTGATGGAGAAACTTGTATGGCGAAGCTCCAGAATGATTCTCTCGAGGAGATTGCGGCCACTAATGAAGAATTTGCTGCTATTGAAAATTCCAAAACATCTAGCATTGATGTTTCTTTACCTCATTACAATGATAGTGACATGGGTGGTTTTTAGTTTAACTACCAACCTAAGCTAATGGAGAGGGATACTCCTATTGACATTAGTGTTGGTGAGTTGCAAAGTGACTTATTCAAAGAGACAACACCCCAAGAGGAGTATAGTGAGCACCTTTCTTTTGAATAGAGCAATCAACTTTTCCATACTTGGGATCTGGGCGTGATGGTAGCTACATATGTTAAGGATCCTACATGGGACAAATTTCCCTTTGATCCTGATGATGTTCCAATTTTAGAGCACAATGGAATCCATGAGGATGTTGGTGAAGGAGCTAATCTTGAGGATTTTAAAGGTGTTCTTGAACATAAATCAGTTTTAATAATGCATGGAGTTGATTATAAACAAGGGCTTAGTGAGCTTGTTCAGTCTGATTCCCATGCTAGTGTTGAGCAATGTCATCAAGTGGGTGATGAGGGACAAGAGTCTAGGGACAGCCAAGGAGTCATTGATGACAAGAATGAAAGTTATGATTTTGACATGCAGCCTATCAGAAGTTCACCATCTTTGCATACTTATGAGTGGAAAGGTTAGTTCATGTTGTCTATTGAAAAGAAAGTGCAAGCTCTATCCAGATTTTATCGCACAGGCAGTTTGATTGAAAATCTCTATTGGAAGGCTCAGATTGAAGAGAGACGTGAAGGAGTTAGGGATGGAGTCACTCTCCCTAATCTGCAACTTATCAAAGACCTGTTGGGGACATTGAAAATAGAGTATTTACGCTTGATCAGATATCGAGATTATGCCTTTGAATTAACAATTATTTTTGATGTTACCTTCACATTTACATTTAGTGCACCAAATTTTATTTCTTTTTGTATTTGTTTCATTTTTTGCCTTAATCATCCGCATTATATCTTTTCTCAAGGCTTGCACAGTTACAAATTCAATCTTGCCACTATCACCCAAACTTTTGTCTTCCTTTGTTTTCTTTTGCCATGGGAGCACATTTTGTCCTCACTCTCTATATCCATTGCTCAAATGTAGGCTTCTGTGTAGGAAGAGGGTGGTATTACTTTTATCTTTTTTTGTAGTGAAGGAATGAGACTTTCGATGAACCATGTTTTCTTTGGTCTAGTTTTACTAGGAGTTCCTTGAGCCTATTGTTAGATGCATAGGACAATTGGGGGGGGTGAATCAATTGTATACTTTAAAAACATCAAAAACCCTCATTAACATTCAAATTTGCATTAGCCCTTAAACACTTATTCACCATTAAACCCTTAACATTCATTAACAAAATATAAACATGTAATGCAGTAATGCAAACACATCCAAACACATAAGAATGCTAGATTTATGTGGAAAACCCAAAAAGGGAAAAACCATGGTGAGGATTAGCTCATTAATATATGAATTGCAACACCAAATACAATAAGGCTCACTGCCCAAAAAGATAAAGAAAGGCTCACTGTCAAAGGACTCACTGTCCAAAAGAAAGAAAAATAGAAGGGGTGGCTCATTGCCAACTTGAACTGCTAACAATGCATCTCTCATATGCCGAAGGTACAGTTCCACTAAAGCACAAACAACTGATCAAATAGACTGAAATGTAGACACATTCTGGTCACTGCATTAGGAAGTCATAGACATTAAGGCTCACACTCAAATCAACACACTTGATCACATTCACATCTTTCGCATCTCACACTCTACTCTTAATCCACACAACAATTCTCCTTGCATTTATACCCTCTGCGACCTAAAATAATCTCGATTAGGATGGCCTTAAGGAAACGTATACACCTCAATCGTGCAACATCAAATAGGTTGACACCAAACACTTCCACAATATAAAGAAGTGAAGCCAAACCATGCCACTACTTAATTGGGACCCAAATTTACATAAAAACGCTTCTCAACACTTCCTCAAACAATAATTATCCTCCACAATTAGTGCTAGCATACCAGGTCGACCAAACTGGCACTAACACTAAGTGACACCAAACACTTCCACAATATAAAGAAGTAAAGCCAAATCATGCCACTACTTAATTGGGACCCAAATCTACATAAACATGCTTCTCAACACTTCCTCAAACAATAATTATCCTTCGCAATTAGCGCTAGCATGCCAGGTTGACTAAACCTGCACTAACACTAACAAGTGACACCAAACACAGCTTTCAAGGTTCGAAAACATCTTGCGGACCACACAACAACATTCCACAATATCCATACAACATCTCAGAATATTCCAGGTATTCCAGCATCGTCGAAATATACTGCACAACTATTGCAACCACCTAAAACTCAAGAACACCTTCATTTTGTGCAACCAAACATATTGGGATAGACATCCAACGCACCAAACAACTTTGCGAAGCACCACAACATGTGAAACTTCAAGGGAAGGTAGATACAATCAATATAAGCACATTCCCAGATCCACAACATTAGAACCTTCATTGCAGAGAAATGCGGAGAAATCTCATTTCTCCTAGACACCCTGTTTCACCAGACAGATATATTGTCAAACACATCTTCCATTGCAGTATGATCGAGAACCTGAAACTCTGGATATGACACCTCTGAACATTTCTGATCATCATGTTCAAACTGCATGAGCATATCTTCAACCATGAAGAATTGCGGAGCAAAACATTGAACACCACTTTGTCACATTGAACTCTCTTTTATTCAAATTTTCTCAAAAGCGCTTGGAAACCAAGTGAACCAAACACATCTGCATCATTACTTATCACATACCTCATTGACAATCATTGATGACAACACAACAACATCAACAATCTCCCTTCACACAAGTTAGACCAACAACCTCTGCAACTATACTAAAGTAGGACATCAATGACAACACCAACATGTGTTGACATTAATACCAACAATTCCATACTTTCAACAACTCTAATTCTAGGGGTTGACATCATGAACATTAGGAGCATTCCAACACTCTCTTCAAACAAGGGGTTGACATCAATGACAACACCCAAGCAACTCACAAACAACTCAAGCTTCCAATATCTCCAATCTTCCAACAATCTCCTCTTGTCATTGATGGCAACACTTGCTTTTTGAAAAGCCATCAACAAGAAAAGCAACCAACAACAATACTGCAATAATCAGTACTCCCCCTGATTGGGACAACTCTTTACTCTTCATCCTCTCTCTTCACATACTTCTTGTCCTGCAACGCGAGCAACACTTGCTCTCTAGATCACTCTCCTTTGCTCCTCAGACAATACTTTTCCAAACTTTTTCTCCCTATGGTCTTCAAACCATGTTCGCTTCTGCATCTCTCTCTCTCCATGTTTTTCAAATTCTCTTATGGTTTTTCAATCACTTTAGCTCTCTTACCCTTTGACATCAATGGCAAAGGGCCATACCATCACTTGCTCTCCTTTGCACTTTCCTTTCTGTATTGAACTCATTTGCTCTCCCCCTTTAACAACATTCATAGGGAAACACTTACACCTTATCTGCATACACCACTTGCAACATCAAGAAGCAATTGCACTCACTTTTTTGCATTCTCCCCCTTAGGGACACAAAATATGCTCCATCTGATTGCACCATCTGTAATGTTCCTTACCCAACCTTGTCCTAGGACTCGCTTGTTTGCCCTAGAATTCATTTGTTGATTAGGATTAGGGTTTCTTCCTTCCAAATTAGTATTCTCATTATTCCATAACTCTAGATTGGGATCCTGTAATCATCCATATTGACACATATCCATTAGCATTAATATCTAGATATAAAAAATAAGACATAATCATAATGCAATTATGCAGACATAATCATACTTGCAAATTTAAAACATAAGAAGAGTCACTCAGCCCATAGGAGAGGAGAGTCCCTAAGGGGCCAGCGGTCTACCACCTCTTATTGCCCAACCCTTATCTTGGGCCAACGGGGCAATTGCCATATGTGGAATCCCCCATCTCTCCAGGACCCAACCCTTGCCTTGGGCCAACAGGGCAGTATGCCCAACCCAAGTTTAAGGGCCAACGGGGTGGAAGCCTAGATGGGGTTTACAAACAATCCACTTAGGTGATAATTGGCCTCTCCTGGCAGGTGAACAATTAGTTTGAATACAATTGGTAAAGCATAGAAATTCAGATATTGTTAGATCATTCAGACGTAACATGTATTGTGTTTATTCAAATAGATTGTGAATGGAGCACAACTACTTTTATTCATGAAAGAAGAATAGAAGAAAAGAAATGCATTGCTAAAATAAAATATTCAGTTCTTAGATGAATTACATATGCTTTCAAGAGAGTAGAAATATATTCTAAGGGGGTCAATGTTTAGTCATTGTTTTGACCTTGACCAGATCGATTCAAGGATTAGCCGTGGGCTTACACAGTCAGAGATTCCATTTCAGTTTCACCCAGTCGCACTAAGCATGTGCCCAGTTGCGAGTTTAGCCTGGGAATGTTTGTTTCAAGATAGAAGTTAGGAATTTTGGCTTACTTATCAGGCATGTGAAGTCCAGTGTTTCACATTTTTATTCTATTCAAAAAAAGAGAATGGAATACTACATATTAATGCTAAGTGATTCTCACCTGATTGGCTATGTCTTCCCATGACTCTTTATTCCTTAATCGTCTTCCTTCAACCTTATATTGGATTGATCATAGGATGAGGACAAAAATATGCATAATCTACTTATGTTTATATTAAAGAGTCATCATTATTTATAAGGCTTAATAATTGTTGCAAGTATCATTATTGTATATTCACCAGTGATTCCCCTATCTACTTACCCATACATATATATAATTATTCTTTCTTTATTCATATATACTTTTTATTCATTGATAATGATATTATTCATTATAAGATTTATCTATATCTATGCATATATACTTGTATGCCTATTAAATTATATATATATATATATATTAAATGACTCTATATTCCAATACATAACAATCATTGTTGCTGCTGTTCTGTTTCTCCATGTTTTTCCCTCTTCCTTATTTTCCTTCCTTCTATTTATACCATCCAAGGTAGGTGACTCATGGGAGGAATGAATTATTTGGTGAAAGAGGTGACTTTTCATAAAATATATCCCTTTGTTAGATTTAATTGCTGCCTTTAAAGACTTATTATCACAATAATATATATATTTGAAAATAATATATTATTACTAATAATTATGATATTTCAGACTATATACTTATTTTATTATTTTATTTTGATGTTTTATTGAACATATTTTAATATTAAAGTATAATAATAAAACCAATTTGCTAATATCTTATTATTATTTTATTCTAATGCATTACAATCTTTGATGTGCGATGATTATAATATTTATTTATTATTATTATTTTTGATATTAAGTTATTTAATACTAGAATGTAATAACAATAATCTGCCTATATATTATTATTATATTTGTTATTTATATATGTTTATATTGATGTGGTACACATTTATTTAATATTTAATCTTAATATTTCTATTTATTTTATTTATTAATTTATTAGTATTTTAACACTTGGTCTTTTTGGTATTGCTATTTTGGGGACATGACACCATCCAACAACTACTACTACCTACTCCCCCCGATAGGTAGCCTTCAACATCCGTCCAGGACCAAGAATGTATTTTGAAATGCTTCCTGGACAGATGCACACACTTACGAATCTACTTGAAAGGAGGGGCAATAACCCCTATCTTCTGTCGGAGATACTCAAAAGTATCTTTTGGAAGAGCCTTTGTTAAAATATCAGCAACCTGATCCTTAGTAGGTACATATTCCAACTTCACCTCATTCTCTACAACTTTTTCTCTCAAGAAGTGATACCGGATTGAGATATGTTTTGTTTTTGAATGCATTGTCGGATTCTTTGAAATATTGATTGCACTTGTATTGCCACACATGATAGGAGTAGGTTCATCATATGAAACTCTGATATCCTTCAATGTTTGCTTCATCCACAACACCTGTGTACAACATGATGCTGCTGCAATATATTCTGCTTCTGCAGTAGATAATGACACTAAATCCTGCTTCTTACTTAGCCATGAAACCAACTTGCTTCCAAGAAAGAAAGCACCACCACTTGTACTTTTCCCATCATTTGCACATCTAGCCCAATTTGCATCTGTATATGCACTCAAGGAGAAATCAATATTCTTAGGATAAAATAAACCATAATCCGGAGTGCCCTTCAAATATCTTAATATCCTCTTCACTGCTGCAACATGAGATTCTTTGGGATCTTCTTGAAATCTATCCACAAGACAAATTGAATGCATGATATCCGATCTAGTAGCAGTAAGGTATAATAGTCCAACAATCATTGATCTATACTTGCTCTGATTCTCCCGAGGAGATTCATTATTCTTGCTCAACCTACAACTAATAACCATAGGAGTACATATTGGTTTAGAGTCATTCATTCCAAACTTCAACATATCCTTAACATACTTAGATTGTGATATGAATATAGTTTTCTTTTATTGATTGATTTGCAAACCAAGGAAGAAATTTATCTCCCCATACATTGACATCTTAAATTCTTTCTACATTTCCTCTGTAAACCTTTTGCACATATCTTCATTTCCTTCGAAGATTATATCAACATATACCACCATAATTAAGATTTGTTCTCCTTCAAATTTGAAATACAAATTGCTATTTGTAGTACCTTTTCTGAATCCTTGCTGCAACAAGTACTTATTTAATCTTTCATACCAAGCTCTGGAGCTTGCTTCAGTCCATACAATGCTTTCTTCAATTTGTAGACCATATTTGTATCTTCTGTCCAATGAAAACCTTTTGGTTGTTCAATGTATACTTCTTCCAATTCACCATTCAAGAATGCAGACTTCACATCCATTTGATATACTTTGAAATATTTATGTGTTGCAAAAGCTAAAAACATCCTGATAGCTTCCATTCTTGGAACCAGAGCAAAAGTTTCCTCAAAATCTATACCTTCAACCTGTGAGTAACCCTTACACACAAGTCTAGCCTTGTTGTTGACAACTTGTCCATCTTCATTCAGCTTGTTCCAGAATACACACTTAGTACCAATCACATTCTTATTTGCTGGTCTTAGGACCAATTCTCAAGTCAAATTATTTTCTATCTCTACTATGCTTCTTTCATTATTTTGATCCAATTCCCAAGTCAAATTCTTTTGTATTTGTACTAAGTCTTCCTTCATTACTTTGATCCAATTCTCATCTTTGCATGCCTCAGTCACTATTTTTGATTCCACCTTAGAAAGTAAACATAAATTTACTTTTTCTTCTATCATAGCAACTTTTATTCTGGCCAACACACCTTTTCTCTTGTCTCCAATGATCTGATCTTCTGAATGATTCTTCTACACATACTTAGGAGTCTTAGGATTTTTTTTCGAAGCTTCTTCCTCTTCAACTGGAAATTCTTTTCCTTTATCTTTAACCTTTTCTTCTTCACCGCAAGGGGATTCATCAGATTCATATCCTTCTATTAGTACTGGGCTTTGATGTGGTTTTTCATCCACTTTGACACTTGCACTCTCAACAATCTTCTTCAAATTTTTGTTGTAACATTGGTAGGCCTTGCTTCTTGTAGAGTATCCAAGGAAGATTCCTTCATCAGATCTTCCATCAAACATTCCTAAGTTTTCTTTATCTTTTTTGATATAGCATTTGCTTCTAAAAACTCTGAAATATTTCACAGTAGGGGGTTTACCATACCATAACTGATAGGGAGTCTTTGAATTGTTTGCTCTTGCTTGATCTCTGTTAAAAATGTAGACTACAATATGAATTGCTTCTCTCCAATAGACATCCAAAAGATTAGCTTCCTTCATCATTGTCCTAGTTGCTTCCTGAACTGTTTTGTTTTTTCTTTCCACAACTCCATTTTGTTGAGGAGTTCTAGGGAGAGATAAATGCCTTCTTATTCCATGATCTTCACAAAAACTGTTAAACTCATTTGATGTAAACTCACCACCTCTATCAGATCTCAAACATTTGATTTTTTAGATTCATTTCATTCTCAACCATGGCCTTCAATACTTTAAACCTGTCTAGAGCTTTTGTTTTTTCTTTGAGAAATGTAACCCAAGCCATTCTAGAATAATCATCAATTAATAACATGAAATACTTGTCACCACATGAGTTTCTAATTTTGGTAGGTCCACATAGATTTGTATGCACTAACTCCAAGGGACCAATGGTAGAATATTCGTTTGTCTTGAATCTTGTCTTTTTTTGCTTTCCAACTTGACATTTTTTGTAGATTGCATTGATAGGCTTTGTAATCTTTGGCAAATCTCTCATAGCACTAGTAGAACTTATCCTCACTAGGCTATCAAAATTAATGTGACCCATTTTTCTATGCCATAACCAACTTTCATTAGTTTGAGACATAAAACACTTTGCACCACTACCTTTGAGTTGATAGACATTACCTTTTGTCCTTTTTCGAGCAACAACCAAAATATCGGAGCTTCCTTTTTTGATTTCGCAACCACCATTCTAAAATACAAGATTATATCCTTTGCTACACATTTGTCCTACACTTAGAAGATTATGTCGGAGACCTTTGACATAAAAAAGATCATCTGTATTATGCTTGCCATAAAAACTAATTGATTCTTTTCCACAAATCTTAGCAGATGTATCATCACCAAACTTAACAAGACCACCATCATACTTTTCAAGCTTAACAAACTTACTCTTATCACTTGTCATAGGATTTGAGCATCCACTGTCAATCATCTAGTAATTCTTCTCTTCTCTAGCATGAAAAACAATCAACATAGTTCCTTCGATGTTATGACTTGTTTCCAAAGCACTTTCCTTCACACATCTTTCAAGATTAGTAGAATTAGTTCCAACATTTAAAGCCATGAACAAGCATTCATCACTTCCTTCATCCGGATAATCTGATTCTTCATCATTAGATACACCATTGTCCTCTTCAACATAATAACTCTTCTTGACAAATTTACCCTTATGATCCTTTTGTTTGTCATTAGTAACTTTGATTAGACATTTAGAGGCATAATCACCTATCTTTCCACAATTGAAACATTTGAAAGGTAGCTTACCTCGAGTCCCCCTGTCAAGAAACTCCATTGAACTATGCCTTGATCTAAAAATTAATAGACACAAAACACAAGGACATGCCTAACTAGTCAAGTGGGTGTGTCAATACTTGTAAGCTCATAGATATATTGCCTTTGAGGATGTGGGTAGCCTCAATGCTTACTTAGGGCCTTATGTTGCAAGGACAAAAGGCTTTCTTGTAACCCAGCACATAGGAGGACTGCAAGTGCCTTACCATTGCTTACTACCATAACTTTCGATGGTTACGATGTGAGTAAATTTCCAAGGCTAACTGTTTACCAATGCACTACAAGAAAAGATGGCCAAAAGGTCTTAAACTAGGCTTTATAGGATTAAGTAAAGGATATCTTCTATATACTCGAAGGAACATGAGGCTTGATTTTGTGAAATGAAAGGGGTATATGTCGAATGACCTAATACATGAGGGTAACCCACTCTCCTCCACTTTGCAAGGTATAAAGATCTTGCAAGCTTAGCCAAAAACGACAAATCTCGCTTTCAATAGGCAAGTCTTTGAATTTTCTCTCAAGTTTCTATACCCCACCAGGACACAAGTGTAATGTCCCACCCCAAATGGAACAATCTCTATTGCGATTTTGCTCGATATTTTTTTGCTTTGTCTCAGTTTGGCATATTGGACATTTTGTCAAACAGTTTGCATGAAAACTGAACTGAATATTTCAAGGGTCTGATATTTGCATTTCTCAAATGATAAACTCAAAGAAAATTACATTACACTTCCATTTGCTTCCTGCTAATAAATATGCATTACATTCAATGAGTCATTCTATGTATAAGTGTTGCAAACATGTATAGATTTTCACTTCGTCACTTGAGAAATATGGTGACATTACAATCATAGACACTGGAATAATACTTCAAAGTATGAATATTTTCAGTTCTGAGCAATATAAAGCGCTAATGTTCACATGTACAAAAGTTTGATACATGCAGCAATAATTCTGAACTTGCATCAAACATTTACATGCATTAAAACCTAGAGAAGAATACCCGATTAAGCCTCCAATAGTGGTTCTGTGTCTTCAGCAGTGGTCTGAGATGACTACAACAACATATGAATGTGCTTCCAAGGCCCCACAACTTCCCTCTCAGTCTTCTTGTAGCTCCCACGCCTTCATACTCAGCCATCTGTCCGAGTATTTATTGATATTTGCCTTCAGCACAACTAATCTCCAACTCAGAGGGCTTAACCAATGTCCTTGACCCTCTACAAGTTCTGCAACAGGAACATCTTACTTGCAATCACTTGTTAATCCTCTGAAAACCCACGACCAGTCCTAAAATCCTTTCTCTAGTGATGAATGAATCGCAAATTTCTTGATTTATTCTTCAAACCCTTATTTTGAATCCTTCCTGTAAATCGTTGAAGCACAAGCACAATCCCTGCAATGGAATTGCCTGGAAACTAGCTTGGGAGATCTCTCACTCTTTTACCGAGCTATTCTTCCTGAGGGGTTTCGTCCTCAAAAAGTTTATGGCTTTCAACTAGCAAACCCCCAATGAAGCTCTTCACCAATTTTCTCCAAAACAAGAATAATAATCATCAATCCATAAAATGAGCTTCAAATGCCCTTCTATAATATTCAATTTGCATTTGTCTTCATTTCATTTATTTTACTTTAATTTCATTTACTTTTCCCATATTTTTGGCGCACAACTTAGTAATATAAAGTATACTTTAAAACTCACTTATATCTCCCCTTTTAAAATGACACTTTAATTTATATAATAAAGTATACTTTAAAATCACTTAAATCCCTTTTTAATAAAGTCCTCATGTCTCCCTTTAATTTTCTTTTTAATAATGACCTTATGATTATATAAAACCATATATTATAAAGGTCATCTCATTAATCCACTTTATATTTAATCATTATTAAAGTTATTGCTTTAATAATAATTAATAACCCATAACTCCATAAAAACTCGTCATTAACTGATTTTGCCAACACCATGAGGTTACTCACTGCTTCCTCTGCTCATCAAAATGGCTTATTATAAACAGTAAGCTTGGACCCAAATTTCCAAGAGACTTACTAAAAATAGTGAGGGTCAAATGGTCTTGAATGGCTTTCGGAAGGCACACCACAAATAAACTGGGATGAAGAGTTGAAGAATACTGAAATAAGCACCAAAGGGTCTACTGAAGAGTGAAAGATTTCCCTCCCTCAAAAGGGTCCCCTGAACACTCCGTTAGCGTACGAGGACTTGTTGGTAGACTGATTATTGTGCCTAATCACTGCCTAGGAAAAGGGGATGTTATAATCCGCCCTCCCCAAGATTGCTTGTCCCCAAGCAATCCTCACTTGGATGCGTTGGCCTGTCACTTGAATTCCAGGATCCCAAATTAATATGTAGAATGCCCAACAACATATTCTTTGCATCCGTCGAGTAGAGATAAAGCCATTCTCAGCATCACTGCAGGCAACTACCCCAATGTAGAGCAATCTCCCAAACATAGGAATCCTTGGATCCCATAACCAAAATGGAAGTTCATCGTACACATCACTCGTTGACTTCCCCTACGCCTCTTTGGTGTAATCTTTACCATGCTGAGAGTGGTGAAGCAACACATCGGAATCCCATTGAGCTGTCATGCCACACTTATCGCCACCTGGATCCCAACACACCAAAAACTCACATCCATCAAACATGAGAGGATGGAAATAAATCGAAGTGCTAGCAACACAACACCCTACTCCAAACTTTGCAAATCTCTCGTGGATGTGATGCGTATCCCTCATAGGTGCCGAAAGTGGTGTAACAACTCCTTCTAGGTTGCTGATATGGGACGGATCAGCAGCCTCAAGATTGGAAATCCAACCTATGGGAATGCATACCAAATTGCTAGGATCATAGGGTACCAGAGTACCAACCCTATGCTACTCTCCAATGCTGAGGAGATGATACAACTCTCCTTCAAACTCTCAAACAACTGTTGTCCTCCAAAGATTAGGACATAAAACCTTGTCCCAAACAATAGAACAACCGTCCCCTACCAACTTATGGAGCAAAACTCCATCACTGTGGGCTAGACTAACAATGCCATCATGCTCATTGAAACCACAACTTCCTTGTAGCCTCGTCTCTAACGGAAATCCCTGAAACAAGGAAGTTGCAAACTCTGTCGAGGACATATCTGCATGATGAAAATCTAATCTCTGTCCCTGTAAACAACCATCTGCAAGTAATAGAGTCAGATACCTGCAGTCTTTGGTCCCATCTTGTAGAGATGGGAACACTCCATTCCATAATGGATGATATGAATCTCGAGCCAATCCACACCTATGCACCACCAAATCATTTGTGCGTGGACTAAAAGATAAATGATGAGCACTCCGTACTATGCAGTCAAGATGGAATGCACTTGCTTGCGTTGATGGTTGACTAGCATAGTCATTAGGAATGCACACCTCGTCACTCTCATAACCTGAATCAGAAGGTGGTTGATGTCTCCGATTTTGAAGGGTAGATTGGGTAGTTGCTCTACAAGTCCTCTCTACGAACCCAATAGAAAAGTTCCTATCTGATAGCAATTGGATGTGATCTGACTTAATTCCCTCTAAAGCTTGCCTAATAGTCTGCAAACTTCGAATAGAAGTTCCAGTCAAGACCTTGTATCTTCTTTCCTCAAATTCAGCTGACCAAAGGAGGTATTCGACAAATTTATGCATGCTATCAAAGCGAGATAAGGTTTGATCAACTTTCTCTCCAGTGACCTTTAGCTGATCCTTCCATCCCTGTGACTCATTAGGTTGTTGATCACAATCAACTGCATAAAATGAATTTTGTGATTTGCTTCTAGGAGAGGGAAACATATCAGCATGGAAACCAATTTCCCCACTTGATGACTTCCTACATTCCTCCTGTAAAGAAGATGGGACATCGTTGTGATCGATCACACAACTCTTCGTAGAATCCCTCTTCATCACAAGACTTGTCAATAACATTCCCTGCATCACTTGAAATGGGTTCATCTTCAAGAACACTTGCTGCAACATACTGTTCCCTGTTATGCTCATCCAATGCACTCATCCCATTGGTGTCACCTGTACTTGTAAATGAAATGGATGTTTCCACATCCTCAATGTGTGCGTTCCCACAATTCGTGGATGTATGCTCATTACCAATGGCTGCCATAGATAGCTGGATTTTAGTTGTAGGTGATGAAGACTGCGCCAAGCTCAACTCCACGGTAAGCTCATCCATTCGAGTCTCTGTTTTTTGAAGGGCCATTTGAGTGCTCCTCAAAGAGTCCATGCTGACCTCAAGCTCATGAGTGAGCTCATCAACCTCCTCTTCTTTCCCTTTTAGTGCATCATAATAGATGCCATCAAGCATGAGAAGATGGTCTTTGTCAAATAGCAGCTGTAGGTAACTAGTTTTCATCACCCCCAATGCATCTCCGAGTGCCTGAAACTTTGCATGGGAGAGTCCACCATCAAAGTGCTTTTGTGTCCTTGGAGTCCTCCAACAACAGTTTGCCATCAACTGCTGAGCAACATCAAAATGTTTTATGGCTGTAGCAATCATACCTTCACTCACCTTCAATTGCCCTGCCAAATGATGAAACCCTTGAGACATATCATTTCCACACAAAATTTCTGATTTGTAATCAGCACTATGATAGGATGTTGAATCACCATCATTAACTGATTGGAAAACATCATCATGTGTACCATCAACATTGCACACATCCTCTTCCAGAATAGATGCATGTACATCCAAGGCATTATCTTGAAACTCTGCCAAACTATCATCATGAAGTATGGCATCCTCCTCACCTACCACTTCAAATTTGAACCCCTTTTCTTCCATCTGCTCCTCATCAAATAAGTAGGGCCTCAGCTTACCCTCACATTGTTTGGAAACACTGTGAACCAAGTTATAAGGAGCTGTAGATGTCACCTGCTCTTGTTTTAGAACAACCAACAATAGAGATAAGATAGGCTGGGAAATTTCATTACTTTCATTAATGCTTGTAGCCATAATGATCCTCATGTAGTCTTGAATAGATTTATCATGCTCCTCATTGATAGAATCCACAAAAAGACGAAACATCTGTAAAATAAGGTCATTACAATCCCAATCAATCATAACAACACACAATCTCACCTGTGCCATCAACTCTAGGACCTTGACCCTCTTCCCAAAAGAAGGACTTTTGACATCACCTATCCCATCAAAGCTATCAATAATTAGCTGCAATACCTCCCTCATTTTGCCAATGTTATAAGGAACTTGAGGAGCTGTAATCCTTATACTTTCACTGAGGCAAAGAGTAACAATGAGCCTTATCTCTTGGTTTTCGTGTCTCAATAACTCGTGCTCACCGAAAGAAGTCACTGCTGGAGTCATTGCTATCTGCAACAAATTAGAAGGTGACTGTCCAACAAGACTCAAACATTCTTCTATTCTTTTCAGTGTGACCAAAGTATCATCCCTAGATTGAGGTTGATTGTGAAGCTTACTACCTGTTTCGTAGAGTATTCTTGCCAACCACTTTCCATCATCAGATACAAACTCTTTGTCACTGATTGAATCCATAATTTAAATCTAATACTGAAAATTATGAGTGCTGGTCACTCAACAAAGCAAAGATGTGAACCCATTGAATATTTCTGATTCACCCAACAGGATGGCAGGAAAATTGTGCCCCGATACCACTGTAATGTCCCACCCCAAATGGAACAATCTCTATTGTGATTTTACTCAATATTTTTCTGATTTGTCTCAGTTTGGCATATCAAACATTTTGTCAAACAGTTTGCATGAAAATTGAACTGAATATTTCAAGGGTTTGATATTTGCATTTCTCAAATGATAAACTTAGAGAAAATTACATTACACTTCCATTTGCTTCATGCTAATAAATATGCATTACATTCAATGAGTCATTCTATGTATAAGTGTTGCAAACATGTACAAATTTTCACTTCTTCACTCGAGAAATATTGTGACATTACAATCATAGACATTGGACTAACACTTCAAAGTATGAATATTCAGTTCTGAGCAATATAAAGCGCTAATGTTCAAATGTACAGAAGTCTGAAACACACAACAATAATTCTGAACTTGCATCAGACATTTACATGCATTAAAACCTAGAGAAGAATACCTGATTAGGCCTCCAATAATGGTTCTGTGTCTTTAGCAGTGGTCTGAGATGACTGCAGCAACTTATGAATGCGCTTCCAAGGCCCCACGACTTACCTCTCAGACTTCCTGTAGCTCCCACGCCTTAATGCTCAGCCACACGTCCAAGTATTTACTGATATTTGCCTTCAGCACATCTAATCTCCAATTCAGAGGGCCTAACCAATGTTCTTGACCCTCTACAAGTTCTGCAACAAGAACGTCTTACTTGCAATCACTTGTTACTGCTCTGAAAACCCACGACCAACCCTAAAATCCTTTTGCCAGTGATGAATGAATCTCAGATTTCTTGATTTATTCATCAAACCCTTATTTTGAATCTTTCCTGTAAATCGTGAAGCACAAGCACAATCCTTGCAATGGAATTTTCTGGAAATTGGCTTGGGAGATCTCTCACTCTTGTACCGAGCTATTCTTCTTGAGGGGTTTTATCCTCAAAAAGTCTATGGCTTTCAACCAGCAAACCCTTGTTAAAGCTCTTCACCAATTTTCTCCAAAACAAGAATAATAATCATCAATCCATAAAATGAGTTTCAAATGCCCTTTTATAATACTCAATTTGCAATTGCCTTCATTTCATTTAATTTACTTTAATTTCATTTACTTTTCCTACCTTTTTGGTGCACAACTTAATAATACAAAGTATACTTTAAAATCACTTAAATCCCTTTTTAATAAAGTCCTCATGTGTCCCTTTAATTTGCTTTTTAATAATGACCTTATGATTATATAAAACCATATATTATAAAGGTCATCTCATTAATCCACTTTATATTTAATCATTATTAAAGTTAATACTTTAATAATAATTAATAACCCATAACTCCATAAAAACTCATCATTAACTGATTTTGCCAACACTATGAGGTTACTCACTGCTTCCTCTGCTCATCAGAATGTCTTACTATAAATAGTAAGGTTGAACCCAAATGACCCATAACTCCATAAAAACTCATCATTAACTGATTCTGCCAACACTATGAGGTTACTCACTGCTTCCTCTGCTCATCAGAATGTCTTACTATAAATAGTAAGGTTGAACCCAAATGTCCAAGTGACTTACGAAAAATAGTAAGTGTGTGTCAAATGGTCCTGAATGGCCTCCAGAAGGCGCACCAAAAACAGATTGGGACGAAGAGCTGAAAAATACTGAAATAGCACCAAAGAGTCTGCTGAAGAGCCAAAGATTTCCCTCAAAAAGGTCCCCTAAACACTCTGTTAGCCTATGGGGACCCGTTGGTAGACTAACCACTGTGCTTGACCACTGCCTAGGAAAAGGGGACATTACAATGAGGGTTTGGGTCATCCTACTAGGCGATGAAATCCCAATAGAGGACTGTTAAAAATTAAAAAATGGAAAAAGAAGGAATTGTATCAATTTTGATCCTCAAGATTGCCTAAAAGACGCAAGAGGAGAGCATATGTGAATCCAATCACTAAAAGACACTACCAACTTAACAAAGAAAACATAGCTAAAAGTTTCAATTATTGAGCAATGAGCACCAATATAAAGTGTGAAAGGTTGATTATAAATTAATAAAAAAAAAATATGAGATTTTGGTTTGAGATTTATGTCTTTGTCTAACGAACCTGCACAGAGATTGTTAGTAGTTTCTAAAAGGAGGTCTACTAACTTGATCCTCCAAATGAAAATTGTTAGTATTCTTATGGAAAAGTCTTCAAATTTTGACCTGCAGAAAGAAAAAAGAAAAAGACCTGCACATAACCCAACAAACACACAAAAAGAAAGCGAAATGTGAGGCAATTTTTTAAAAGTTTTTTCGATTTTCATACAATGTTAATTACTCTTTCATGCCTATGCTGAGATGGAAGCTTTGGATCATCTATGAACATCTATTAAAGTGTTTTGATTAGGAATGGTAAAAAATGTGAAATATTGATTGAAATGCCTTGGAAACGTGAATGACAACACATGCAGATATTAGCCAAAATGTCTCAAAAAAATTGTAAAATGAGCATGGTGCGCATAATTTCATCATAACATCTCAAAAGAATGATGTTTCAGGCAAAACACAAGTAATTCATCAAAATGCTCCTACGAAATACCCAAACAAGCGAAAAAATGGTGAATGTTTGATTAAAATGCCTTAAGGGAATTTGAAAACAATTAGGAAATGTGATTAGTTTGTAAATGTGTCATAAATTTGGAAATAAGCGAAAAGTATGGAATATAAAGCAAAAAAATAAATAAAATGAAACAGAAATGTAAGTTGATAGTTTGAAATGCCATTCAATTCATTTTGTGAAATCTCTCTCAGCTGTGTCAAGCTGAACTTTGGGATATTAATGGGCAAACACATTTTTCTATGCCCCCTTGTTGGAAGAAAACAATCCACACTTCAAATTGAAAAGAAGCCAGGAAACAGTACAGAAACTTGATATAGATGCTACAGTAGAGGTTGATCGTATTGAGTAAGTTGATCAAATATATGAAGAGTTTAAGGAGGGTTAAATTAAATAAAACTTTACTGCCTTTAGACTACTCTGAAACTTATGCTTTCAAACCTTTAAACTTGGGTCAATTTAATTTTAAATGTGAATCAAATTTCGAATATCTGCAGCACAAAGGATTAAAAAGCCTAAAACCTCCACCTTTCAGAAAATGCTCAGAAACTAGAAAGAAACAAACTAGAAATTCAATCTTGCAAATGAAATATCAGCTTGGGACATAGTCTCATTAGGTGTGCCAAATGTGAGCATGCGAAATAAGAACTAAACAAAGATTTAAAACTACTTATTCCAATTCAACACACAAACCTCTCCTAGAGCATTATGGATATGCTCTTGATTGTAATATATGTCTGTTGCTTGTTTTGGAAGCATTTATTTGCTCAAGCGAGGATCCTGATTGTTGAAAGTGAAGGATGTGATCTCAATTTATAGGTTTTCCAAGGTGACGGATTCAATCTCAGATCGAGAGCTTATCCCATGAAAGGTGAAGTGGATGAGGATAAGGGACGGCTATTGTTAATTAACTAGATAATTTATGATTTAATTGATTTATTTATTTATTTTTCTCAAACACTCAATTGATTTGATTTTAATTTTTCATTTTCGAAGATTTGTTAACGATTTTGACCGATTAGATAGTTGATTCATTTATTTTGTTTGATTTATTAAATTAATTATGGATATTTTTGAGGAAAATGAATTATTTAAATTGATTAAACAATAAAGATTACTTAATCAATTTTATTTTGATGAAGTGGATTAATTAATGTGATTAATTATTTAAAATTTTAAATGAATGGATGTTGTTAGGTGTTGAGATGGGAGTGATGGTATGAAATTAGCTTTAGCGAGATTTCAGTGTCTACATCACCAACAAGAGATCTAGACCAATTTTGATAGCATAATGATACTTGCAATACTCGCTATGAAACCTCCATCTCTAGCATCCAATGAATAGGCAAATGTCAAACCACAAACCAAGTGTGGTTTTCCAAAACCATGTGCCAAAACTATGACCCAAAAGTGGCACCATATTTTGCCCAAATTTCATTGCCCAAGTGGGCCATGATGTTTTAGGTTAAAAATAGAATAAGCTTTTTACAACTGACATATGATGCTTTTAGGTTAAAAATAGAATACGCTTTTACAACTATCATAGAATCTATCATATGTAACTCCTCAATTTGGGTGTTCCAATTTGGCATATTCAAACTCATTCAAAGATGTCTTATGACATGTGTCATAGATTGTCATAATGTTGGTCAAGTTTCCAATATAGCTCCCCTATAATCATGCTTGTAAGTGTCATAGAATCCATCATAAGTCCGTCCCATCATACAATGTCATAAGACACTCGTCCACATCATAAGGACAATAGATGCTGTTACAATTTCTCACACACTTTCCAAAACATCTGACATGTGGCAAAGTGCCACCTCAAAGTGGGATGCTCTCTTCTCCATGTGAGGACAAAATAATAAATAAATATGGACATTAGAATGTAAGGTTGAGACACTTTTCCCAATAGTTTGCAAGATCCCATCTACCATTAGCTTGAATGACCACTTGACACTCATTTCATCTAGGTGATGAACACAGTTGTGTAGTATTGAGACTGCTAGAGACATCATCCAACCTAATATGACTCAAAATCAAGCATGCTCATTCTAGGCTTTAGGTTCCTTTTGCTGTTTCTTCTCTTGTTTCTAGTTGTTTGTTGTTTTCCTAGGCGCTGTGGATATGTATCCAAGTTTTTGCATGACACAGGATCCATTGCACTGCCTTTTCTGGAAACTTTGTATTGTGCTGTTTCCACATTTCCATTTCAGATTCTTGTTGCAACATAGAAAATTTCTTTCTATGTTATTTTAGAAAATGCTGGAAAAGGTATGCGGCTAGTCTTGGATAGAGGGGACCTTCTTAACGATTCACAGATGTTTTTCCATAATGAGTTGTAATTTTTGAATTGATACAATTGTTTAGGATGTTGTGGGAGAGTATCAAGATATTTTTTTAACTTTATTGCTTGCTTTCATTTTTTATGACATTTAATTCCTAACAAAGTTATATGCGATTATCACTGTTGAAAGTCTGTGGAACTTGAATATATCATTAATGTTCAAACAATGTGGAACTTTAATACATTGGTACTGTTCATATACTGTTTAACTTGAATATCAATGCTTATACATATTCATGTTGTAGAAGTTCAATTTAAAAAGTCTTCGAATGTGTTTCATGTGGCAGACCGGATGCCAGTCCATCTGATCTACAGGGCTTCCTTGTTTCCCAAGAAATGTGTTCCTGAATGCTAAGCTTGCTGATGAAGCCTTTTTGAGAAATCAACAATGGGCAAAATGTTGATCAATCTCTTCTTGGGAAGGTAGATTTATACCTTGTATTCTATTTCAAAAACATTACCAATGGCTACGCTTGTAGATTTAACAGCCATGCAACAATCACATCACAAATTTAAAGTACTCTGAATAACACTAGGATACAACCTTGGAGTTTCATATGGTCAAAACAACAATGGACCAGTACTTTTTCAGAGTCTCGTTTGGCTGATTCTAGAGCAATAATTCCAAAAGATCTAGATACACAAATTGTCATTCGTATAGTGCAGAGCTTGGAAGTTTATAATCTCAATCATTTGTGAAGCTTAAACTCTGAAAGCATTTATTCAGAAATTGAAATCTAAGTCTTCTCTGAAGGTAATTCATTTGAACTTCTAAATTCATGCATGTGGGGGCTGGATTGAAAGTCCTCAGTGCTCAACCTATTTTGGATCATTCAGAAATCACTATACTTGGTCTGAGTGATGTTCTTTTTGTTTGTTTAGTCTCTTGTAAAAATATTTACATTTATGTATGTAATAGGCAAGATATATTCTCCTTCCAAATTCTTCAATTAAATTTGTATAGATGACTGAAAATGGGTTCATTATGCCACATTACTAAGGATACAAATAGAAGTTCTTTGCACTGTATACACGCTTTCCCCTTTTTAAGAAGTTAAAGTACAGTTTTCTATTTATATTAAATGATTTGATATAGTAAATGGACAAGGGACTCCATTTAGTGCTTTGTTGAAATAGTGGAAAACTATGTCTCGCATTAGGCACTAAAAGCATTAGACTGAACAAACAATTTTTTTCTCTTCTGTGTGCATTTTAGTTTTGTGTTTGGTTATATTTCTATACTTCCTTTCTGAATCTAAGAGTTTGTATTGTCTTGTATTGGAATATATATACTACAGGACAATTTTCAATTCTATCATATCTGCATTGAACTTGCTGCAATTATTACCTTCTCTCTTCACTGAAGTTTCTGTAAGGCACTCCTTTCCACTTTTGTCCCTTGACAAACCCACTGATCTTATCCCCTTTTCTTCAATGGCTTGTGAGTAGTGAAGATAGGAAGTGGTTAAAACATATGTATTTTGATCAGACACCCAGAACAACCGCTAAGTAGTTATAGCAACAGGGTTGGTGAAAGCTAAATCAATCTCTGGGGTAGAGTCATAGTATGAGCAGTCCACCAAACATTATGGAACGGAAGATGGTATTTCTGGGGTATATTGATTACCACAACTTCCCACACTTGATTTGAAAAACTTGTGCAATCACGTGCTATGCCATTAGCCCAACCATGTGCAAGGAGGATGAAGTACCATGATCAAATGAGTCAACAGCCAAGGAATTTTTTACTAGTTGACCGATGTAATTAAATTGGCCTAAATTCTTTAACTATTTAGTTGGAAATTGAAGGAAGAAAGTGAGATAATTATTTTACGTGTCTCATCATTGTGCTACTATCGAGGTCCCATGACACATATTAGAGGGATTCTTCAATGGTATTTCAAGGTCAAGAAGTGTACTTACCTTTTCTTATTATATAGACACTTATTCCAAACTTTATTTTCACTTCTCCCTTCCCTTTTCTTTATTCTCTTCTTCTCATAGTGTTTTTTAACCATAACAGAGTAACAATAGTATGGAGATTTAGATGATATTATAAATTTTGTCTTCCATTTCTTTAATAGCCTTTTTCATATCAAGGTAATCAGTAGCAGAAATAAGAATTTTCTTACCTACCTTCATCTGTTTACCTTCTTCTATCTTTATCTCCACTGTTGGCCTTGTTTTGACTTGAACTTTTCGGGATCTTCTGAACAAACTTTCTCTTCAATTTTCTACTTCATTGTAGGAAGCTGTGTATCATTATTAGACTATATAATCATTGTGGAAGGATATTTTTCTGATGCAAATACCAGTCCAGGAGCTTTAATTCTTTCTCCATTCAAAGAAAATAACACATGTTTATTCGTACTACCATATTAAGAATATTTGTCAATGAAATTGCCTCCTAATATAATGTTAACTGGCAGTTTTCTTAGTTCAAATAAATCAGATTCAAAACTATTGCCTTCTATAATGATAGTTTCCTAGTATTTGTACTCATCACAAGTAAAGATTTATCCCTATACATCCATACTTTTATATTATTATGCTCCTTTAGTTGTTCCCAATTTTGAAGCACTGGAAATATTCAAGATGACAGACACCTGTATTAATTTGTGCATCAAAGAATCCGTCACTTATATGTACTGAAATAAACTGAGCAAACTTTCCATGTATTAAAGTAGCAATGTATTGTGGCTTAGGCCATGGCTCAAGAGGTGGTAGACTTGATATTACCATAGTGCAATTTGTAGGGTGAAGAGCTTGCAAAAATTCTGGTTGAGACAAGAAATTCTGTCTTTTTCTTCTTCAATCTGAACCATCTTTGGCTTTAGTCTTGATAATTTAGCAAAATCTTCAAATTCATTGAAATAAGGCTGACTACTGCATTGAACAACAAATGTTTTAGAGATACTTTCTTCATCAAAATTAGATTCTTGTTTCCATTTAGGAGTCACAACAGGCTTTTGTAGTTTTTTCTTTGTTACCTTATTTTTAAACGTTTTTTTTTGGTAATTCTACTTACCTTAATGTGCATTACATGTTATTTACACAATGGTTTTTGGGATGTTTCATGCTCATGTTGAATAGTGTGAGTACACAAAAGGATTCGATAGGCTTGCACAACACAAAACTTGACAAATAAAAAAAAAATGTGCAAAATTATGATTAAACTTATCTAAATTTTGTAATACAAAGCTTGAAATGTTCAGAAAATAATTCAATTTACCTCATTCATACAAACAAACAAGATATTTTTAGTTAAGAAGGTTAATAAATATAATGTCTCAATATTTAACTTAACCATTACTATAATACAAAGCCCTTAATAATTATAAAGTGATGTTTGACTCATAAAATCACATAAGACATCATATACTTCAACAATGATTTGAACAATTAGGCATGAAAATTACCATAAATTAAGTGCAAATAACATTTTTTTTATTAGTGTTACAATTTTATGGATGAGAAAATGACTAAAAAAATGACTTCTACTCTACAAATAGACTGTTCGCATGTGATAAAAGTTTTATTGTAAAACCATAGCCACTAATATTAATTAGGACTTCTAGCAATCTCTAGTTAAATTGTTGTTAGAAACTAGTACAAACTATTACTTAGAAGTAACATCTCTCACATGACATGATTAAAAAATAGATGATCTCAAAATAGTTGACTCGTAAAAAATCTCTTTAAGAATAGAGACAACTTAAAATATTACATGCTATAAATTGTTTATACTAAAAATAGAAATCTTAAAAATATTATCTTTCCTTAAAATGAGTGGCGATTAAAAAAATTGAACTATTTTTAACACGAGACTTTTGGATAGGTGGATTTAGATAATGAGACTTTCCCTTAAAATTGAAAATTCACTTACTATTACTTAGAAGTCACATCTCTCACATGACATGATTAAAAAATAGATGATCTCAAAATAGTTGACTCATAAAAAATCTCTTAAGAATAGAGACAACTAAAAATATTACATGCTATAAATTGTTTATACTAAAAATAGAAATCTTAAAAATATTATCTTTCCTTAAAATGAGTGGCGATTAAAAAAAAAGGAACTATTTTTAACACGAGACTTTTGGATAGGTGGATTTAGATAATGAGACTCACTTAAAATTGAAAATTCACTTTGATATTTTTGAATTTGAACACCTTGGTCCTTTTATTGATCTTTCTTCATCGAACTTCAACTCAAAATATTGTTTTGAAGGCTCCATTAGGTTTGACCATTTGTTTTGATAAAAAAAATCTCTTCAGAACACCCTTACAATTGGTTTTGTTGACAAATGCTTTGAGCATTTGGAGAAAATTAATCTCTTGCTGACAAAAATCATGCTATAAAATTGCTCATATGATTGACTTAAGTTTCATTTCAGAGTTCTATTGCACTATGTTTGTTGTTCTTCCACCTTGAAATGATTGTTGCTAATAGTATCTTGCTATCATGCCTTTTTATCATTCATTAATATTCTACCATTTCCTTTCCATTATGCAACTTGCTAATATATGTTGGTGTTCTATTTGTGCTTTTGATGAAGATTGAAGGGTATTTAGCATTATTGTCTTACTTTTCCTTGGTTTAATTGACTTGTATTTGAATGAAAAAACTACTAATTTTGCTTTTTGGTTCACCTTAAATAAAGGACTTACTTTTCCTTTGGTAAATTTTTATGCTATAAATAATATACTTTTATGTTTGGAAGGTCATGATGTTTGAAGTGGGTGCCTTCCTCTAATTAATGGTTTAATCCTTTTAACTAAAATACTACGATCAACTATCTATACGGAGGTGCACCCTTAGCAATGATCTTCAATTTTAATTTAAAATAGTCATTCTCCCTTTGATAGACACACTTGTAGCCTAGATTTGCACCTTAGTGCATGCTCGTTGAAATTAAATTGTTATTTGATAAGGTTTGTGCTAATACACTAGGTGTGAACCTATATATTGCTTATTTTTCTCTATGAAGTGTGCCATTCTACAATTAGATCTCTTTATTAGGTCCACACTTAAGCTTTGGGTACACGAATTGTAGTGTCGAAAATTGCATACCTTGCAATTTCACACTACAAAATGTCTTGCCCTTTAGCTTATAATATAAAAATAGTTTAAATGTAAAGTGTTGATATCGTAACATCTCTTGGGGAGAAAATTTCTAATGATCGGGTTTTTGTAGTGTACCAACACTTTGGTGATTTGTTTCTCACTAAGTTTTGTAGATCTGATTTTTTGTTTCAGTTTGATTACTTCCTCTTGTGCTTCTGAGTTTGTTTGCTAAATATGCTAATAAGGTACCAACAAGCATATACATACTATGGAAGTTTCAAATAAACTAACTACTAAAACAACTTTGAATACATTGCTCAATTTAGTGGCCAAATATAATTTCTTTATTACAAAATAAGATGCTTACAACATATAGTTTTCATCATATTTGAAACTAAGTATTTCATAAGCTATACTTTAACTTACAGCTAAACATCACTATGAATAGTGACTTGCTACAGTATCCGTGCCCAAAGAAATGCACACAACTTTTAAATAACGAACTTCTCCCACCAAAAACCAACATGGGATGTCTTCTAAGATAAGGGCGCTCCCTTTAAGAAAGATAGCAACCTCTAAGAAAAGACATTTTTTTTTTCCTTTTGCTGGTTGAAACCCTCAATAAAACGCAGCTGGCTGTAGCTTACAAAAAATAGTTCCAAAACTTCTCAAAAGCGAACAATTGTTGCGTAAATGCCAATGGAGTCTATGGTTGTCAAGAACACTCAAAAACCAACTCCAAATAACTTGCAAACAACAACACATGTTTCCAACTGAAGCGACAATAATTGATCAACAACTTTAAGGTGGTGTTTCACACCCTCAAGTAGCTCAAGAACGAAGAATAGAGTCCCACCAGGCTTACCCACTGCAAGAAATCAAGAAACCCTAGCTTCCTTCCTCCTCCAAGCTTCACTCCAAAGTTTTCAACAAGTTAAAATCATCTATGCATGAAGAGGGTCGAAATTCTCCTTCTATTTATAAGTTTTTGCATTAAAAAACACTATTCATAAAAGTGAACACTATTCACTTAAGTTATTTCTTTTTCCACTTAATGAATGAATAGTAACTGAAAAATATATAGTGACCCATTCCTTTTAAAGACACATGGTCTCTAGGCTGAGGATGGTGAAATAGAAGGTGAGTATCATAAATTTAAGCACAAGTATCTTGCCAAACGCAACAATTCACCCTGTCACCATACTTCGAAGACCCATATTGCAAACTGACGACCAAGTGCCCGTCTAAGAAACCCTCTATCCAGAACTATTAGCCTACGAGGGTCAGGAAAATAGGCTAATCCCCCAACTCTGATGCTTGTGAAAAAGGGGACATTACAGTCCGCCCTCCCTGAAATTGCTTGTCCCCAAGCAATTTCTACTGCAAAGAAACCTCACTCCTCGGAAGGCTGAAAAGAAGAATTGAAAAATGTCCCATGCATCACTGACTAACTCCGGAAGTACCAACATAAATGCAATTGCGCTAAATATTCTTGGATCCCAAATCCAAAATGAAGGTTTGTTGTGTTTACCTTCCTCCGACTTACGCTGCGCTCTACTACCCCCAACTTCATCATGCTGTGAGCGGTGAAGTAACCCAATGGGACCCATCCAATATTCAGTACTAAACCTATTACCACTTGGATCCCAAAACAATTTGAACTCACATCCATTTGTCATGCAAAGATAAGAATATCTAGAAGCATCCGCTATGCCAAATCTCTCTCTGTCCTCCGTTAAACACCCATGGATGCGATAACTAACCCAACCATCATGCCAACTGACATCACAGTCACTCTGTAACACTGTACTTGAATGTAATCCCTGTGACATTAAAGTAGCAACCCTTGTCGGATACATATTAGCATGGTGGATAACTAACTGCTGACCTGCAAGTAATCCCCCACAAACAACTGAGTCAGGTACTTGCAACCTCTAACCCCGTCTTCCGAAGATGGCAAACTCCCATCCCACAACGGGTGGTATAACCCTGGAGCTAATCCACATCGATGCACCATCAAGTCCTCCGCATGTGGATCCAAAGAAACATGATGAGCACTCTTCACTGTGTAGTGATAGAATGCTCCAACCACGGTGAATGGCTCATCACTACCAATATTGGAATCAGGCAGCTGATCACTCTGACTTTGAGGCATAACAAGCTGACGTCCAAAATCAACTGCATGGGATGAGGTAACAGATTTTCTTCCAGGAGAGGGAAACAAATCAACATGAGAGCCATACTCCCAACCAGATGATACTCTGTGAATCCCTTGTGAAGATGATGGAGTAGCCTTGTGTACTAACACACAACTCTCAAGAGGATCCACCACTGCGACACAAGAGCTATCAGTAATTTTTCCTGCGTCATCTTTCATGGTACTGACCACAGGAGAACCTGATGCAATGAGTGGTTCTCTACTGCTCTCACTCAAAGTACTCATCCCAACTGAGACTACTGCACCTATATCTGTGATAGTTGAAACCACACCCTCACTACAACCTGTGGATATAAGATCATCACCAACTGTCGTTGTAGGAAGCTGAACTGAATTTGTAGCTGGTGAAGATTGTGCCCGTCTCAATTCCACAGTAAGCTCCTCTAACCGTGACTGTGACTCACGAAAGGCCAACTGAGCGGTCCCCAACGAGTTCATAGTCACCTCAAGCTCATGAGTGAGCTCATCAACCTCCCCCTCCTACCCCTTCAGTGCATCATAACAAATACAATCCCACTCGAGAAGAAAGTCCCTATTAGCAAGTAGCTGCAAGTAATTGTGTTTCATCATTCCAATAGCGTCTCATAGTGTATGGAACTTTGCAAGGGAAAGGCTACTATCACCGTGCTCATTTGACATAAGAGTACTCCAACATCTATCGAGCGACATCAAAATGCTCCAAAGCTGTAACAATCATATCATCACTAACCTTCAACTGCCCTGCCAGATGATGATACCCTTGTGACTCATCATTTCCACCCAAATCTGCACTATAGTAAGAGGTTGAGTCCTCATCACTCACCTCATAATCAACAACATCATGTGTGCTATCCTCAATGCACACATCAACAACTAAGGTACTGCTGCTATGTACCTCAACAAATGGCTCATCGGGTAAGGTAGAAACTCTGATATGACAGTATCTCCACACACTTCCTCTCCCAATGTAATTGTAACACCATCCAACTCACGATCCTGTGGTTCTATGTCAACACATGAATCATCAAACTTGTTCTCTAAGGCCTGATCTGGAAAATCAGACTCACCATGACATGAATCCACGCCAAATACTGCACCATTAGTACCCAATTCCTGAGTACTTTCATGTAACATCTCACTAGCAACATCTTGCACATGTGTAGCCACCGTTGTTTCATGTTGTTGCAAAGTCTTATCACTGTCATCATGAAAATCAAAATTGTTAGCGATGCTGATAACAACTTTTGAAATGTTGTGAACATTATTATGTGGCTCCACTATACTATTATCATGATGTAAAATTTCCTTATCGCCCACCACTTCGGTTTCAATCCCATGTCCATCTGTAGATTGTAGGTAGTTCTCTGTTGACTTATCATCTTTTAACCCAAACACATCGTAGAGACCTTTGGATACAACACGAAGCCTCTCAATCTTGCTTTGTGTTAAGGTTCGTCTTGAAATGTTATCTTCGTACTGCTGCACGCTACGAGCTAATCTTCATTGTGAAGGTGTGAGTTTTCACTGGGTGTTATTCAAGATGCTCTCAATGCTGATCCTAACTCCACCATACCCAAAGTGGTGAAGCAATACACTGGGACCCCTCCAAACGGTAGTGCTAACTCTACCTCTACCTGGATCCCAACTCGGTAAACCATGCCAAATCCAAACACTATGCTGATACACCTTAGGTATCATACTTGAATCACACGGATAAACTGAAAAACTATCAACCTCAACACCATCTGACTTCAGCAGCGCCACTCGAACATACCCTTTTTCCAAATTGCAGTGAGTCTCCAAGTCTTGAATCAAGTGATAATTAGCATGGGAGAATAAAGTAGAGGACCCGCTAAATCTAGAATCGTCATTTGAATTCGGAGACAAGTCATACCAGAGCTGACTAGAGCACTCTTTATTACACCCACCTCTTTGTTCCATCAAAGTCTTCGTCAAATCCTGTGTATGTGGTATGAAAATAAGTTGATGAGCATACCTCATGCTGCAATCGAGGTGAAACTCTCCTGACTGTGCTAATTGAGTGCTCACCAAAGAACCCTTAACGTCCTCAAGCTCTAGAGAGAGCTTATCAGTTTCCTCTTCTTCCCTCATCAAGGAATTCAAATAGATCCCAACAAGGCTAAGTGGGGTGTCTCTGTCTGAAAGAAGGTTCAAATAATTCGTCTTCATTGTTTCCATACCTTCTTTAACAATCTGCAAAGCATCATGAGAAGATCCGGTTCCAGTCCCTTCTTGCCTTCTCTCTAACTGGACTGCCCAAAGATGATACTCAATTAATTTGTGCGTCCTGTCATGATGAGATAATGCTGCAATAATCCCATCCTCCTTCACTTTCAACTTAGTTTCCAGGCTACAAACAACTCCTGCACCATATGATGAAGCCTCTAACTATTCTTGCTTAGCCATGTCTGGAATCTTCACCAAGTTCTTTGATTGCCCAGGCTTACGAACCTCATCACTGTCATTAGAACAAAGTGTATCCCTTCTCTGCATAAGGAGTCCTCTAAGGTTATCTATTCCCTTTTGTCTTGCTATGTTGATGAGATTGACTTTATCTTTACCTTTCGAAGGTGTTCTTTCGCATTGGCAACCACTAATCTAGCCTCCTTTGCTTTCTGCAACCATCATTCGTTCAACTTTTTAGACCTCTTTACCTCTGCGCTGCCAAAATATACAAAACCAGCCCTCATATGTTTGATATCTTCATGTCTACCAAATGGTGTAGTCAAAACACTAGTGGCTGCTCCACTAAGTAGAAGATCAATTTTCACATTCTCCGCAATATCTTGTGCCTTCAACCAACTTTCATATGGGTGAATAACATCCACCGAACCACAATCCGATTCCTTGTCATGATAGGTTGAAGTAATACTAGGCTCATATAATGAGGTATCACAAGAAATCTGACCTCCATGTTGCTGCTCTAATGTGACTGATTTAACTTCAACCAACTTTTGCTTTTCTTCAACCTTGACATCATCATGGAGTGTCATGTGATCCAAATCTTCCGCTTGGCAAATCTGTTTTATACTCTCCTTGGGATCTTCAGTAGGCTGATCACTAACTGCTGCAAATTTATTGTAGAGATTTCTAGAAGTTTCTCCGATAGATGCCTCTTTTCTCTCCTTTTTGTTTTGTGATCTAGACCTGAAGAAGGATAATATGTACGGCTCTGAATTTGGGTCCGAAAGCATCTGATTCATCCTTTTTGAAATTTGACTTGACTCCTTTGCTACGGTATTCAACTGCTTTAATATGGCATTCCATTGCTTTCCGTGAGTAGCCATGAAGCACAACTAAAACATTTGCAGTTGAAACTCACCCAATAGGTTGGCAGAAAACCGCTCTGATACCACTGTAGTGTACCAACACTTTGCTGATTTGTTTCTCACTAAATTTCATAAATCTGATTTTTGTTTTAATTTGATTACTTCCTTTTGTGCTTCTGAGTTTGTTTGCTAAATATGCTAATAAGGTACCAACAAGCATATACATACTATGGAAGTTTCAAATAAACTAACTACTGAAACAACTTTGAATACATTGCTCAATTTAGTGGCCAAATATAATTTCTTCATTACAAAATAAGATCCTTACAACATATAGTTTTCATCAGATTCAAAACTAAGTATTTCATAAGCTATACTTTAACTTATAGCCAAACATCACTATGAATAGTGACTTGCTACAGTACCCGCGCCCAAAGAAATGCACACAACTTTCAAATAACGAACTTCTCCCACCAAAAGCCAACATGGGATGTCTTCTAAGATAAGGGCGCCCCCTTTAGGAAAGATAGCAACCTCTAAGAAAAGGCATCTTTTTTCCTTTTGCTGGTTGAAACCCTCAATAAAACGCAGCTGGTTGTAGCTTACAAAAAACAGCTCCAAAACTTCTCAAAAGCGAACAACTCTTGCGTAAATGCCAATGGAGTCTATGGCTGTCAAGAACACTCAAAAACCAACTCCAAATAACCTGCAAACAACAACATAGGTCTCCAACTGAAGCGACAATAACTGATCAACAACTTTAAGGTGGCGATTCACACCCTCAAGCAACTCAAGAATGAAGAATAGAGCCCCACTAGGCTCACCCATTGCAAGAAATCAGGAAACCCTAGCTTCCTTCCTCCTCCAAGCTTCACTCCAAAGTTTTCAACAAGCTAAAATCATCTATGCATGAAGAGGGTCGAAATTCTCCTTCTATTTATAAGTTTTTGCATTAAAAAACACTATTCATAAAGTGAGCACTATTCACTTAAGTTATTTCTTTTTCCACTTAATGAATGAATAGTAACTGAAAAATATAAAGTGACCCATTCCTTTTAAAGACACATGGTCCCTAGGCCGAGGATGGTGAAATAGAAGGTGAGTATCATAAATTTAAGCACAAGTATCCTGCCAAATGCAACAATTCACCCTATCACCATACTTCGAAGACCCATACTGCAAACTAACGACCAAGTGCACGTCCAAGAAACCCTCTATCTAGAACTATTAGCCTACGAGGGTTAGGAAAATAGGCTAATCCCCCAACTTCGATGCTCGTGAAAAAGGGGACATTTCAGTTTTTGAGTCTGTTTTTCTTGGACGAGAGTGCCACATGCAAACATTTGCGTGACGTGTTAGCATCCCATGAAAATTCATGATTCAGGTGGACATTGGAGTGTTACGTTCTCGAGAATCTTTCAAATGTAACACCTTGAGGTAACAATTGCATTTTGGTAGAAAAGCCATGACTTGCTATTTTGAAAACAAATGAAAGAAAATATCATTGAATTTCTCACACTCGTGCATATGCTCTTGTTTTTGGCTCTCTACATCTTTCTTGAAGAAGCTCTTAGGTTTTGAAGCAAACAACACTCTCTTGATACCTTGCATGTTCCTTTTTAATGACAATATTGGGTAAGATAGCATTGTTATAGCTTTGGAATCCACTTTGGAGGTCTCTTGCAGCTTCCAAGTGATTACACTCCATTTTGTTGTCTCCTCATTACATACAACTCTCCTATGCTAGTAGTTAGATGTTAGTATAGTACATTTAATCTAGTCTATATTGTTAGCGTTACATCTTGCTTTTAATCACATATTCAATTTTTTTTTATCAATATTATCAAAATCAATTTTGGTTGTTAGTAGAGGTGGAAACACCAAAAATGGGATTTGACTAAGGCAAGCACCTAAATAGCCAACCCATCATTTTTCTTCTTTTTTCATTGTGGAAAAAACATGAGATTTGGGTGATATTCTTTTTTTGTGATTATGTTTTATTAATGCAGTATAAATATTTAAAACGTTCTCCTTTATCTTTGTTGTTTAGACATTTTCATACATAGTGGCCCCATGATATTTCTTTCATCTATTTAGGCATAGATCCCAAGACATTCTGAATTTTTTATTTTACATTCGTACAAGATGACAACATGCCATGAGGACGTCCACATTACACACCGTGTTTGTGGCTAAGATTCTAAGAAGTCATAAAATAATTGCTATAATCTATACTTTCTATTTTTGTTGATATCAAGTTGCAATTGTTGATGCAAAGATAGATATTTTCCCTAGTCTTTTATAATTGGGTATTTGTATTGAAATTGTAATACTTCATTTCATTTCTAGTTATAATCTTTGTAAAAGGATAGATTAGATTGTCTAACATATCATCTGATTCATCCTAATGTTATTATAGGATCTTGGTTCTCAAGGAAACTTTCTTTGTTAGAATCAATTTTCTACACTACACATATACTAATTTTTGGACTTTCTTTTTGAAATCAAGATTTCCTTGTTTTAGGTGTACACCTACACACCAACTGCACACCTATCCATTGCTCTTTGTACTTCAAATTGTCTTTTTTCTCATGTGTATGCTTGTATCCCATATGCAATTGTGTGCATGTAAGTCAAATTTTGAAATTGAATGCAACATCCTTTGCAAAAAATGTGCCCTTGGAAGTGTAATTTTAATATTTCCATTGACAAGCATTTGCTTAAACAAGAAAATTCATCTTTGAATTCTAATTATTTTGCACATATCTTCTTTAAAGTGCACACTTATACATTATAATAAGGAATTTTCAATTTTGAAGGCCACCTTATCAACATCACCTTACAATATAATCTCTCTATTTTCTTTATATTTGTGTGCCCTTAATAGTGCAATCTTAACTTGGTTGTCTTTAACTATCAATTCCCTATCTTGGGTGTACACCCAATAAAGTGATTTTGACTTGCTTATCATGAAACTATTTTAGTCGCTAGGGTGGGCCCCTATTAAAGTAAACTAGGTTCTTGAGAACTTTAATCCATTTTCTATATTAGGTGAATGCTTGATCTTCAAGCTTGGCCAAATTTCTTTAACATCCACCTTCCTTTGCCATGTATATGCCTTCAAGAGCTTCATTGCATGATCCTACAAGCATTCATAAAATGGAAACAAAAAGGATAAAATAAATCCAACTAGACAAGAACTAAAACATGATTCACACTTAGGAAAATAATATGTTTTCGTCTAAAACTTGTCACAATACATTTTTTTTTCTATGGGTACACCATTAATGTAAAATAATGCCTTGATGTGCTCTTTCTATCTATTGGAGATACAATAAATCATAGTAGGAATCTAACTAGTAAGACTAAATACCTTCCACAAGAGAGATGCAATATAAATAATTATTATATTCCTAGAATAATGTTATCCTTGAATTCAGTTGCACTCAATTCGTGTGATAACCCCTACAAAACTTGTCCGTTTTGTAGCCTATGTCCTCTAAGCATGCAAAAACAAGGAAAATCATACTTGCCCTTGTGTGTGATCCTGAGCCTCGAAAAGTCATTTCGAGCGTTAAACTCTTTCTATTTTTTGAAATTTGCAAAATAGTGAAAGTTGCAAAATTTCATTTTTGGAGTTAGTATTTTTCTCGCTCATGCAGGAGCACTGATTTTCGGCACCCTTGCACACTCAATGCAAAAATAAACATGCAAGAGCACATAATTTCAACACCCTTGCATGTCTTCACCGAACTTAAATGAAAGTGGATGGGCGTTGAATTTTGTGGACTATGCAATTTGACCTTCACACGAGTGCCATTAATGTAGGAGTTTCATGTAATTTGAGGGTGTTTTAAATTGGTTTTGTTTTGTTTCTATCTTTGTTTTAATTTCATTTTTTCTCTCCTTTATTCTTTGCGCGCTTGTTGTGAGATTTGGGTTTGTTTGTGCGAAATTTCTATCCGGATTTTGAGTGATTTCACTTAGGGTTTCACCATCTCCTTCATTTTCACGGGTATGTTTCATTTTTCACCTTTTTTTGTTTGTTCTTGATATTTAGGGTTTATGTTTCGTACAAGAGGGGGAACGAATGCTCAAGACCCCAGGTCACAAGAGGGTCTAGAACAGCAGGCTGCCTTGATCTACCTCAAGCTAAGGGATTGTTTAAGATAGGTTTGATGTTTGAAGGGGTGAAAAGGAAGGGCAACTAATTTGCCTCTTTCCTTCTACCAACCCAAGAGTCTCAGGAAGTCAGGTGAGCACGTTTCCAGAGTTCAGACTGTGACTTAGGCAACTCACTCCTAGAGGACCACAGTGCGGGACGCAGACGGCAATGCATTGCGTTGGTGTCTCAGTAGGGTGTTGGCATCCATACAAACATGAAGTGCAGTCTAAAAGCTAAGGAAACCTACTAACAACCTAACATATGCGGTTTAATGCAATAACATAAAGCATAAAGCAACTAAATAACATAATATCGAGAATAATACTTTAACTTGATCTAATCTATGAATTGATGAAAAAGGGTGAGGAAAGTGCATCTCCCTACCCACGAATCAATACCTTCAAGGTCTTCACATGTCGAACAACCTACGCACACAAGACGAAAAAATATTGGAGCTATGTATAGAGGACTACCGCAGTCAGTCCCCCACTTTGGTGTTTCCACCTCCACAAACAACTAGTATAGCGATGATAGGAGAAATGCAATAAAGAAAGATATTGAAGTAAAATTACTAAGTACTATGCTAAACAAAAATATGCTACGAAAACAATACAATGATGCTAAGTGAATGAAATATGGAATAATATCACCTTCAACCATTTGCACTCAAGGAAAATGGGAGGAATGAGCTCGCAAGATTGCAAATGCCGATGTTGCCGCAACAACGAGGAGATTGAGTCCACAAAACACCAACTTTTAGCTTCAATGGAGGTGAGAATGTTGTGAATGAAGTGTGTAGAAGTGAGAATGATCAAGTAGAATGCCAAGAAGATGAGTTGAATGAATGAGATAGGCATTTGAATATGAAATTGGAGGCAAAGGAGCTGTTCGAGGTCGGTCAAGAGAGCGTAGACATTACTCTTCGTCGCTAGTGGAGAATTGTAATGCCTATGTGGATTCTAGAGGTAAGAATCCTATCAAGATGACAATGTGCCATGTAGACGCCCGTGCACCATGCTAGCATCCCCAACAAAATATTCTCCACCGAGACAAAAAACAACTGCCAAGTGGATGGGAAACGAACGAAGGACATGGAATTGCATAATCAAACTTGATTCTCTAAGGTAAGAGGTATGAAGTGTGGGATTTGCAAGGGGTGCAAATTCACACCATTAAATTTTTCCCCCACTTTAGTGAGCATAAGTGTTAGCGAATGCACGGTAAAGTAGAGTGAAAGCTAAGAAATGTATACCCAAATAGTTGAGGAAGCAGACCACAATCTGGCACAATCAAAAGCACAAGAAGAGGAGGTGGCTCCACAAGTACTCGGTCCTGAGGAGAATCGAACAAAATGCGCCACATGCCCTCGGACTTATGAAAACTGAACAAAAGGCTCTGCAAGTGCTCGGTCCTATAGAGAAGGTGCCAAAGGTGCTCGATCCTAAGGGAGTCTAGATGTGAAAGGCTCCACAAAGTTTGATAGGCCCTTATAGGTGCTCCATCTTGCAAGGCAAGCTCAAGGTGACCAGCCCTCCAAACTTGATTGAAAAAGCAGCTTCGTTGGTCCTGCAAAGCAAGATGTTAATCTGTAGACAAAACATGTTAGATAGAAAAAATCCACACAAGGAGATAGGCAGTCACACAAACAATTAACAATTGAAGGAGAAGCTTTCAATGGGGTCCCTCGAGAACCCTTCAAAAGAAAGGGGTTCGCTCAAGGGATGCTCTGCTTGAAAGGCAATGATATTTTTCACAAACGATTCTAGCATCAAGGAATCCTTTTAAAAGGTCTCTTTCATCAAGGAATTCAAAAGGAAGAATACTCCCTTGCAAGGGCAAGTTTTCAGATGACTTCATAATAAAAAGTACTCCCTTCTCAAAGGAAAGTTTGTCAGATTCTTTCTTTATGAATCCATGATGAAAGAAAAATTCCACTAGGGGTCCTTGTTGAAGAATACAATTTTTTGAAAAATAAGAGATTTTCAACAAGGGATTCGTTGGCCATCGAATACACGTTTTTGAAAATCAAATCAGTATGATAGCCCCCCCCTTAGGATAGTGCATGCTGAACATAAAGGCATGTGACATCCGAAGGAGAGAAAAAAAGTGATGTTGTGGCCTATGATACATGGCGAGATGTAACTATGAAAATGTTGTCACACATGCGAGGGACAACACATATGCACCACAACATCACAAAACAAGCAAAGAAGAGAGAAAGATAAAAATAGAACATAAGAAAAAAAAAAGAGATCAAGAGATAGGGGGATTTGATATTTTGAGGTTAGAACTGCTCATAGATATAGATAGATAAATATAATATAATAATATGTATGAACTATCATCAATCCCCTACTATATCAGATCATGTGAAGAAAGGTACGTGAAGACAAAGAAAATTGGGTCAACATGGAAGAGAGGCCTAAATACCCCCAACACTTTGCATCGTCCCCAATTGTCGAAAACCAAGGCACAACAAAGGAAGAATGATGTGAAAAATAGAAGTTTATGACACAACACTCCTGTATCCAAGAACCTACAAGGGTGACAAGGGTCCTCCAGGAACACATAAAAGAAGCACGAAGGAAACACAACATACACACAAATCTAATCTATAAATAAATAAGAGGTGCCCTCCTAGTCCTCATCAACCAAGAGGTCGTCGTTCTCCCAATCTAGATCACTATAAGGGGAAGGCAGACGAGCCTGGAAGGGCGGGAGAGAAAGGGGAGCACCCTTCGAATCTCTTGCAACAAGAGCCAAGGAAGAGGCCCCCTTGAGGTCTTCTTCGCTCAACTCCTATAAGGTAAACATCATTGATTTTGCAAAAATCACTAAAAAAGTCGAGACATATTCCACTAAGTTGAACATGCACTTGATGAGAGTGTTATGTGTCAATTGAGCGAGCAAAGGAGGTGCTAGAGATCCACAACCGACCTCACTGAAAGACTTGGGGGCAGGGAAAAAATCGAGGGACGTTGGGGCAGCCTTCGTCATTAGGAAGATGCAAGCCAAAGTAGAACCAACTTTCGAAGAAGGCGATCCCTTCTTTCGACCCCTATTAGAAGCAGGGTCATCCTCCAACTTGTAGTTCATTGGGGGATACGAGATCACCACAAATGAAGCAAAAGGAAAGGAAGAAGAGGAGAAAATTGCAATGGACACCACCAAAGTATTCGACATATCCACGGGCTTAGGAAAAGGCGGGATGTCTAGAAGGGGCATTAGGAGAGGAGGCTCAACCTAAGGAGCGATGAAAACTTGCACCCTTTTAGGGTGAGGGTCATCCATGCTCGCGAGGTGAGTCAGAAGCAAGATCAAGGTGAAAAAAATCGAAGAAGTGGTGGAAGAGGAGGCACAACAGAAGACACCGAAATAGGAGATGCTAGCTCCCCTTCCTCCTTTTTCACAACAACTTGCTCAATAGCTAGAGCTTTCCTTCGTTGTTTATGCTCATGCGCAAGACAGTTTTTCAACTTCAAGAGTTGGAAGCTGCAGCTTGAGGAGGAGCAGGAGGCTCTTGTTTTGTCATTGCAGTATCCATCACAATCGTTACCGACGGAGGGAGTGACTCCTAGATAGAGACAAGAGGAAGAGATGCAGGAACGAAAAACAACAATCGATGGAGAAGGAAACTCAAGCGCCTTGACAACAGGCCTCTTCCCATTCGCCACCCTAGGGGCAGGAATAGTAGGAGGTCGTAGAGGCTGAGACGAAAAAGCTAGTCCGTGAGGGTCCTTCCCCTTACCATACAAGATGGGTCGAGGCACCATGGGAAAAATAGGAAGGTCAAATAGTTGATACTTGGCCTTCCGTCAAGCAGGCACCATTGTGCTCCCCAAGAGACACATAGGGGCGAAGGCCAAGGGCGTCACAACAAGACGAGAGGCAGAAGTAGGTGGTACTGCAGAGGAAGAAGGAGAAGGAGAAGGCTCCTAAGCAGACTTTTCCTTCTCCTTTCGAGAGACAGAGGCAACCCGATGCTGCGCTATTGTGCAAGTCTTAACCAAAATAGCATAGGGGGAAGGAGGATAGGTCACTTTCGGCTCTATGCCCCCATTCTTTTATTTTACTTAAGTACAATAAAATAGGTTCATCCTAGGATGAAGCAAACCAATAGGGGTAGGCCATAAGTGATTTGAATAAGCCCCACACAACACCAGAGGTTTGTACCCAGTGTCATGCATAATGTGCATGGGGCCCTCATGGGAGAATTTCAAACACTTATGGATCATCGAAGGGACTATGTTCATGTAAAATATCTAAGGAATGCCTAGGTTCACTCTAAACAAGTCAGACTCCGAGATAATATTGAAAAAGGTATTCATAGTCCTTGGCCCAACCATGACTAAAAGGGTGATGAAACTGATGGGAGGGAGGAAAAGCCCATCATCGAACCCATTCTTGTGTAAAAATTTTATTAACATGATCTCCTCTGTGATAACATTAAATGAACATGTAGGATTGAGGATGCTAGTCATAGTATTTTCGTTGATACGAGCAGGGATGTACAAAGGAAGGAGAGGGTTCTCTATTAACATTTGTCACAAGTCCTATGAGGTAAAGGTTATAGCAAGAGACCCTTTAGCAGGCTGCACAAATGCAATGGGAAGATGCATGAAAGAAACCATCTTCTACGCACACTAAAAATGACTCTTAGAAGCCCCCAAGGGTTTAACAATTAGATAGTGACTTATTCTAGGTTTCACTCCACAAAGTTTAGGGACTCTTCTAACTATGTTGCTAGGGCTTGTAGGTCAGGTTGCAAGGATAGGTTCCTTGCAACACACACACCTACAAAACTCCTAGAAAATGAGAGAAGATTCCTTCAACACTACGAAACGAAACTGAAATAGTTCACATCAGGTTCACCAAAATGTAGAGGAGGGGGATTGATTGCTTAGAACCCCAGGTCATGGGAGGGTCTAGAACAATAGGCTTCCCTAATCTACCTCAAGCTATGGGATGGTTTAAAATAGGTTTGATGTTTGAAGGGGTGAAAAGGAAGGGAAATTGATCTACCTCTTTCCTTCTACCAACTTGAGAGTCTTAGGAAGTCAGGGGAGCACGTTTCCAGAGTTCGAATTGTGACTTAGGCAACTCACTGCCAGAGGACCACAACACATGACACACACGACAACATGACGCGTTGGCGTCTCAGTGGGGCACTGTCGTCTGTACCGACAAGATGTGCAAAGTGCAGTCTAAAAGCTAAGGAAGCCTACTAACAACCTAATGGATGCGGTGTAATGCAATAAAAAAAATAAAAAAGCAACTAAATAATAGAATATTGAGAAGAATAATTTAACTTGATCTAATCTATGAATTGACAAAAGAGGGTGAGGAAAGCACACCTTCCTAACCACAAATCGATATCTTCAAGGTCTTCACATGATGAACGACCTACACAAACAAAAGGGAAAAATGTTGGGGCTGTGTATAGAAGACTACCATAGTTATTCCCTTTCTTTGGTATTTCCACCTCCACGAAAAACCAGTATAGCAACGATGGGAGAAATGTGATAAAGAAAGATATTGAATTAAAAGTACTAAGCACTATGCTAAACAACAATATGCTACAAAAACAATACAATAATTCTAAGTGAATGGAAGATGGAATAATATCACCTTCAACCACGTCCACTCAAGGAAAATTGGAGGAGTGAACTCACAATCTTGCAAATGTCAAGGTTGCTGCAACAACGAGGAGATTGATTCCACAAAACACCAACTTGCAGCTTCAGTGGAGGTGAGAATGCCGTGAATGCAGTGTGTAGTAACGAGAATGATCAATTAGAATGCCAAGAAGATGAGTTGAATGAATGGGATAGGCATTTGAAGATGAAATTGGAGGCAAAGGAGTCGTTTGACGTCGGTCAGGGGAGCAAAAATGTTACTCTTCATCGCCAATGGAGAATTGTAATGCCTCTACAGATTCTAGAGGCAAGAATCCTATCAAGATGGCAACACACCGCATAGACGTCCATGTGCTGCACTAGCGTCCCCAAAATAATATCCTCCACCAACACCAAAAACAACTGTTGAGTGGATGGGAAGCGAATGAAGGACGTGAAATGCGTTATCGAACTTGATTCTCTAAGGTAGGAGGTGCGTAAATGTGGAATTTGCAAGGGGTGCAAATTCACACCATTACATGTTCGTTCTCGTTTTTATTGTATTTTAGATTGTTTTGTTTTTCTTAGGGTTTATGAGAATGTGCTTGCATTGTTTAAACTTTTATTTATAATATTTTTTTTTCACTATGCAAACAAACCCTATCATCATACCCCGACTTCCTATTGTCCGCAAATATGTTTGATTGAGACCTACCTTGCGAGTTTGGGTTTTTATGTAACATCTTTTCTTGATTGAGATAAATTACCAAAACATTGTCTTGCGGTTTGATTTTAAGGAGTTTATATAAACATATACTTCACCCCGATGCATCACGGGTATTAAATCCTGTGTTGCACGAAAATTGCTTCATCATAATATATACCCATAGAGGTTTTCCCCGATCGAATATTTGACATTCGAAAGCCTTGCAAGTTAGAACTTACATGCAACAACAGTGAATTTCATCGCTATTGTGAACAAGGTCCGACCACCTAACATGCATGTCAATGCGAATAAATTCACCGCTCTTTTGAACTGGCGTTTTTCGAATGGAATGCATAGTCATTAATATTTTTTAACTTTGCATATGATTTTATGTTTGAATGTAGGGTCTGCAAAAATTTTCACCCTAACATCAAACCTAGAATGATGTGGAGGTGGAGTTTTTCCGCACCCTTACACTTAGGATTTTTACCCTCCATGTAGGGTTAGAAAATTTTGTTGACCTTGCACTTCGCAAGTTTTACCTCATGCAAGTGGTCAAAATCACTGAACTTGCGTTCAAACATGTTTTTCCCATGTAGGGTTGAATTTTTTTGCCAACCTTGTATCTTTTTGTCTCACCAACATGTAGGAGCGTTGATTTTTAGCGCAATTGCACAAAAAATTAAAAATACATGCAAAAGAGTTGAAATTTAATGCCCTTACACTTAAAATATAGTTTTTTTTGCTAACACTCAGATTTTGTTTTGCCTTTGCTTACAAATTGCCACTTCACCTGCATTTTCTCTAGTTTTTGCCACCAAGGCAGCTAAACCCCTCGGTCTATGTAGTTGCTCAAAATTTTCCCACTTGTGCATGTAACCTAAATTTTTTCTAACACTAGAAAATTTTATCTTTTTGCTACAATTTCCTTTGCACATTATCTGATTCCTTACAAAGCAGTTCTATCAATGTCTGAGCCTTCTTTGAGAAAACCTCAGACCATGAAGTACAAATACCAAGGAATTGTCTTGGTAATTTCAGTGTCCTCCAAAATCGATGAAATTAAGGATACAAAAATAGGGCATGTTGATATGTTCGAGTTTGTGGAATGAACCAGGAAGCAAACTTTAACTGATGGAATGGATATATAGTTGAGAGAAACATTCAGTTGGTTTCTTCTTTCCCAATTGTCGCACATTATCCTTAGTTTCTACTTGTAGTGACCACACATTATAATCAATATGATAGAAGTGTCAGGATGTTGACAAAAATGTGGTCTTTAGACTTGATATATTGACAAATATTTGAATCTTACAATTGAGAAGGAACATGCTCATTATGATCAAGATACAAATAGTTATAAAAGGAAAATCAATGCCAGATGGTTGAAGAATCCATGACTGAGCATCTCAAGATGGCCAAAAAGCTTTCCTAGAAGTGATTTTGTTGAAGAAATCAATGATTTGATTACCCTTTTTAGCAGGGTAAAAGGTTTGCCTAATTCCTCCATTTTGCAAGATTGGATGTTTTTGTATATCCATGTTATTAAGAAGATACAACATCAAATATATTGGGGACAAAAAATCCGTGATTCTATTCACGAACAAATGATCAAGGTACCCACTTCCTTACAGTTCTACATGACCTCATACTTGGTATATGTTGTTGCTTCTATGAGAAGCTTTCCAAGTTCGACTATAGAAGGTGATAGGAGACATATTCCAGTTTACCAATATTATCCTCAGTTGACCCTAAACAAAAGCATTCATCATTTTTGAAGGGTCAACAATGCCTTCTTTGCCACCTATTTATGCATGTTTGATAGGGAATCAAAAAACAAAAGGGTTTCAGATGAAGCTTGGTCCGTTGTCAACAAATATGGTTGCCTTTATTTGTAGTTCCAAACATTCACCTACTTGAGAGTTGGTTGCTTCACAGGTTATCCTTACATGCTCTCAAGGTACACCGGTGATAATATTTTCCTAATGGACCTTTTTAGGCAAATAATGGCTGTTCACAACAAGCATATGAAATCCCACAAACTAGGCTTGAAGTTTCCACTCACAATTGGTAGGTATTCTATCTTAACATCTCCAAAAGCTAAGGCTGTAGAATCTTAGATGCAATGGGTTACCATGAAGACCTACAAAAAGAGGCTCAATTTTCATTATCGAGGAATGAAAAATAGAATTAAGAAAGCCTACACCCATGTTCACATAATTGAAGATGTGTGGGCTGATTGTAGGACAAAGGAGGAAATAAGGAAACTAGATTACCATCAGTTGACCTTGGAATAGATTGGTAATCTTGATCTAGCAGATATTCCAAAAGGTATGGAAGATAATGAAATAAATAATATTGTAGGTTCTCTTCTACATTCATTCCAATGGTCCCAGAAGGAAGTCACATCAATCTACTATCCTTGCAAACTCAAATGTTTAGTTACAAGAAAAAAGGATACACTTGAAAGACTTTGATACTAGGCTAGTAAAGGAGGAATCTGAGGAACTTCTAGGTAAGAAGGTTGAAAAAATAACAAATAACAAGGGAGATGTTCCTAGTTACAACAAGGCTCCCAAACTAAGAATTGTGTTTGTCATAAAGGGGAATAAAGGTCAGACCATTGAAGGGCCATCTACAGAAATATGAGAAGTATTAACCCAGGAAGAAGAACAAGAAGAGGAAGAAGGGCAACATGAGGAAGTAGAAATGTCCTCTCAAGAGAAGATTCTGGAGGATTTTCCTATTACTTCTTCTCCCATTACTAATTTTGTGCCTACCCCGACCCCTCCTGCCCCTACTATTGAGCAACCATTTCCATAAGCTACCATTGTTTCTATGACACCTACTAACACTATTCAGTCCACTCATTCATCCCAACATCGAGATCTATTTTTGATAGTCGTAGGAATGAGTTTGGAGATTTGTTTGGTTCTACTTCTAGTATCCCAAGTCTATCTTCTCCCTCTTATGATATGAATTCTGTCTTAGAGAGATAAATTCCTTGCTGAATCTATACAAAATGTAACAAGTGTAGAGACCCCAAGATCCATTTAACTAACAATCCTCCACTTGTTACTACAACTTTTGTGTCTGCAACTCCAACATCTTAAACCATGAATATAAGACTTGAGATAGTTCTTCTCCTCTTCCACCTTGGTTGCAGAGCCAAAAACCAAAGAGAAAGAAGCAAGTCATCTCCCCAGATGACTTTGATTTCAATCAACTGGTGCCAACAAAGACAAAACCAACAAAGAAATAGAAGACTCTTTATTGAGTGTTGGTGGACAAAGTAGGCAATAAGTATGAAAAAGTGGTACAACCTCCTCCTGGAAAGGTAATAGAAGATATTGACATCTCAGAGTACTCAATCACCAGGGTAGAACTTGGCAAGAGGACTCATGAATTTGCTAAGAAGGATGCACAAGCAACGCTTCTTTCATTGAGAAGTACAATCAAGAGAAAAAGATGAAGAATCAGTATAAGGCCAAGGTTGAACAATTGACCTTAGTACTCCAAAAGATTACTCAATATTTAGAGTTTGTTGAACCTATGGCTGCCAGTATAGAGGATCCTGTCATACAAAAGGTAGAGAAAAATCATTCTAGGGGAAAAGTAGTAGGTGATTTCATTAACAGAATGAAAGAACAAGGGTCTCAACATCTGAAGTCATCCGTGGAAAAGATGGAAAATAGGGCATAAGTAAAGGTAGAGCTAAACAATGCCATTGATACATTTTCTGAGGATTTGTAAGAAGTGGAGGATTATTTAGGAGCTTGGACGAAGATTAAAGAACTCAAGTTCAATGTGTTAGTTGAGAATGGGGTCCTTCCTAATAGGGAGATGTTCATTGATATCAAGGTAGCAATGAAGCATAATATCAGTGTCATCAAAGGTCTAGTCAAGGACTTATAGGCAACTTGGGAAGTCAACAAAGATAATGATTTGAATCTTGTTAATAGAATTGAGGAGATGCCTTGTAAATTACATGATGACAATAAAAAAATCCTCCCTTCTAATAAATTTATCTAGGAGTTCAATTCTATGATCTAGAAATAATTTGAAGATTAAGCCTTCATAATGTCTTCCTTGGACAAATTGTTAGATATTCAACTTACCCTGGATAAACTTAAGGTATTTTTGGAAAGACATGGGAAAGCTCAAAATACTGTCAATGATTTAATAACAAAATTTATTTCTGTTTCCAAGCGTACATCGGGTTCGAACCATGAAGAAGTTCAAGTGATCCTGAAAAAATATGATCTCTTGGAGATGAATGGTGGAGAAAGCTGAATGTGTCTTGAGTTTCCTTAGTTTATTTCTCTGTATTTTCATATGTAGTTAGTTTTTGATATTTTACATGTCTTTTTTTGAAATGTAATTACATGTAAAAACAAGATGAGTCCTAAATCAAATCGGACTCTCCTGTTGAATAAGTGAGATTAGTTATTGCTTTCCTATATTATCTCACAACTCTCCTCTATATATATGAGGGATTTTCTTTTGTAAAAGATCTTTAATATTTTGAAGCAAAACACTACCCATTTTGAGATGCATACTTGAATCTTTGTGTTGAATGTGCATATCTAAAATTGATCAATAAAAGAAGTAGATTTGCATTCAACCTTTGTTTTATCTTGAAATTGGTTTATTAAAGTGGCATGCTATTTCATTGTTGAAGGGAATTGAGATTTGATATTGAGACTTTGAGCTACAATATTGCATTTGGGGATTTATGTATTTGTGTATGAATTTGGTTAATTACTTGAAGTCTTTGAGTTGAGATTATTGGCTACGTTCTTGTGGATCTTTTGATGTTGTTCATTGATAGTATTTGAGCTGAAACTTGCTACATTTGTTACCATTGAAATCATTGTGGAAAGTAACAAAAGGCTATGGAATTTTGTGGATTTTCTTGTTATCATCACTTGCTGGTATCGTTCTAGTTATTCTTATGTCTAATTGAATAGGATATTGGTCATTATTGCTCGAAATAGTGTTTTGTAGTTTGTTACAAGTTGTAAACATCAAGGGAATACTATTGTAATCTAGAAAAATAAAAAATCTATTTTGAAAGAAGAGAATATGATGATGGAAACACCCTATGGATAGTCATAGTGTACATAAGCATAGTGTATTTACTAGTTGATTTAGTGAGCAATAAGAAGGGAGCCTCCCTTTTATGAGAGGAGAAATTAATTTATCATTAGCTGTGACTGAAAATACCATTTTGTAATTGTTAAAGGAATTATTAAATATTCACCCAAAAAATAAAATGAATACAAAATTTAAAATGACTAAAAATTTGGATAAAACTCTAGATAAAACCTTAAATAAAACCTTAGGACAAAATAAGATTATGACAAGTTTCTTAATCCTATGACATGAGACACAAAAAGTAAATGACCTAAGTAAGTTTAAGTAAGAGTGAATATGTCCTCAAATAAAACTAGTTAGGTAATATACATGTTCACACCAACACCTCTCTTAAGTGCAACTTAGGGAGAATGATAAAACATGCAAAGATGGTTCCTAACTACAAGGTCATGTTAGGTACCCATGTGCAAACAAATCTCTCACAAATATAGTAAAGGATATGAACTTGTAGGAAAAACCACAAGAGAAACATATGATAAAGCGAAGGAAAAAGGATTCAACATGAACCCCCAAAGATTAGTTCCATCACCAAAATATAATAGATTTCCCATCTATAGGGGATAAAACATGTGAAGGACTAAAAAACCTCCAAAATATAGTCTAGAAAGAGTAGGGTAAAAGTACAAAGTTGTGTCACACCTTATAAAGGAAACATCCAACACTGATCCAACTTTTAAACTTGAATCACTAAAAAATGGCATACATGTTTTAAATTTTGAAATGATGTAAACTACTAAAATGTGTATTTTTTAGTATATTTTATGTTTGTATTTTTTTGAAAAAATTAAAAAAAAGATTTTAAAATAGTTTTTAATAAATTGACACTATAATTTAGATGTTGATAAAATGCTGAAAAATGAAGTTACATGAGACGTCAATCTTTTAATAGTAATTTTTTTTCTTTCAAATTTTGTGTGTATATTTATAACTTGAATCTTTAGTGGATGGATATTTTTTTTCCAATTTTGATAAATGTATATTTTTAAATAAATATAAAAATGTGTGTGTATTAAAGCACAATTGTTTCTGTTCGACGTCAACTTTCATATTAAATATTTATCTAAAATAAAAAAATATACACCATCTTGAAATAAATTCTTGTAACTAGTGCATGATATTTTTTCAAATTTTTAGTATTTTTCCTTGGCATGTAATTGACCTAATATTTTATGCTGATAACCTACTTTTAGTAAAAATAAAAAATAAAATCTAAATATTAGTTAAACTATTAAAATATATATTTGAAAACTACACTTATGGATTTGCAAAATGGTATTTTAATATTTCAAAAAAATGTTATTTGCATGAGTAGGAGTTATTGAAACATCAAAATTTTCAAATAATTTTATTTTTTTGGTAATTTGGTCTCAAAGTGGTGCTACACATGCATTTATCCAACAATTTTAGTTGGAAAAGTTGTGGAAATATGTAACTTAGCTAGAATGAATCATAATAGATCACATATTTGGTCAAAATTGATTTTTAGTTAGAAATACTTAAATTCACTTGTGTTGATAAGTTGACCGAAAGTGTGACACAACTTTGTACTTTTACCTAGCAAGGAGATGGAGATTTTAATGAACACCACTAAAGCATGAAGAATTTGCAAACAATTATTAAAAATGACCATTATAGAGCTAAAATTGAAGAACCTTCTCTAAGATTAGGATCAAAGTGACACAATTCTACATGAATGAACCCAATGAAACCACTCAAACAATGATTAGATGTCAAACAAAGCAACAATCTAAAGTAAAAAATATAGATGACAAATTAGTTTGCATAAGTGACCCCAACGAAAATACTCAACCAATGCATAGATGATGTATTCACACCAATATATTACAGGACAATAATCTAGCAGTAAAAAATTGCCAATAGTTTCAAGAATATTAATCAACTAAAAATAGAAGATCACCTCGATAAATATGTATGAAGAGTGTTTATATTAAATGTGTTCCATCTCACCAAAATGCATGGATAGCCAACTCTTGCATCGAGCTAGTATAGATGGACAAAAAATAAATACGTAGCTCATTTCAAAGTAAAACCAAGGAAGTATTAACACACAACATGAAAACTCTATAATGTTGACAAGGGAGATGTGAGATAGTTTCATTGAAATATTTGTCACAATATAGTGCAAGAAGGTGAAGATGCAACATTACAAGATACAAAATATAGTATCTATGAATATAAAGGGTGTGCAAAGACAAGACACACTCACATTAAGATATACAAGGTTGTGATTGCAAAAAACAAGGCACATAAAACAAACTCCCCGTGACACATTATAAAATAGTGTGAGTACAATAAGGACACAACATAAAGTAGTGTGAGTATAACAAGGACACAACATGATATAGAAGATCCCTAAAATGTAAGTAAAATATGTGGCACTTTATCTCAGTGCATTTGCAAATAAAAAAGTGCATTCAATAGATACGATGTCTAAAAATGATCACATTTTGAAAGTAAAAATTTTCTAGAAGATGAGAAGAAATAAAAGAAAATATTATAAAGTATGAGAAAAAGACACTTAAAAAAAATTGTACCCAAAAAGGGGTCTATATGCAAAAGTTATGGTCCTTCAAAGTTCCCAAAATGAGAATTGCACAAGATCATTGAGAAAACTAAAATCGTTAAAAAACTAGAAGCCCCAACCAAAAACTACTTGCACCATTATGAAAATCATGAAATTATACCCTATTAAAATAATTGCTTTGAAAAAGGACCTCAAATGAGCAAGAATGAGGTCTCCAAAGTTTGAGTGTAGAAATAAAAAATCCATCCATGAGGGGCAAATAAATCCAATTGGCCTTTTGAAATTATCATGACATCATTGCCAAATTCGTTAGAATTGCCACCAAATCTAAAGTTCTACTAAATGTAGCCAATTCCAATAGAAAAACACCTATTGTAAATCTAGAGTCTCTATAAATATGAAGGCTTTGTGAAGTTGGTGTTGTGAAGTTTTTGCACACACGCCCCACTGAAAGTGAGGACCCTTTTTTTTTTTCGCTTTTTGGTGTCTTGGCCCTTCTTTTTTGGGGGTTTTGCTTTCTTTTGGTCCATGCTTTAATGTCCATCTTGCCAGTTGAAGTGACACACTTATGAATTTTATTGAAAATCTTGGGTTCTGAATGCATTCCGAAGTTTTCACTGTTCTCAAGAAAATCCGCCTTTGCCGAATTCTCCTGGTTTTCTTTTGATGTCCGGAAGTAGCTGCCTTTTGACCTGGATCCAAGAAAATCCGTCTGTTTCGGATTTCTCCGAAATCCGTTACCTTGTCGAATCTTTGGGTTTTTGTGGTCATGGCTGTCTTGTCGACCACATTAATGGCGTTTGTGCGGATTTTTTGGGGCTTTGATATATTGGATTTTGGGAAGTAATTAATCATTTGAGTTTGTTTATTTGACTATCATTTGAGCTTGAGTCTTGGAGCTTCTGGTGTTTTGCTGGATAGTGGATTTCAAATCCATTTTGACTGTTGCATTTGAGTTTCGTGTGTGTGGATTGTATCCTGCTTGCATTTGACAGTAATTTGTTGACATCACCGGTTCTGGCCCTTTCACTCTCATGGTATGTTGATATGCTCCTTTTCTCTACTGATTTCGAATTGCCTCACTTCATTTGCTTTCTGGTCCTTTGTGGTTTCCTAATTTCCTTGGGTATGCGTGTCGTCACTAAGAATTTTGGGGGTTTTCATTTTTGTACCAGTCCACTTGGGTGGTCATTGAAGGTTTATTCTTGGTCTGGTATTGTTTCTTTTGGGCATTTTCTTGCATTGGTCTTAAACTCTCCATTTTAGTGTGTGAGAAAGTCGTGCCTGGTTCTTTGTGCTTTCATGGCGAATATTTTGGGGTTCTTAACCTAGGGCATGGCCAATCCTCCTCTAAGTGCTGTGAGGGGTGTTCTAAATTCATATTTGATCCGTTGGAGATCTAGGTTAGGTCGTTGTTGGGGTGCAGGCCTTAGATCTGGAGTTATTTGAATCATTTTGGTGAAAGTAAGAAAGATGTGGACGGGTTTGGGTTTTTGAGGTCCTCGCAAAATTCTGCTTTCCCCGGATTCCCTCGGCTTTCCCTATTCTTTCTCTTTTACCACTTTTTCTCGGATTTTGTCTATCTCGCCAAAATTTGCTTCCTCCGGATTTTCTCGGTGTCCACAGTCGGGTCGTTTTGCCGATTTCGTGCTTTAGTGATAATATATTTGGTTCTCGCCAAAAATCCGTTCCCTCCGAATTTTCCCGAATGTTCCGTGTCTCCTCCATTCTCTTGGGTTAGTTATAACTGTTGCTGTTTTTGCCAAAATCCGTCTCTGGCGGATTTTATCGGGTTTTCTGGGGAAATATTGAATTTGATGATTATGAGGGACTTGTTTATTGATGACGTATTCGATAGATTAAATGAACTTATGATAAGTGTTTCTAATGTTACTCCTTTGTTAAATTGGTGGATTTAAATGATGTTGTGGGACTTTGCATGCTTGGCTTGCTGGAATCCGTCTGGTCTGGATTTTCTTGAAAGTTCTCACCAGTGTGGAATCCACAAGGGGGGCTAAATCCTGAACTTTAGGATATTGACTTCCTGCACTTCTTGTTTCTTGTGGATCTGATTGTGGTCATCTTTATTTGTTTGCAGGTAGGATCAAGACAAGATGTTGCTGGTCGGGGCAAAGGGAAGGTATCAAATCTAGGTGCAGAGACTTTGGCCATCTTAGATGCAAAGAAAGTGAAATTGGACATAAGGAGCCGGATTCCTGAAAGAAAGGTGACTTAAATTTGGTTAGGAATCACATATACCAACGTAGGTATGTGGGCCTATGAGGAATTTAAGGTTGAGATGTCAGCACTGAGCCCTCCTTTGTTGGCTAGGAGAATTGTGGACTCCGGATTGGCTCATGTAGTAGGTTTCCCTTCCACGGTGCAGTGTTATGAATTGGTGCTTGAGTGTGCCATAAATTATGATAGAGGGACACAAAGGATAATTGGTCCGCAGGGAAGGATTCTGGTAGGCTTTAGCCCTGTATCCATTGCTGCAACTTTTGATATGCTTGACAAATCACATGTGGTGGCTTTTGATATGGATGGTGCCAGGAAGTAATATGAAGAAAATGTAGTAAGTCTTAGCAGGTGATTAACTCTTGGTTGGAAAAGCCTAAGTCCCATTTCTCCAAGTTTCCTAAGCAACTATTCGGGCTCAAGTTTAAGAGAGAATACTACAATGCCATCACTCTTCTTAGTAGGCTGGTGGGGTTGAACAGTGCAGGTGTGTTCAAGACTTGGATGTTCAATGTAATTGCTAGAATGGAGCAGGGAATTGATTATCACTGGGCAGGTGTCATTAGTACAGTGATTCATGAGAAGTTATGCAATGTCTTGCAAACCAAGACTTTTACTATGACCTCCTACCTAGTGTATTCATTGGCAAGACTTCACCCATACAAGGGGTTAAGCACTAGGGGTACCTTTGGACAAGACGCCATTTATGAGGTGTATCCAGAGTTGCACCTAACTGGAGGAAGCTACAAGATATCTAATGATGCTTTCACAATGTACATCACCAGATTACTCCAAGGTGTAGAGCATATGAGAATTTCTGACAAGGCGAAAGAATTGATAAGGAGATATGGGGCATGGTTTATCCAGTTCCCCACTTTCTCTTACATTAGAATTGATCGTTTTCAAAGGGCTCCCTACAGACTCCCTAGATACCCTACTAATCATATTGTATTGTTGGAAGTCACTAGGCAAATTTGTGACTTCGACATTGTTGTGAAGGGAGAAATGCATAAAACAGGTTTTGGGAATGACTTCCCCTTAAAGATAGGAATGGGTGAGGTTTTTCCTTCTATTTAGTTCGCTCATGCTTCTGAGGAGGAGATGAGTATTTTTGGTCTCTCTTTCCATTCCGAGAGAGCAAGGTTCGACATCACTTGCGAAGCTCAAAAGAAGGCCAGTAGGGAATATAGCCATAAGGCCCATATTGAAGATTACTGCGTTAACCTTGCCAATGAGTTTGAGGTAAGAAAGAAGAAGTTTTCTAGATTTCCAATCGATTTGGTAAGGCTATAAAATGTGAAGGCCATCCCTGACCAGGTGGAAGAGGATGGAAATGTAATCCAGGGTCATGTCTATGAGGCAGTAAAAGATAAGCCAATTGGAGAAGTTGACTAGTTAGAGGAAGCAAAGACCGAGTTAGATCAAATCATGACCTCGGTGATCAAGTACACCAAGATGTGGCTGAAGCACACAATGCTAGAGTTGGAGGGTGAAGGTATCCCATGCACCTATGATCTGATGGAAGACTTAGAGCCTCACTCTGCTTCTAAGGAGTCACTTGAACTAGATCCTAAGGGCAAGGAAAAGGTGGATTCTCCTTTCAGAATCCAGGTAAGGGATGTTCAAGTGAAGGCTGCAGAGGTAAGTAAACAGAGGAAGCCTATTGCTAAGAAGAGGAGACATGCCTCGAGGAAAGAAGTTGAGAAGGACAAAGAGGAAGAAGAGGAGGTAGAAATTTATCCTCCATTGACAAAGAGATGAAGGATTACAAAGCTATCACAGAAGGTGGAGGAGGCTTCCAAAACTAATAAGGAGATTGAGCCACCAGTGGGAGAGGTGGAAATCTTAGGGGAAAAGACACAAGTGTACATGAGGAGGTCAAGGGATACTGCAACAAAGGAGGATGTTTCAATAAGTGTTCCTGTTGTTGAACAGGTAGGTGTCTCCATTCCTCAGAATGCTGGTAGCACATAGGAGGAACCAAAGAAGGATGAAGATCCTAAAGGTTTGGGCGAGGAAGAATTTCAGGAGGGAGACCTCTATAATGTAGAGGCATAAATTGACAAGGTGATTCAGTCTCCCTTGGTGGCACATGCAAATTCACCTGTGAAAGAGCAACCGAACAAGTCTCCACAAAAGGAGGAAATACCAGCTAGGGCCCCTTCACCGTTATAGGTTTTTGTGGAAGAACAGCTGCAGGATAAGGAGAATCCAATCATGGATATTCCTAATGTACCAAGTGTTGAAGAGGATGCAACTGATGATCAACAAGAACAAGAGCAAGATAGGAAAAATATAGTGCTTGCTGGGTCTACTATTCTAGATTGGTTAGAGAAAGAGTTGATGAGAAAAATGGTGATAGTGGAGGATGCTCCTCCTAATTGGGATGTCCTTATGGCTAATGTGGAAAAGGAAAAAATGAAGAAGAAATCTAGGGTTGTGTCTCGGATTGAAAGAGATGGGTCAAACAACAGAGTGGCCCATATTGCTAGCCCTGCTCCAAATAAAGATAGAGACAATGTGACTGCCCAGTATTATCATGTACAAATTGTTGACTTAGGGCATGCTTCTGTGGAGTAGGATATTGAGGAATATGAAGGCTCCAGTGCTATGATTGTGGGCAGGTTGAAGAAGGTTCTGCAAACTAGGCATGAGCTAGAGAGGGAGAATGAGAAACTGAAGAAGTATTTGCAAGAGTTGATGAAACCCTTGCAAGCTATTAGCTCTTCCTCCTCTGCTATAGGTTTCTTGCCTCAAGAGACAATCTCTAAGCTGGAAAAGATGAAAGGCACCACACATGCTACAGTTGCTTGGTTGCAGGGTGTCCAAACCAAAGGAGATGATGCTATTAGGGACATTTTGTCAACTGGAGGGGATGCTATGAGGTCGATAAATTGGTTAAAGGCTGTATTGGCTCAAGATGAGGAGGATACTGATCTCCTACTTCAAAAAGTCAACACAATCATGGGGTTCACTGAAGATAAACTGGTAAAGTGTGGGATTCTTCCTTTTCCAAGGGTCTCCAAACCTTGGGAATGGTTTGAAATCCTGCAAATGAGGTAGAAGGCCTTGAGAAATATCCATAAATAGGCAAGGCAAATTGATGACACTTTGACTGGTATCCATGATAGGTGTATCTCATTCTTTGAGGTCATGATTGGAAGGAAGAATTTTGCTCCAAAACATCTTAATCTAGAGCAGCTTAGGAAATGGTGGAGAGATTTTTATTCTCCAATTAGTGAAGGACCAGTTACTGGGCATTAGCTAGATGATGCTGCAACTTATATTGCAGTCATGGAAAAATACTTGACTAATAGGGCTGATTGGGATGGTACAATTAGGCAGGCAAGAGATGACATCAAGTTTCTTGAGAGAAGGATTAGGGTTTTTCCTGTGCCACCTATTGGTGAGTTGGATAGAGTCTTGTTGGCCATACATGGTGAAGAAGATCGAGCTAAGGACAAGGATGGGGAGTAGCTATATAGGGTTACATTGAGATGTGTGCTTCCCATTATTCACATGTATTGGGTTGACCTTTTTGGTATCTTGGCCATTTTGGATGAAATTGGTGCCAATGGCACATTTCATATTATGTTCAAATATCTTTGAGGCCGACCTCTAGTAGGTCATGTTTTATTGTAAATTATCTTTTGGGCCGATCTATCTTAGGGATTCTCTATAAAACAGGCATGTCGCCTCATTTGAGATATAGAAGGAAAAAAAGATTGATAAGGATAGAGATAAAGAAAAAATAGATAGGTGATATTAGAGTGACTTAGGGTTTATTCTCAAGCAAGTGTTGTAACCAAAAACTAGAATTGTTGCTATTTTGGATGATTTAATATAAGAGAGATATTGTGGTTTGGTATCTATCTTGTAGAATTTCATCTGGCATGGTTCTTGTTGTTCTATCTTTGAAATTTCTTACAAGTTTATAGTTAAATGGTTTGGTAATGCTTAGGGTTTCATGTTTGGAATGTTTGCAACGATCTCTAGTCCATAATTTTTGCAGTAGCTGATTGTTAGCTGCTTTGCAAAGTTAGCCTGGACTTAAAATTGTGCTTTGTTCAGTTATAAGGATTTGTTCATCTCAATTGTAATAGGATTGGCTAAATGAATGTTTTTGATTTGAAAATCTTTAAATACCTTAGAAGATTGCACTATTTCTGTGAAATTGCAAATTCATCTGGGTTAAACAGGGAGTAGTTTATGAGAGATCGGTCCATTTTGAGCATTTTATCTTTGACATTTTCAATCTTAGGGTTAGAAGTAGTCTTAGAACCATCTCTGAAACCTTTATCTTTTGTTGTTTATTTATTACCAGGGTTCAAATCAAGATTCCAATTATCAATTCATTGTTTAGATCTGATAAATTCAAAGTCCAGTGTTTGCTTGTAGTAAGGTCCCATTGTGATTACCAACATTTTCACATTTATCATTGAGTTGTTTTGTTGCATTGTCAAGACCTGACATTAGGGACTTTGGGGTTATCTCTTTTCCCATAAAGATTTACCTTTCAAGAGAGATAGGATATCGTATTATGTCTAAGTTGTTGCTGTGCAGAAAACACCATCAACAGTTGGCAATAGCAGCCATATTTTTTTAAAATTGTATGGATAAGCTCATATTTTTTTCAAACTTTTTATTTAATTTTTTTAAAAAATATTAATTTTTTTTGGGGCGGAGGGTTTTAACCTCTTCACACCACCCTTATGTATGGGGCGCAACCCAAGGGGCCGACATCCCTATTCATGTCAATAGGGGGTGACACTTGAAGGTACCATGACACTACATGGGTGAGGCTTGAGAGCCTATCATATCTGTAGTCACCTAAAATTGACCAAATCTTGTGACATTCACTTTTAACATCTTAGAACAAATTTATTCTAAACCTCACATAACCCTTTTCATCATCCCTATTATTTAACCTCTAGTCAATTAATTAATCCATTTATCCTTTAACCAATTAATTAAATAAATTTAATTTATTTAATTAATCCACATTCCCCAAATAATTTAAATAAATTAAATATTTATTTAAATTAATCTTTATCCTTTCACATCTCTTATAATTTAAACAATTCTAAATTATTTAAATTATTTTCCTAAATGACTTGATTCACTTTCTAAATCATCTCTGAAGATGACTTCATCACTTTCCAAATCATTTCATAAGTTAACTCGACCCCCTTTCCATTCTCTTCTTTAGTTAACTTTATCCACCTTCCATTTCTTCTCCCAAGTTGCACAATCAACTTTTTAATTTCACTACCACTCACAAAAAAGGAATGTTTTATCCCTTCATCCTCCCATCTTCACTTATAAATTAACCCACAACCAAGCCATTTGCATGGATGAGCTTTCAAGTACCATTACTTTGTCGATTTGTCTCTACAATATTTCATCTATCTATTTCTCATCTATCATCTACATCTTAATGTTATGCTGCTGCAATAGTGAGCAACCAAAATTTTCCCATAAAAAATCTTACAAAATCTTGCATTCTCATGTGAGGTTGAGAAGAGTAATGGAGATCAATCAAGTTTAGCCTGGAGATCGGTTTGCATTTGAATTTATTATTTTGATTTTCATGTTAGCTTGTCCTTCATTATGTATTGTTAAGGTTTCATTATAATTTTTTAATTCATTTTCTCTAATTTTTTCCGTAACTACATTGGTGAACCTGATGTGAATCCTTTGATCTAGCTTTCTTTTTGCAGGTTTTATTGACTTTTTGTTGTAGATTTGTCATTTTTTGGTCAAAACCTCAAGTTTTATAGATTTCTTCATATATTCTACATAGATAATATTTTTTCTACAAGATTTTCCCAGAAGCTTTTCTATAATCTCAAGAGTATACAATAAAAAAATTGAGGGTTAATCATCATTTTTGTAGGAGTTATTGTGATTTTATGTTTTTTCATAAAATTGACTTTTTGGATGAAAATAGACAAATTTTTCATAAGTTTTTACATTTTTGGAAATCTATTGAAATTCTAATGGGGGTCTATGTTTTACAAATTTAATTTGGATGTCGAATACAATGCAAAAAAGTTAGATCTTTTTTCTTTCTATAAGGTTTTCACAAATCCATGTTTGTGGGTGCAAAACAGGGAAATTTTCTAACTTCTTTACATTTTTGGAAAGCTCTCAAAAAATTATTAGGGGCCTCTTCTTTGATTTTTCATTTTTTTTATATCAATAATATCTTCAAATAATCGAATCTAATTCGGCTATGTTAAAACATGTATCTGAAATTATAATTTTCTTTGTTTGATGAGATTTTTTTATGGCTGCATTATAATATTATTTTTTGATTTTGTTGGTGAATCTAAGGAGCTGGAAAAACATTGGCACCAACATATACATCAGATTTAAGGATGGAATAATTAGGTGCACACATTCCATATTTCATCTCTAATCATTGCTTGTCAACACACTTCAATTTGGGGCTTAAAAAGAACAACTTGTTTGATCACACACTTGGATTTTGGGCTTAAAAAGAACATCTTGTTTGTTGTCACATCATTGAAATTGGGTTAAAATGAACCATTTCCTTCCATCACACATTTTGTCTTTGGGTTAAAAAGAACAAGTGCTTCCATTATTTTCTTACACACATTTCATTTTAAAGGGTCAATTAACAACTACGAGTGTGAATCAAGTGTGTGTGTTGAAAACACCTCACTTGGTTCACTTTTTTCATAACCTTCTTAGGAAGCCTTCTTGGAGCGCACACCACTCGAAGGGAATACCTCAAATCAAAGTGTGAATCTAAAGACATGCTTCTTTGGAAGTTGAAATCTTGTCACTCTTGGATAAGCCCCAAAGAAATTTATACTTTTGGGAAGTGAAGGTGAAGGGTGGGTTACCCCTTTCTCCCAGCTATGTGGCAGGATTTTGCTTTCAAATCATCTCTATTCAACCTCATGCATCCTAGCTCAAGACCTAATTGGCCATACCCACTTGACTAACACTAGGCTTGTTGTTGTGTATTCAAGTGTTTGTTTAATCACAACATTTAATCTTGAAAGATAAATTTATCATTGTGTTTGGTGTGTGTTTTCATGCATTTACATGTGAGATCTTATGTTTGATATTTCCCAAGTCAAACTTCCAATAAACAATTTCCACATCATTCAAATCATCCAACCTTGTCATTCCACATCATATCCTAATCTTCATCATATCTTTAATCCAACCAACATCATTTTACACCATGCCAACATTAGAAGACCTAGTACCCCAATTCCAAGATCTCCTCCAATCACTTTATCAAGCACCACAACCCTTAGACCACAAAATTATACACAGGCTCCAAGGCCTCATCCAATAATTTCAACTTCAAACAAACCAATCACCTCAAATGCAACAACTCATAGAACAAGCCCAATACCTCATGTCCACTTGTAAAATCCAACAAGCACAACATCAAATCCAATCACCACATCAACAAATGTCACATCAATCCTATGTGTCACCTATACCATCTTATCAACCTCATCCATCCACATATCACATTACCCCTTCATCCACCTATCACACCTCTTCTAATGTCTACCCTTATCCACATCAATTTACCTCTCAACAATCATTATCCTATGCAACCCCTCCATCATTATCACAACAACAAATCATACCACAACATGGTCCCCCCAACTCCTGTACTTCGTCGAGGGCATGACATAGAGTGAGGGCATGAAGAGGAACACAAAGGAGAACGTGGTGGCATAGGTCGAGTGTGGTGCACAGGCTAGAGACGACCAAAGAGAAAATGCTGGGCTGAAGGACCAAAATGGCCAACGACAAGGGGATTGAGGGTTTTGCAGAGCTGGTTGCAAGGATAGGGAGAACCGAACACAAAAAACTATGGCACAAAGATCACGGCTTGGGAGACTGCTGAATGGGGGGTTTATCCCTATTGCTAATGCTATCTTCGTTGATCTGAAAGTTGAGACGGTAGAGGAAATTGATCATAATGCTTATGCTTTATCCTCACATGGGGTAATTTGTCGATTTAAGGGTTTTTGGCCTACCCTCCCTCTGCTGCACTCCTAGATCTCAAAAGAATGGGAGCCTTTAATTACTCGTAAATTTCATATTTTCTCGATGACCAAGGGGTTTTTTGCTGCTAAATTTGACAATGCTCAGGATATAATTTTTTTTTTTTATGTGATCACTTTTTTAGCTGGGAGGATAAATTTTTGTTGATGATTAAGCCTTAGCATGCTGATTTCAACCCTTCTTCTGAAAATTTCAATAAGATCCCAATTTGGGTTTGGCTTCCTAATCTTCCTCTCCATTTATGGACTAATCCTCTTTTAAAGGAAGTGGGTGAGGCTCTTGGTGATTTTTTGTTGGTGGATGATGAATCCTCTGATATTTTTCACTCTACCTTTTCCCGCATATTGGTTGAAATGGATGTTTCAAAAGGGTTGCCTACTGAGATTTTACTTAAAACTTTTAAGAGTTCTTGGGTCCAATATTTGAACTATGAAGGGATTCCCTTCCGATGTAGAAGATGTTTTAAAATTGGTCATGTTGCTACACAATGTGGATTTGAGAAAAACGACATGAAGGCTACATGGTGGAAAGGTGCTTCTCAACAACATTATATGGTTGAGAAGAAATTTAAGCAACCTAGGAGTTTTTCTGAGGTGGTTTATTTGGAATCACATGGCCTAGAGGCATCCTCTTTGGATCTCTCTAATGGTGGGGTTGTTGATGCTATGCACGACTACAATGTTGAAACCCCTAAAGAGAAAGAGATTGGGCCTAAGGCTGCCACTTCTGGTGATAGTGCTTTGACTATCATTTCAGGTGGCTCTCTTGATATGGCCATGCCTGCAGGGAGGAATACAAATCAAATCTATAAGACAACGACTGCAGGCATTCTTCTTTAGGATAATGGTGCGCTGGCTTGGCTTGATACAACTGCACAAGTGAAAGAGGGCTGGATTACTCTTAAGGGCAAGAAATAAAAGTCCTCTAAGCCTCCTTTTGACATGACTCTCCGCTCCCACAAGAGTTATTATAAATGTAAATCTTGATGGTTCTTGTTTGGGGGTTAGTTTTTGGCTGGTTGCTAGCTTTTTTTCTTGCGGTGTTGTAGTTGGTTGTGGTTATTTGGCCTTGGTTTCCTTTTTATCCTTGGTTGTTTGTGATTCCATGTATTTTTGTTTAGACAACCTTCTGGTTGAGGGTTCCAGATCCATTCAAAATCTGTTTGTAAAGGGTTTCGGGTCCCTTCAAAACCTATTTTTTCCTTTATAAAAAACAAATCATACCACAACAAGTCCAAAGACCATTCCAAAATCAACACATTCAACCACAATCCTATATGTCACCTTCATTATCATGCCAACCTAACCCATCTACCTATCATGTCAATTCCACATCAACATATCCACCATATCACAACAAGAACATAGGATCCCAAGTCCACCTTGGCAACAAAATCAAAAGCCTTTCAATTCTCATGTTCCATTTGATAAGGGGAACACCAATATAGTTCATGCACCCTATAAGTTTATCATACCACCATCCAATCAAATGCCTATCCCTAAGCCACCATATTCTAGTCCTAATCCATTGGCCTCTCAAAATTCTAACCCATCAAACTCTTCATTACCCCCACCGTCATCTAATCCTCCATCAAATCCATGCCCTAAATTCAAAAATTTCAAAATTAAACCTATGTCATTACCTGAATCCACCCATCCACCTAAAAAGGATGTGACCCAAGAGCTACTAGCAAGGAATCAAACATCGCCATGTCATCCAACTTATATGTTTGAACCTACCAAAGAGTCTTCAAACACCATGCCCATTCTTACAAACCCATCATGTAGTCTCCCCATTGATCCTATTCAAGATTCTCCCCCATTGAGCCCAAGTCAACCTCCATTATGTCTCCATGTTTTTGACCATCTAGAATATTTCGATCCTATTCAAGAGTCATCCCCTTCCACTTCCATTCAAGAAACCCAAGAGTTATATCAAGATTCTACTCCCAAGCATGTGGAAACATCAAGCCCTAGTCCTAATCAAGATCAAATCACTTTCATCCAACCTATCCATAACCTATATATTTTCTATGATCAAGATATTACCTATGAAGAAGCTATCTATGAAAAACTTGATCCTATACCTATCCATGAGAAAGATATCCCAAATTCACCTTCACCTAGTCCTATCCATGATCCAACAACATCCACTTCCCTTGACGAGACATACTCCTCCCAAGCACACATATAAAATCAAATAAATACCATGGATATAAGTGAACACAATGTTAATCAAGATCCTAATGATCCTCCATCACCCACTATCAACCCCATTGCAAGTCCTCCATCATACCCACTTGGTTTTCCCACCCTCATTCATGAATTTTCCCCCTTAGAACCGCAACCACCATTATCCACTTCATCATCTCCATCCAATAAGGAACTCATGTCTAGTGTTCCACCTACACCTAGTCCTATTGTCCACTACATACTCCAAAACATGAACTACCAAGACAAAGGTTTAGGCCTTCATGAACAAGGTATTTTGGAGCCCATCCATGTCAAAGTCCCTCCAAGCTCATTTGGCCTTGGATACTCACCCCAAATAAAATAAGCTAAAGATGTTGGTAATTCCTCCATCCATCTTAAGTCCTTTTTCCACCATAAGCCCTATCATACACCCAAAACATATGTTACCATTTCACCTCCATAATCCTACAAACATCAAAAGCATGTGACCATACACCTTCCACCATAAAATTTTCCGCCATTGCTTCCAACTCCTAATATCCCTCCATCTAATTTACCTTCATTACTCCCAACACCTAATATCACCATTATACAATCCCCTTATCCATCCATCCATAAATCTTCTAAAAATTCTAATCATGACCAATCAATGCACACATTGTCTAAACATTGGTGCAAGAGCACCTATTTGATTTCTTGCCTCCATGAGGCCATTTGTAAATAGTTTCTCTATTTTGTGTATTGGGTCTTATAATAAGGTTTATACAACCATTTTATAGGTGTTTGAGTCTTAGGAATTAATATTTGAAGTCATTTGTCAAATAATGTTTAAAGTTGTTCCATATTGTAAAAATTGTAAAAGTTGCTCAAGAAAGTTGTCAAGCAACTTGTCAAAAGTGTCATTAAGGTGTTTTGTCAACAAAATAACTAAAAGGTGGTTGAAAATAGTTGTTTTTGGTTGTAAATGTATAAGTACACCCTCCAAAACTCGAATTGGAGAGGTTGGAGACATTATTTGTGAAGTTTGATAAATGGCAACCTCAAGTTTGGTGTGCATTTTATGATTTCTACATTGTTTTCAGGTTGAAGTTGTGATTTGTACGGATTGGTATGGATTCAAATAATAGAGTATCATATATGTATGGAAAGGTCTCTATTTCTAGTTTCCAATTATTTTTGTCTCATTGAATTTTATTGAGTTTTGTGGAAGATATGACTATTTTGGTGAGGGCAGGTTTGAACACTGCCTAGGGTTTGCAGTTTTGGGAAAAATACAATAACTTTATTTTCAACCATTGGATCTTTATAAAAATTGGAAGGGAGATCTGTAATTATTTTATCTTAAATCTCACCGAAGGGATTGGATTCATGTTTTGTTTTATGGAAGTTATTAATGACTGTTTGTTGCATTGAATTGTGGGTTGTTGTGAGAATGATTACACTGTGATCTAGAATGCACTTAATCATTATTTGAGATGAATAATTTCATGAAAGTTTTAAAGTGAATGGAATGCTGAGTTGTGATTCCTTTGCTCTGCATCAAACATGAAGCTTCCACTCATTCCACCATACCCATGGGATTCAAAAGCAAAATTTTGAATGTATCTACCTATAAAGTAAAAAATCATAAGAGTCCACATGCCTTAGGGCACAAAATAAAAGAATCAAAGAAAATTCCATCTAAAAATCTATATAAGCCTATACCTCCAAAAGAAAAGTCTAAAAAAAAAATGGTTTGGGTACCTAAGAAAAAATAAATCAATTCAAACAAGGCATCCACATCACAAAAATACCAACCATCCGCTTCCACCTCACATTCCCACTATATGCAAGAATCTCATTTTCCATCCCACAAGCAAAATAAAAATCATAAAAATAATAAGTCTATGTGGGTACCTAAAGCACTTCATCACCCATATCCTAAGCAAACATATCAATTGCTTCCTACACCCCCTCCCCATCAAAAGATTCAATGTTTATAACAATGTGTGCAACCATTGCTCATGGTTCCCTTCCATTAATCAACAATTCCACGTACCTCCATCTCCTCCCTCTTCACTCATTATCCTACATATCTCTCCCATCACCTTCCTATGGTCCATGCTTTTGGCTAAGCCTCCCCATTCATCTCTTGCATAAGTCCTATATAATCCATATCATAATTCACCATCTTCCCTACATAATCCACATCATAATCCACCAATCCTTCCATAATCCACATCATAATCCATCATCTACCTAATCCATCTCCATTTCATGTCTTCCCTTACCAACATCTATGATCATAATGACATTTGACATGGTCCATGTGATGAAATCCATCTCTAATGGGACTATCACCTTTCATGGAACTAGACACTTGAGTCTCTCCTATCTATATTCCCCTTCTCCTATCCAAAAAAATAGAAAAAAAAAATCAAACAAAAATATAAAAAAAGTCAAAAAAGTTTTAAAAAAAGTAAAGAGAAGTCCCTTTGTCCAATAGTGAAAACTTGGTAAAAATGCACCTTAGATAAGTACCATGATGAAAACCTGGAAAATAGGCATCATGTGTAGGTTGATCTTCTATGCCACTTACACTTGGGGGCACTTTGTCTCATTTGCACTATCTATCTTATCATGTCACTTCCTATCATATCATATCTTACCATATCCTATCTTATCATCCTTGGCCATCATACCCATATACTTATCATATTGAGTCCACTCATCATCTCTTCCTCCTTTTGATCTTGATAAATATAGGGGCAAAATGTTGAAACATGCTTTGGATAGCTTTTGATATATCTCATCCTTCCATACAAGCCTATTGTTATCCTATTTTCATAAGATTTGTTATGAAAAAGTCCTAAGTATTGTACCTATAATGGGGCATGTTATTCCTATGCAACATAGTCTTTGGAGATCACATCCTTGATCTCTTATGATGCATACATCCATTCCATTCACTATGACCTATCCTTTTTATCCATCCATCCATCATGAGTCTTTTATCCCCTATCCTATCACCCACCATTTCATCCATCAATCCCATCTATTTCCTTACACCTAGACTTGGTTTTCCCTTGTCATTGGTATCTAGCACAAAGGCTACCCAAATTTTCATCCATTGATATCTCAAAACATTTCAAAAAATTCTTGAAAAAAAATCCAAAAAAAAAAATCCTCAAAAGAACAAAAATGAAAAAGGTCTTGGAAAAATCCAAAAAATCAAAACATTTCAAAATACAAAAAATCAAAACATTTCAAAAATACAAAAAAAATCAAAATATCCCCAAAAATACAAAAAATAGAAAAAAGTCGTGAAAAAAGACAAAAAAATCAAATAGCCAACAAAAATCCAAGCAATAAAATCAATCCATCCAATCACTTCTTCTAATTTCATCTAATCAATCCATCACCTCAATCCAATCATCCAATCATTCAACCAATAAATGAACTTCATCAAATCCATTCATCCATACATCAAATTATTTTCAATCATTCCAAGCAATAATCCAAATGCACATACCAATCAAGTCAATCAATCTTGTCAAATTATCCAATTACATCCTTTGGTCTTGATCCTAATCTTGTCGTAAACTAAATCAACCAATCAATCAATCGATCAATCATCCTTCTGTTGATCTAGGGATATATCGTTCCCCGCAATGCCAACATTATCATCATCATCATCATCATCATCATCAATCAATCAATTAATCATTGGTTTACAACTTGACAAGGGCAATACCTTGTTTGTTTTTGTATCATTTGTGCATGCGTGCTTATGTGTGCTATCATTTTTATCTTACATTTGCATCAAATTCGTATCATTCTAGCTAATATTCATATCTTGTGTATGTTGGAAGAGATTTTTGCACTATCCTTTGCATCTAAGGTCATATCATACCTTTTGTGCATTAGGAATTTAATGCTCTAAGTTTACTTCCTCATATGTTTAGACAAGGTTATATTATGTTGGGGCATGAGACACATCGTCACCTCGGTCCTTATACCTTGGTTCATAACGTCTAGTGCTATATCAAACGCCATGATTGATCACTTTCTTGTAGCATAATGTATTATCCATCTCTTTATCCATATTTTATCTTTTCATCCATTTTGAGAGCATACCTGTGTTTGCTCAACCCACCTATCCTCTCAAGGGGGCATCATCATCCCATCATCATTATCCTATCTTTCCTTCATCATCCATTTTATTTTACCCATATATTAGCTTCTTTGAAATGATGTTACTTGACACAAATCTCATCATCTTGAACACCATCTCAAAGAGGGGCAAAATGTAGTCACCTAAAATTGACCAAATCTTGTGACATTCACTTTTGACATCTTACAACATATTTTGTTCTAAACCTCACATAACCCCTTTCATCATCCCTAATATTTAATCTCTATCCAATTTATTATATTTATTTAATTAATCCATTTATCCTTTAACCAATTAATTAAATTAATTAAATTTATTTAATGAATCCACATTCCCCAAATAATTTAAATAAATTAAATATTTATTTAAATTAATCCTTATCCTCTCACATCTCTTATAATTTAAATAATTCTAAATTATTTAAATTATTTCCCTAAATGACTTGATTCACTTTCTAAATCATCTCTCAAGATGACTTCATCACTTTCCAAATCATTTCGTAAGTTAACTCGATCCCCTTTCCATTCTGTTCTTTAGTTAACTTGATCCACCTTCCATTTCTTCTCCCAAGTTGCACGATCAACTTTCTAATTTCACTACCGCTCACAAAAAGGAAAGTTTTATCCCTTCATCCTCCCATCTTCACTTATAAATTAACCCACAACCAAGCCATTTGCATGGATGAGCTTTCAAGTACCATTACTCTGTCGAATTGTCTCTACAATCTTTCATCCATCATCTTTCATCTATCTATTTCTCATCTATCATCTACATCTTAATGTTATGTTGTTTCAATAGTGAGCAACCAACATTCCTCCATCAACAATCTTTCAAAATCTTGCATTCTCATGCGAGGTAGAGAAGATCATTGGAAATCAATCAAGTTTAGCATGGAGATCGGTTTGCATTTGAATTTATTATTTTGATTTTCATGTTATCTTGTCCTTCATTGTGCATTGTTAGGGTTTCATTATAATTTGTTTATGCATTTTCCCTATTTTTTTCCCCTAACTACAATACCTATTGGTAAGTACCCCCATGATACCCACCTTAAATGTCATTTTTAATAAATTTTTTAAAATAAAAAAATGATATTTTCCTTAATTTTTTTAATCCTATGAAAATTGCACTAAGCATATGACAATGATAATATAAGTCAGTGATGTAGAGTAACCAGAGAACATTCCCTATACAATTTTTGAAGATTATTTATTAGTTTTCATATGGTTGTATGAGAGTACAGATTGGTAAAGTAGTAGCCCAATCAACCCTCCCAAAAAACTCAAACCTTTGTTGGTGCCGAATGCTATCATGCCTTAAATGGATTTATAGGTTTTTGGGCCTTTGAGCACAACTAAAAGGTCTATTTAACTCCAAGAGACAACTTCTAAAAGTTCTAAAAAAATCAAAGAAATGAGAAAGAGTTTACTAATTTAAAAGCGAAATACCATATTAGATAAATGAAAGAACTCACACTAGTTGGAATTTAACAACCAAGATCAAATTCCTTCCACAAGAGAGATGCAATAAAAATAATTACTATATTGTCAAAAGATAATGAATACAAAATTTATATGATCACAAAATACTAAGATGACCTTTCTATATAGGCAATGATAAAACCCTAGGACAAACTAAGATCATGAAAAATGTCTTAATCCTTTGATATGAGACACAAAAAAGAACATGACCTAAGTAAGCTTAAGTAATTAGGTGTGAATAGGTCTTAAATTGAAGCTAGTTAGGTAATATACCATGCTCACAACAAATAAACTTGAGTTTTCATCTAAATAATAATGGATTTCTTGATGTTTTGTTCCTTTCACATACCTTAGTATTCTTTTTGTTGTTTATAAATGTATTTCAATAGGAGTAGTCATACACCTTGAAACCAATAAAACTAAAAATATAATATCTAGCCTTGAATCTTTTAAATACAGTCAAATCTTAACTATACCTCTATGTTTCCTCCACATTTCCTTTCATTTATTTTTAGTGATCCATATTATTTCATTAATTTTATCTACATGTAATTGGTGCAACAAATCCTTTCAATTTAACATATTAAAATGCTTCAAAATTTATTTCTAATATTTTGGTTTACAAATAAAGGTCTTATCATGAGATTAATATATCTTCATCTAAAAATATTGCATCAATTATAAATCAATAATTTCAAATTCTTTCATAATTTCCTCTTTGAATTATTTCTTCATATTGTTTGATCTTCTTCTATATATATATTAATTCATCAACATATAGACATACATAATTTTTTCATTACCTTTCTTCTTGAAATATAGTGTAGAATCATTCTTGCTTCTCACATATCAATTTTATAAGAACCATATAATAATTCTTGAAATTTATGCTCTTGGTGTCTATTTCAAAACATATAATGATTTTTTCAACCTATAAGTGTATCCTTCTTTGCCTTCTTTAAATCCTTGTGATTGATCCACGTATACTTCATCTTCATTGTATCCATTCAATTTTTTTGTCCCCTCTAGTTAGCATACCTTCCATCCCTTTTATGCTTTTAATAATAATATCAATCTTATAGTGTCATGCCTTGTAATATGTGCACAGTGTTGGGAGATTGAGAAGATTGTCATTGATGATGTAGTTTGGAAACATGAGCATGGTATGTACATAATGCATGGTCCTATTTTTTCATTGATGTCAACATTATTTTGGATCATCCTAGCATGATTTAGAAGTGTCGTTGAAGACATTTATATAGGATAATTGGTTCAAAAAATATAGCTACACAAAAATTTTCCTACGTATTAAAGTTGCCAGTACAGTGGTTTGGTGCATCAAATTTTGGGTCCACACTCCTCTGTAAATAGAGATATCACTATGTGATTCTAACACTAACTTGATGAACATAAAATGCATATAAATCCAAGATTTTTTGTTGTTTGGTGTAGTATCTTGGAAGATATGAATGACAGAGTTTAGTTTTGTATATTGTAGTTATTTCATGTATAGTATGTCAGTGTGGGAGATTCAACATTCCTTTACAAATGAATATTTTGTGTTGCGGTGTTGAAGATAAGATTCCATATGTCAATTGAGTAGGAATTCTAAATGGGATTGAGTTTTGAGTTCCATGTGTGGCGAATTGAGTAAACAAATGAAGGTTTTTGTGTTTAGGTCTTGTTTGGGGCCGATCTAACATGTTTGATGTTTTGCGAAGGATGAACAAGTAATTTTATCTCATGTAGGACCTATATTAGGTCCATATTGACCTATCTTGAGGAGATTTGAATTTTGAATTTGGGCATGAGATGCGGATGAAATTTTTTGAGGATGAAAGTTTAATTTTATATGTTACATCCAATTAGGCTGACCTAATTGATGTTACACTTGATGTGGATATATGCAGTAGATTGATATCAATGTTTTGAGATGATGTGAAGTGAGCGATGAGTGACATATGATGTGTACGGTGTTCCACCTACATGTGTGTGATGCAAATGTGATCAGAGTTGTGTGAATTGTGTGAATTCAAAGCAAAGCAAATAATTGATCCTGATCAATGCAAGGATTGATTTTGTACTTCATTGGAATTGTAAACCAACATACTGTAGATGCAATTGTAACAATTCAATAGGTTTTAAGCCATCCCTTCTATCTTCTATCTTATTCTCTATGGGCAGTGAGTCCACTCGCAGTGAGCATTTCTATAATATACTATATCTGGATATAATATATTGTGAGCTAACACTCATCATGGTTTTTGCCATTTTGGGGTTTCCTCGTAAAAATAATGGTGTTCATGTGTTATGTGATGTTTCATTCTATTTCTACTTATATTAGTTGAATGTGCTTTGATAATTGGATGGATAATGTTTGAATGGTTTAATAGAATACTGATTCAACCCCCCTCTCAGTATTTTGAGTATTCAACACATAGTTTATATTATTCCTTTGAGAGTATCCTTTTGCAACCAATCTAGATTTGTATTTTTAATAGTACCATCATTATTTTATTTTATGATATAAATGCATTTAATTCCTATATCTTCTTGGTTTTTTGGTAGCTTTACAACATTTTTTTTTTTAATTGCATCAATCCCATCTTCCATTGTTGTAATATTTTCTCTATTTTGCTTCTTCAAACTTTGCAGGTTCCATCTCAATATTTGAATAAAATTCATAATTAATCAATTAATCATCTTAATTGTTTTCTTATTTGAGTTATGGTCAATATTATTTTAAAATTTTGATCTAGCATTACATTTTGAAGATGAAATTGTGTTACCTTTTGAATTTGTGTAGCAACATTGCTTGAACCTAATGTAGGTCTTGAAAATTTAGATTTTTCTTCTTGATTCCAAACTATTCCTTGAATCACTATTTATCCTGTCTTCAAATTATCCGCATAGACTTCAACAATTATAACATCTCTTGAAATAATATTTTTCCTACATTAAGGGGAATCAAGTTTTGTTGGTTTAACATTTTATTCACCTTGCATATATTATATCCTAAGTGTGATATTGAACCTATTTTATTCACCTAATTAGTTAATAATGACATGTCTACACCCTGACTTGAGGTACATAAGTGTCACCACTATCTCATCAATCCTTGATTGATGATAACTAGGTGCCACCTCTATTTAGTCAATGCCATCTCTAATTTAGTCAAGTTGAGTGAACTTATTTACTAATTAATAGTTCATGTGCCGACTTCTTAGTTATACTGAGTTAACTCGCCTCTTGATTGAGAGTGATTGAGAGTTAACTCACATCTCTTGGACATGCCATCTCCTTGTCCATGCATCCAAGAGACATCTATATTTTCAAGTTACTCATTGTAACTTGTCTCATCATATTGTTTATAAAACAACATTATTAACTTCATCTAGATTTATGATTATCTAATAGGAATTTGGTCTTAGGTAGACTCGTCGTTCATAAATAATTCTATCAAATTTGTAGGATTTTATTTTTGCAATAAACTTGTAAATATGCATGCTTCATTTTTGCATCTAATTTCTAACTTTTTCTCTATCATCTATGTGAAAATAAGCTAAGCAACTAAATAATTTCAATTGTGCTGCTATAGGATTCTCCCATATCAAGCTTCGTATAATGTCTTATTTTTCACCACAGTAGTTGGGCTCTTATTGATGATATAAATGACAATGTTAACTACTTTAGCTTAAAAAATCCTATCCATATGCTTTGATTCTAGCATATTTTTCATTGATTCTATTATTATTATTTATTTTCTTTCTAGCACTCCATTTTTTATAGTGTATAAGGTGTTTTTAATTGTCTACTAATTCCATTCATTGAAAAAAATTCATTAAATTATTTTGAACAAAATTCACCTACTCTATTTATCCTAAAACACTTTATGCATCTTCCACTTTTTTTTTCTACCATAGTTTTAAATGCTTTGAATGTTTCAAAAGAATCACTAATATTATTAAAAAATCCTATATGTATCTTATAGAATCATCAATAAATGTGCTTTGTACATATGCTTACTTTGGACATTTGACCACTAATTTGAATGAATAAGCTACAATGGTTGATTTTCTCGCCATGAATTTTGGGAAATCTATCCTCGTGGTATTGTCCAGGTGCACAATCCTTGTACACTTTCTATTCTCTTGCTTAAATTTTTGTAACCCATGCACCATATTTCTTTGATGCAACATTTACAATACCTAAAAAATAAGGTACCTATACCTTTAGTGTTGTAATCAACTTGCATCTCCAATAGTAGCATAATAAATTTTTGATTCACGTGCTTTGATTATTAATGGGAACATTCATTTATTTTTCATACCAACTGTAGCAATATTATTTCCTCATATCATATCATAGATATTGCAAATATTATTATCAAACACAAGTTTAACTCCTTTCTCAACTATTTGTAAAACAATAATCAAGATATGCTTTAGTTGTGGTGAGCGGTATACATAAAAAAATTATTCCTTTTCTTATCTAGTGTCTATATCCACTTTTTATTTTTCACATACTTCAAATAATTTATTATCATAAAATATTACTTTCAAAATTTTCATCAATCTTTGAAAAAATCTCTATATAATTTGTCATATGATTATAACAAAATGAATCTAGAAACCATACCCCATTACTTCTGTTTTTTATTGTGTTAGATGAAAGAGAGTAGTGTAGTAGATCTTCATCTTTACCTTGCTTTGGAACTTCATTTTTCATTATTTTGAGTATTCTTGTGCATAATTTTCTTCATTCCTTGATTTGAGTTATTGAATTTATAGTCTCTTTATATGACCATTTGTTTGGAATAAAAACACTAAATTAGATACTTTGTACATTAAATTTGTTTGTACCTCTTGAGAAACCATGACCTCTAATTTATTATTTTTATTTGGAGCTAGAAACATGAAGGGAAATTTGGTTCATCCCAAAACGAGCATCTAAGATCAATAGGCGCCTTTGGTAAACTATGTTTCTTCAGATAGCCTCAAAGGTACGTACTACTATGCCATAAAGTGAAATCAGACATAGTAAATTTCCCAAAATTAACCCTTAGAGGAAAGTTCATGAAATTTTAGATCTTTCAAGATCAACCAATTTCAACAACATGCATTAAATAGATTCAATAAACAAAATATTTAAACATGAAAGATGGAATAGAAGACATGAACACAAATATTTATGTGGGGAAAACCCTTTTGTGTAAAAAACCCCACAATCCAAAAGCATAGATCCATTGTATTATTTAGCAACAAAATACACAGTTACAATACAATTGTAGGCTCTAAGCATTTACATGGAGATTTATATCTTGTTCCATTTGGAGAAAATATGGCAAGATAACCCCTCTAAATCCAATCTCCCTCTACCACTATTCCAAAACAATACCGCATTACATATAGAATCCTCAAGCATTACTAGAAAAATTGTCATTCCAACTTCCATAACAACCGAGCGGTCACAAGCAAGCTTAACTATCTTTACCTTCTACCACTGTCGAAGGAACTTACATTTTTGTCCTGTTGAAAATGATATGTCTCTCCCATACGAGCACACCAACTTTGTGAACATCCTATTAGAATATCGAAGGAACCATCATCAACGTCTTGTCGATATCCATCATTCCCTCCGATGAAGAGATCCTTCTCAACCATTCATCGCTGCCAACACCTTCCATTGGGATATTGAAGAGACTCTGTAACAACTCATTCTAATATGGTGAAGTATCACTGATAAAGACCCATCGAAATATCAAAGGGATGATATTTTAGGTCCTACCAATATCCTCATGCCTCCTCGATAATTCCTTCTTTCCGTTCATTGAAATGCCGAAGGGACTGCATAATAGCTCCCTCCGAAATTGAGTACTTGTCCCTCTGATGTTCCTTCTGACAGTGAATCAGAATGTCGAAGGGACTACGAACCAGCTCCCTTCGACATTGTAATGTCTCTTTGTTGAAGCTATCAGGATGTGATGCAGGAGCATCCGGTGGTGTAAGGGCAAGCTTGCTTCACCCAAAAATATTGTATTTTCATTTTTTTGTAGTTTCCTTAGTTGAATTGGGGCCCATGGCGATTCATGCAATCTTTGGGACAGTTAGAAGTTTGAAACAACCAAAAATAGTCACTTGGTATTTTTAGTAAGTTGACCTATCTGGGTCGTATGGACACGAAAATTGACCCCAAGGAGTGAAATTGAAAAATAAGATTTTGGTGAAAGAATCATCTCAAAATCTTGTACCGTTTGGAAGATATTAAATTTTCATCTTGGGGAATTTCTCCAATGAAGTTTAAAATTGAAATTGGGTGCAAAATCTCCGATCCTTTAGATTTGGCGAAAGGTGGCTGTAGATCTCTTCACAAGCTTTCCAATGATATATTGTAATTCAAAATATGACAGTCGGATCAAAAGTTATGGCCCTGAGAACTGGCCCACTAAAAAGTGAATTTCATTAAAATATCTTCCTAGGCAAGAAATCAAATGGCGAGACTTTTGGTGCCAAAAAAAGAGGGAAAGTGACACTTTCTAGAACATTCTAGGGTAGTTATTGGGTAAAATAAAAGGGTTAAGTGGGGGTTGTAGAAGGTGGCTCCATTAGTGCAGATTGTGGCTCCAAATAATAGATTTTCTTTCAGAGTTGATTTTGTTGTAATGAATCAAGCCCATGAGGCTGTAGCATTATAATTTCTAAATTTGTAATTTCATTTTCTGAAAATAATTGAAAGTGAGTTATTTTCTATCACATATTCTGTGTTGGTATCATTTGTTGTGTTTTGTGTGAGTTTTAGGTGATGTATCCCTCATCAAGATGTCGAGGAGACTATCCACTAAGTCCCATTGACATTCACCTGTCATCTTGAGGAACCTTTACTTCCAACCCATGAACCCGAAGCACTTATCAGGATGTTGAGGAGACTTGCCATTTTGTCTCACTAAAATTCATCTGTCAACTCGATGAACCTTTAGCCAATGCCTCTTACACCAGTAAGTTTGAGACACCTTTTTCTCAACATTCTCCCACTTGATGAAGAACTTATTAGCTCCCAAAAAACTCTCAAAGTCACTGTATCACCCTAGATACCTGCAACAACATCCAAGATGTCTACCATCTCCAATAATAGTTCCAACCATCCTCCAAAGGAAAGGAACGAGCCATGGTGTATATGCACCAGTCTAAAGAACATACACATTAGATCCAATTGATAGAAAAGGATACATAATACTGCCATCATTCCACTATGCTCACAAGCTACAAAAGGATCAACAACATCAACTTCAAAGCTCGCAATCCAAACACAACCATGAAGTCATCCTCCATAAAATAAGATAGGACATTAGTTAGAACAACAATCAGGAAACTGACTACTCCCATCCAACTGATTAACCCATGTGACTGAAAATAGCACCCACAACAAGTGTTAATTCAACCAATCACACATACATCGAAGGTATGTACATCAACAAAACCATGCCACCTACATAGCCAACCCATCAACTAAAAATACAAGCTCCATGTTCCAACTAGTTGAAGAAGACCAAACACATCCAAGAACTCCCACTACATGGGAAATACCAAATTTGAAAAGATCAAAGGAATAACGAGTCTACCACTAACAATGCATAGAAAGTGTAGCCATGTAGTACCACAGACCATCCACAATGATCTGCAAATCCTACAACCAACTGCTGCAAGAAACATATCTCTCAACAATCTCCCATGTTCTCCATATCCAAAAAAAGAAAGAGATACAAGAACCTCCATTTCATCACCCAAGTGACAACACATGACCATAAACTAGTGATCACCATAGCTCCACACAGAAATCTCACATCTAAAGTCATATGAATATGAATATATAGGAAGAAGAACCAAACTAAAGATAAAAAAATGCAAATGATAAACACATAGCATGACCTTCTACATACACATCTAAAAGCCAATTGTGTCAAGTAATATCTCCTTCACAACTCCAATATAAAAGCTATAACAACATCCAAACTCGTTCAACCTCAACAATCAAACATAACATATGCATCATGTATCTACATGGATGTAGGCTTCTAAAAGAAGATCAAACTACTCCATTTACCATATTAGGAAATCAGCCCACTATCATCCCCTATATATCATCATAAATGAAAATGAAAACCGAACAAGATAATCATGCTATCCATCTCTCACAATGAATCCTCTAGAACCATCTATTAGCAGCTCAAGATCCATGTCTATGAAATAAAGCATAAAACACTTGAGCGAAAAAATGGGCATTACCTCTCAAGTGATAAGCCACCGAGTAGACCAAGAGTGGGAATGGGAATGCTCTTCCAAGATATGCAAGCCATCATGAATCCTCCAAGAGAAATATCCTCATAAGTCTCTATTGAACTCACATCCAACCAAGGTGTAGGTTTCTCAGACTTTCTTCTAAAATCTCATCAAGAGTAACCATCTCAAATAAAATTTTCTCATCTCAAGAGAAATATAGCCTCACCTCATTCTCCATGTATCCATGAGCAACTGTAAACAATCATCTCATGCTAAACTCCAAATGCATCACTGCACTATCATGAAGTTCTCAAGCATATGACCAATGCACCCAAAACAAAGAGAATCACTAGACTACCGTCAAAATCCAATCATCTAAATCGAGAAATTATCGTGACATCATGATATAAACATCCCCCTTAGGATATCACATGCTCCAAGTGAACACAACATAATCTCAAGAGCAATGTATCATGCCAAAACTATAGTGCGTAAACAAGAGTATACCATGACATAAAACAAATAAAATCTAGACCAACATAACCTTTCAAGAACCACCAACACCTCAACCTAAAGACCACAAGAGTCCTCCATGGCTCCGAGATACTACACATCTTCAAATAGTGTCCATGCAAATGTGAAAGAACCTTTCTACAAAACTAGGATCCAAGAGCTCCCCCTAGTAACATCTACAACACTAAATAAGATCAACCAACACTAAGTGATGAACCCACAGTCATTGCTAAAGCTCCCACTGAAGCGTGACAGGCAAGCTCTCCAAGCATCATGAATAAACATTTGCTAATTTGAAAATCCTCTAGGTCCACACATCAACATTCAATTTGACAACAATACCAAGTGGCACCAAAATCTCCAAACCAAGCATAAATACCATCATTGTCAAAAGCTTACACCTAAATGTGTATCCAAGCTATTCATGACATCATGATACACATGCTACAAGTCACCATAAATGACTATTCATGTACTCAACATCATCCATCCTCTCATCTCAAATAAACTACACCAATGCACAAGTGACCACATACAAGGCCAACTAAAAAGTTTACATCAACACTGAATCAACCTTGTGGATATAGACAACCCACTTCCGAGTTATCCCACTAAAATCAATAGGCTATACACACCTACAAAATTGCACAACTCGTAGATCCAATCAATATAACATGCAAACCCACTATCACATTGGAAACTACAAAATTGAGATCTCAAAGAGAATAAACATGAAGACAACATGACTCAAACACTAGATCAAGCTCAAATCCGACTTGCCAATCATTTCCATAACGAGCATCATATTCAAGTAATTCACCAAGAATCACCACAAAAATGTTGAGTGACTAATCACATACCAACACTCCCATGCAGAGAAAGAATATCACCTCCTTGTACCATGCACAAAGCATGCATGTAAAACTACAACTATTTCATCTAGTAACACCCCAAAAGCCAGGGTCTAGAAAATAGTTTAATTGTAGCTCCATAGAACCACAAGTTTTTATTGACCATGTAAAACCTGAAAAACCACTATGTTTGAAAAACACCCATGCACATCCACACCCAATTCACATCTAGAAGACTCAAAAATATAAAAAGCACCATAACAGTCAAACGAAAATAATGGATTATCACAGATGAACATAACCATAGATTTTTAGGAAAATATATAAAACCCTTAGATCCAAGGAACATGAATCCGAGTCATGAAAGTACAAAGCATCCATAAAAGGAAAAGGTAGTTCAGGAACTCTAGTCCCATTTCAAGCCAACTCCACAACCACCACCACTCACATGCATCTGAGGGTGACAAGCTATTGCAAAATCTTCTAGACCATCCAATGATCAACTCCATAGCCTACATGCAATCAGGGTAACCAAAAACAATGCCTTCCAATACTAGGAAATAACACCCAACATAAGTACACCACTCCATAGCTGAAAAACAACCCAAGCTTCTCCATATCATTAGGGAGCCTCTCACATAGACACCCAACATGAAATATATGCTGCAACACAACCACAAAGCAAAAAATTCCACCCCATGCATTAAGATTATTCCGCTGTCAACTACGAGCTTCAAATCACATCATTTCAATATGACCAACTCCATTTTCTGCATCTTCACCATCCTTCAAGGTACGTGCTATCTCTTGAAACTAAACAAAAAAAAAAACTTCCACTCACCAAAGGATCAATTCTTCAACCGATTCCTTCAAATTTTCTCAAGCTTGCCAGACTAAGAAATCTTCACAGAAGGAATACCCAGAACCAAAAACACCAGGAACAAGAAAATCCTAGAAGAAAGCTCTAATACCAATTGAAGGGAAATTTGGTTCATCCTAGAATGAACATTTGAGATCAGTAGCTTCCTTTGGTAAACCATGTTTCTTCAGATAGCCTCAAAAGCACATACTACTATGCCATAAAGCGAAATTAGACAAATTTAATTTCCCATAATTAATCCTTAGAGAAAAGTTCATGCAAATTTAGATCTTTCAAGATCAACTAGTTTCAATAACATACATTAAACATATTCAATAAACAAAATATTTAAACATGAAATATGGAACAAAAGATATGAACACAAAGATTTGCGTGGGGAAAACCCTTTTGGGAAAAAAACCCCACACTCCCCTTTACATGGAGATTTACATCCTATTCCATTTGGAGAAAATCTAGCAGCATAACCCCTCTAAATCCAATCTCCTTCTACCACTTTTCTAAAACACTATCACATTACATATAGACTCAAACAGTACTAGAAAAAATATCATTCCAACTTCCATACCAATTGAGCAGTCACAAGCAAGCTCAACTGTCTTTAGCTTCTACCTCCATCGAAGTACTATCAAAATGTCGAAGGAACTTACATTGTTATCCTTCCAACAATGATATGCCTCTCTGATACAAGAACACCAGCTTCACAATCATCCTATCAGAATGTTGAAGGGATCCTTATCAACGTCTTGCTATAATCCATCATTCCCTTCGATGAAGAGATCCTTCAAAACTATTCACCGCTACCAACACCTTCCATTAGGATATGAAAGAGACTTTGTAACAAATCCTTCTGATATGGCGAAGTCTCACCGATGAAGACCCATCAAAATATTGAATGGATGATATTTTAGGTCCCATCGACATCCTCCTATCTCCTTGATAGTTTCTTCCCGTTGTTCATCAAAATGTCGAAGGGATTGCATAATAGCTCCCTCCGACATTAACTTGTCCCTCTGTTGTCATTTCTAATAGTCCATCAGAATGTCGAAGGGATTGCAAACCAACTCTCTTCAACATTGTAATGTCTCTTTCATGAAGCTATCGGGATGTTGAGGAGACTATCACTAACTCCCATTGACATTCACCTATCAGCCTGATGAACCTTTACTGCTAATCCATGAACCCAAAGCCTGAAGCTTGAAGCGCTTATCAGGATGTCGAGGAGACTTGCCATTTCATCTTGCTGAAATTCACCTGTCAACTGATGAACCTTCGGTTGATGCCTCTTACACCAGTAAGTTTGAGACAACTTTTTCTCAACAAAACAAACCCTTTATACAAGTTTTCCCAATTATTCCCTCAAGGAAAATTGGTACTCGTTCTTTGATTATTATTATTTTTTTCCTTTGACATAAGTGCTTAATGAAGATCGCACATACGCTTTACCATCTCATCATCTATAAGTAATGATCCAATCAACCCTTTCATATTTAAAGTATCTAAATATTTATACTCTTCTAAATTAATAACAATAATCATCCACTTGGGTATAAGAGATTTAAATATTTTTTTCACAAATACAACATTTTTAATCCCTTGACACATGTTCTCATCTTATTAATTTCCTATCACTCTAAGACAATAGTGTTTAACATTTTTATTTTTAAATTTTTGAATTCTTATAATTTATTCTTAGGGTTTGAATCTATGTGACCCTAACTTGATATGTACCTCATTATGAATTTTATAAGGTTTCTCATGCTTCCTTTGATGTTTTGTAACCACAATTCTTGGATTTATTATAGTTGGAATATAGAAAAATACTTAGGTATAATTTTTCTCCTCTCTTCTCTAAAATATCTTTTGCATTCAATTAATTCAAATGTTCAAGTTCAACATACCCACTTGATATTATATCCCATGATACTTTCTATATTAATATTATTTTAAATTGATCTCTCCAATAAACACAATTCTCAACTTTGAATTTTGAAAGTAACATTGTACCATTGTTTGTTACCATTATAGTAAAACAAATAAAGCTGATATTTTTCTCTCAAAGTTTTAGGATCTTGAACTATGGTGAAGGATCTTTAAAACTAAACTTGTCTAGTAAAATTCTCATTTATACTTATAAAATCCTATTATGATAAACCTTGGTTTAATACCATTGCATGAAATAGGGGCTGTTCTAAAATCACACATTAGATTTTTTAAATTTTGAATCAACTTTCTTGAATTGCATACTTAAATCTCTTTTTAATTTCATTACAAACTTGAACAATTTCCTTTAATGATTTCTCTTATTAAAAATTGAAATTGGGGTGATAAATATAGATTTTTACACCCTTAAAATAATTGCTAGAAAACAACTAAAAATTTGAGTGACACATTGAACAATAGATTAAACCACTTAAAATAAATTTCATAAAATTAAAAAAATATACTAAAAAATATTGATTTGATTTAAAAAAACTTATTAGTAAATAAAAAACCTAAACATAGACTCAAAAAAACTTTAAAAATATTTGAGATTCAAATCTCTTAAAATTAATTTCCTAAGAACAATCTTGGATTTCTAATGTAGACATGGAAAATTTCAGGGTTCACATCTAGAAAATGATGCTTATAATTAAAATAAAATCTAATATTTTTAGTAACAAAGGTCTTCATCAATAACTAGTATTTATCTTCGTTAATAGTTGGGACAAATTCAATGTCACAATTCAACTTAATCAACATCACTTCATCACCTATCCAATAAAATTTTATTGATTGACATCATATTTTACTACACACCTAATATATCTCTAGCCTCACCTCATTTTTTAGAATACTAGGTACACTACCAATTTTTCATTCCTATAAAAATTCTAATGACAACTTCATAATATCTAAGAACACCTCTCTCGAAGGAAATGCTCATTGTTCTCAACACTAGTAGATTATTTCCAAATAATAGCCAATGCTCCTAGTGCACGATCAATGAAAACTATAGGAGCTCCCTATTACTCCATGATTTATAATATTTATATTAGAATATCATTTGTCTCCAACTAATATATCCAATTAGAAGTAACCATATTCATGCCAAAAATCCAACCAATAGTTTAGAGGCCACCATGACACAATAAAACTCATACTCAACATTACATGATCATCTATCATAATTAAAAATGCATATCACTACCAAGGATCCCATTGAGATTGTTCTAGATATATCCATGACATCATGATATCCCTATGAAAAACTACAACACAACCATATCATCCCAAAAATCCGACTATGCACAAAAGAGCCTCCCACGATATCAAGATTACTATCTTCAAATTAGACAATATTATTTCACAAATATTGATACATATAAGCTCATATTGGATTAAGTTTTAATCTAGATCATATTATGACAACATAGTCCATGTCCTAAAAATTGGAAGACACATAGGCTTCCTTCTATTTGTGAGGCCTTTGATAAATATTTTCAACTACTCATCTCCTTTCCTTTTTTCTACTCAACATGCCAATGCTCCATACTAGTGAAACACTAGAAAACTAGAATGTATAAAGTAATGCCATGGAATTTTTTTATAGAAAATAATTGAGATGCTGAAAATAATAGAAAATCACCTCCACCACTACCATTGTACATATTTGTAGTGCACACACATGACACCATTAAAACTATGTAAATCTTCTTTTCAGTTCTTCATGTAACATGTAAGCCCACAAAACTGGTATCCACAATCACATACTTCACATACTTCACACATGCAACCTCCAATAAAGGTGGCATAAGCATAGATAGTGCTCCTTGTTGAACACCTAGAATACTATGAGATAGGGTGAATCAATATTACTTTAAACCAATTAAACATAAGACATTTGATTATCAAAACGAATATAGTTATAATAATGAATGAAAGCATGAAGACATCCACAAAATCACATGACACATGCACACCAATATTTTTACGTGGAAAAAAGAAGAAGGGAAAAAACATGGTGAGGATTAGCTCATAATATATTATGTCTAGATAATATATTATAGAAATGATCACTACCAGGATAGAGCACATCATCTAGAAAAAGACTCACATCCCACAAAGAAAGAACAAAGAAGGGTTGGCAATACTACCTATTTGAACTCATATAATAGCATCTATCATATACTGGATTATAGTTCCAACGAAGTAAAAAAAGATCTCCACATTAATATGAATCAATACTCTACTTTGTTCACAATCTTCTCAATCGTGCATCACACACATGTAGGTGCACCACCATACATGTCACATATATCTTCAATACTCACATACAATGTACTCTACTATCTCCACATCATACACCCACACTCTCTCTTCTAATTTTTTTGATGTTAATCTCCTATATATATCCACATTAGGTGTAACTTCAATTAGGCCAACCTAATTAGAAGTAATACACAAAGTTAAGCATGTCATGCTCAAAACATTTTATCCAAACTTTGTGCCTTAATCCAAAATTCAATTTACATCAAGATAGGTCGACATGGATCTAAAATAAATACCACATAAGATAAAGTTACTTGTTTGTCCTCCACAAAAAATCAAACATATTAGGTTGGCCAAAAAATAGACCTAAACACAAAATATTCAAGTGTGCATGCAGTTCACCAAACGTGTGACTTTAAGGCACGATATTCCTTTGAATTCCCATTCAACTGAAATCTATCAACTTATCTTTATCATCACAAAATAAAATAATTATCCATGAATAAATGTAGAATCTCCCATACTGATACGTTGTACAAAAGGTAACTACAATATACAAGGGTGAGCACTGTCATTCACATCTTTTGGGAAAATTCACATAATGTCACAAAATCTTGAATATAATTGCATCTAATGAACTCAAAATTGTAATTATAATCACATAAGGTTATACCAACTTGTAGTGAAGTGCAAACCCAAAAAGAAACACACTGAACCAGAAAACTATCAGAGGAAATACTTAGCCAGTTTCCTGATAAGTCATACTTTCTGAAATAACTTGCACTGTACATATGTCACCAAAAATAATTCCAAACTAGTCTAGGATGATCATAACATTGTTGACATCAATGAAAACATTGGATCAAGCAATATATATACACTTCACACTCATGTTGCCAAACTGCATCATCAACGATAAAATTCTAACTTCCAACAATCTCCCCCTTTGTCATTGATGGCAACATGCATATCAAAAATATTTTTGAAAGCTTGTGCCCCCCTTACATATATCTCTCCAAAAATATTTTATCTATATCTCTCCAAGTGTTCCCAAGTACCTCTCTCTAAATGTTTTGACCAAAAAAATTTTCAACTATCTCCCCTCCTTTGAAATCAATGGCCAAGGGTGTGTAAAAAATCAATATACTCCCCCTTAGATATATGTGTTGACTCCCCCTTAGAGGATTAACCAAAAATAGCTACAATAATGAATGAAAGGATGAATACATGCACAAAATCACATGACACATGAACACTAGTATTTTTACGTGGAAAACCCAAAAATGGAAAAACCACGGTGAGGATTAGCTCACAATATATTATATCTAGATATAAGATATTATAGAAAGGCTCACTTCCAGGAAAGGATAGACTATCCAAAAAAATGTTCACATCCCATAGAGAAAGAACAAAGAAGATTTTGCAATACTACCTATTTGAACTGATATAATAGAATATATCATATGCTATATTACAGTTCGACTAAAGTATAAAATGATCTCCACACTAATTTGAATCAATACTCTACTTTGTTCACAATCTTCTCAATTGTGCATCACACACATGTAGGTGCACCACCATACATGTCACATATCTCTTCAATACTCACATACAATCTACTCTACTATCTCCACATCATACACCCACACTCTCTCTTCTAAATTTTTTGATGTTAATCTCCTATATATATCCACATTAGGTGTAACTTCAATTAGGTCAGCTAATACACAAAATTAAGCATGTTGTCCTCAAAAAATTTTATCCACACTTTTCACCTTAATTCAAAATTTAATTTACATCAATATAGGTCAGCATGGATCTAAAATAAATCCCACATAAGATAAAGTCACTTGCTTGTCCTCCACAAAACATCAAATATGTTAGGTCAGAAAAAAGAAGAAGATATAAACACAAAATCTTCAAGTGTACATGCAATTGACCAAACATGCGACTTCAAGGCATGATCTTCCTTCAATTTATTATTCAACTGAAATCTATCAACTTATCTTTTTTATCATAAAATAAAATAATTATTTGCAAAGATATGCAAAATCTCCCATACTAGTACACTATACAAAAGGTAACTGAGATATACAAGGTTGAGCATTATCATTCACATCTTTCGAGAAACTTCACAGAATGTCACAAAATATTGAATATAGTTGCATCTGATGAACTCAAAACTGTAGTGAGATTCACATAAGGTTATACCAACTTGTGGTGAAGTGCAGACCCAAAAATAGATGCATTGAACCACAAAATTATCAGAGGAAATACTTAGCCAATTTCATGATAAGTCATACTTTTCGGACCAACTTTCACTATACATATGTCGCCAAAACTACTTCAAAACTAGGCTAGGATTATCATAACAATGTTGAAATCAATGACAACATTGGATCAAGCAATATATATACACTTCATTCTCATGTTGCCAAACTGGATCATCAATGATAGACTTCCAACTTCCAGCACTCCTACCCAAGAAAATTGTAGAACTCATTGATCACAAAGTAATGCAATGTGGATCTACCAAAAAATGAAAGCCCATAAAACACGTAGATTCAAAATTTCATTGGTGATAACATAATTGAGGCACCATGCATATAATTCCCATGACACAAACCTTATTTCCAAAAATACCATAAAAGTATTCAACTCTAAAAAAATTACAAGTAAAGAACTAAAGAGTGATAAAAAGCCTCTAACCATGCTCAAAAGCATAGTTGAAAAATATAGATAACTTTCATGAACTACATTATGAAAAAAATCTTTCATTGATCTACAAGTCAAACATTTTGATTAAACATTAAAACTTCCAAATTAATACATGTGAGGGGAATCCATGTAAAATTGAATTCATTAACACATCCAAATCACTTGTAAATTCTAGGACCAAGTATTCACTATCTAAATGACACATTATCAAAAATTTGTAACCAATAGATTTAAACACCATGAATCCACTACATGTAGGTAAAAATACATCTAAAAAAGAGTATGGGGTTGTTTAGGAGCTTCAAGCCATCACATGATCAACTCCACAACCTCTACCAAGTATTGGATCTATGAGATCCAAGTCAAAGTCATTAAATGGGCAACTCCTCCATTAACTACATGCAAACAAAAGAATCAAGTTTTCTAAACGATTTTAGTTCATCATATGACCAAATCAAAATAGTTGCATGACTAATTATCCAAGAGGATATTATAGGAGCTTCCAAGTCACCAAATGAGCAAATCTATAACCTTTATGTAACTGAGAAATCATATAGAATCCAATATGATATCTATACCATCACAGTACTAAATCCAACAATGTAGGAATGAACTCTAAGGAATTAGCAACACATGATTCACAATATTTTCATGATCAAGAAAATCCATCATATCAAGCCCAAAATTTTAAAGTGGGTTCCATTTATCCTCTTCACCTCCATTCTATAAGTACTTGTCATAACTATCCTTGAAACAAGATCATTTCCAACTAGCTCCCACTTGACCAAGGATTAAGGTGTTGGGAAAGGCACGTGATACACCTTGTATAATGTTGATAATGTAAAAAAAATTAATAGTGGTGCATCTTAGAGATGTAGATATCACATGGGTTAGAAATTATTGAGGCTACTTGTATGTTGTATGTAATACTGGGATAAATGTTTAATATAGGTGACACATTAGAAAAATATTTAATATATAGAAAAATTAGTTCAAAAAAATTAATATGGAGGTAATGGTTTTGTAAGCTCATGGATTAGAAGTACATGGTTTTGATTATATGGGAAAAATAGGTTTTGAAGGAACTTGAAACCCTTTACAACAAAAGATACAAAATGCTACAAGAAAGGATTTTCAAAAGACCACCAACAACAACCCAACAACCAAAAAACACAACAGAGTGGGTGCTAACCTAAAAAATATGGAAAAAAACTACCATCAGCACCCAACAACCACAAAATAGAAAAATAACCTAAAATAAACCTACACCCAGTAGGAAATAGAAAGCAACAAAGAAAAATACCAGATGCTAGTTAAAGCCACTCAGAGTGTTGGCCACCTCAGTCTGTTGGTTCCTATTCCTTTCGACCATATCCAAAAGCTCCTTCTTCTCAGCATCAAATGATTTCTTCCAATCAACTGAACCTCTGACAATAGGTCCTTTGTCATCATCCTTAGCAATTTTTTTACCTTTTCCCTTGGTTGCGTGCTCTTTCTCCATAAGCTTAGAGAAATAAATCTGATCCTCCCTGAGCTCACTAATCTTTCTGAAAATGACTTCCAAGGAATCCACACTTCTCTTCACAGAGATATGGCACACCTGCATTAGTTTTTTAATATCCACATTTATACCTAAAACCTTGGCTTCCAGTGCATATAATATTTCATCACACAAAGATTTAAAGTCATGATAGGAACCTTCAAGGTCCACCATTCTATCAATAAGAATGTCCGACACCGAACCCTTCAGAATATTCTTTAGATTCTCCTTCAAACCTTTGATTTTTGATATTAATCTTATTGAACTCCTGCAGAGTCCACTTAGCTAGTTTAAAGGTAATAGTGGCCCTAGTTCTATCCATATCCAATAATTCATACATGGAGGTAGCATCATCATCAAGGTAAGAAAATTTCTTGAAAAGAGGATTTACCTTCAGAGGTTCTTGTTTGGATTTTTTCTTTTCCACATCCTCCTCATCCTGACCCCTACTCTCCTTGTCCTACTCCTCCTTGGGAAAGTCCTACATAGGGGAATCTTCAATGGACACCGTCTTATCACCAGAATCCTTGTCATCACCAGTTACATTGGGGTCCTTATTCAAAACCTATGAGGCCTTGTTCTTTAGGTTAGCAATACGCATCGACAACCTCCTGGGTTTGTCAACCAAACCCACAACATTATCCTGTGTCCTCACCTCAAGGCCACCACCAATGACATCTCTACCAACAACCACCTCCACAGACTTGGGAGAAGAATCATCCGACCCCACCTCCATGTCCTCACTCCCTGAAAGGGAAAGCTACTTAGCTACCCTATTAATCTTATCACCAACCACCTTCCTCTTCTTTGAAGACATAGTCACAACTGTAGGAGAAAAAACCTCCTCCTCTTTGTTCCATTCCTCCCCCTCATCCGAAGAGGACTCTGACCCCAACAACCCATACACATCACTTAAAGTCTTCTCCTTGTCGTTGATGGTAGAAGTAGGGATAAGAGTCTTGACATGTTCCATAATTAATCAAATAAGCCCTTCATGGAGGACGAGGGCCCTCCTATTCTTTAGATGTGCGTACACCAAGACCTCTAAAGATGATAACATAAAGAAAGGAAACAAAATGAACAAACCATATCTAAAATGGTTGAGGAGAGTAATATGGTGACCAAGAATAGCCTAAACCTCCCTTCTAGAGTCACGTGACTCATTAGCACCTCAACAACTCACCCAAATTTTCTTGAGGGAAGTTCTCTCATAGCCCTAACTCTCCAATTTGATTAATTGCTTCTGCTCATCATCTTTAAAAACTTGGACCATCGCCTCCTCATTACTCTTTTTATCCTTGAAGAACTTCCAACCAACTGTCGGCATCCTAGTAACAGTGGCAACCAAATCCTCATTTACCTCCACTTCCAAACCTTTAACCTTGATATTTCAATTATGCAAGAAAGAAAAAAATTGTGCCAAGGCATTAGGGTCATGCTCGTGCATTCTCTCCAAAAATGGAGTAAAATTACCATGGAACATAATATTCTAGAGTTTCTTCTTTCTCCGAATGTCCTCACATGAATGCGGCTCGATTTTTCTCCTATCACCACCCATGGCTACCAACACATGACTCACAAAACCCTTGCAAAAAAACTCAACTGAAGACCAGAGAGCAACAAGACACCCACAAAGCGTGCGAAATGGAGGAAGGTACTAGACCATAAATTCCACATCACCTCAACCCACGCCATCATTCCTTAATAGGCTGTTAGCTTTCTTAGGAAGGATTGATCCCTCCTCCCACAGACAAAATTCATTTAAATTGACAACCTCGTTAGCAAAAAAATATTCCAACAAGTTTCCTTCTTGGTAAACATGAGAGATGCGACTCTCTTCACAAGATTGCAACATGATTATTGTATCCTTAATGAGCTGGTCGACATTCCAACTCGGAGTATGAGTGCCACATAGATAATTTAGTATGTTCATAAAGTTGCCTTCCACCCATAATTTGGATTACCCTTTGTTGATAACATATCTAACACTTATGAATGCAACCTCCACCTCCACGCAATGACTGGTTTGAGTTCCCAACAAGAGTGCCACTATGCTAAGGAGTTTTCCAACATCATTTCTTAACACCCCCCCATAAATTGCAAGCTTTGGATTCGCCTTCACTACCCCATCAATGTTAACTTTAACCCAACCATAGGGAGGAGGCTACCATCTAGTGTTCAATATAGCAACTAAGCTTGAATTATGATTCAAAATAGGAATTGAAATAATATTCCAATTAGAAATCACGAGAAGCTCATAACCAAAAAGGCAAGAAGAAGGGACATACCGAGCAAAATCAAAGCAAAATTCTCTAGAATGGCCCATTGGATCTTGATAAAAAGACTATCAACCTTTAGTTTAGAGTCCTGAAAGATCCTATTATTTATTTCTTTCCATAATCCTCAAGAAATATATGGGGCTATAAGGTCCCACAAGCATCACAAAATAGGAGAGGAAGAAGGGAAATTCCATTGATCAGAAAACTTAGCAAGAGAATCTGGAGAGACCTAGCCAATATCCTAGAGTTTGAAAAATTTATTCCAAAGAGAAAAAGAATAATCACACTCAAGGAGAATATGGAAAGAATTATCACCATCAGCTTCACGGAGAAAACATCTATTAGGAATCACAAACCCCCTCTTACAAAGGTTTTCTTGCATTAAAACTTTACCTTGCATAAGCAGCCAAAATAAGATATTCACTTTGGGAATTAGGTTCTTATTCCATAACCTCCCCCAGAAAGGGAAAGAGGTAGGATTTTACAAAGAACTCATGAGAGAAGAAGCCACTAAAAAATTTCCACTAGCATAGGGGGCCCAAATTACCTAGTCTAGGAAAAGAGGGGATCCAGACCTTACACAAGAAGTCCTTTAGAACCTTCAAAGACAAGTCCCAAACCTCAAAATTCTTCCACTCCCCATCCTCAAAATAATTAGCCACCTTGGAACCAAAAAGGTGTTTACACAAGGGGACAATAGGGGGAGCCCAAGGAAGACAAATAAGAGGGCATACCCCACACCAAAAATCTTCCCAGAAAATAATACTAGTACCATCGCCCAACAATCACTTAGCACCTCTAGAAATCAAGTCCTTGCACAACATAATATTCCTCCAAAAATATGAACTAGAAGGAATATCCTTTGAATACAACATGTTCCAAGGTCTCTCCAAACAATACAGATACTTATTACCTGCTAAAGGGGCCCACCCAACATCCCTATTCAAGAGCCTCCAAACATTTTTTGACAAAAAGAGCCTTATTAAAATATTTTAAATTTATAATACCAAGACCCCCCCACTTCTTCATTCTACACATCAACTCCCAAACCACAAGAGGAATTTTGGCTTTAGCCTCAACCCTTGACCAAAGGAACCTTCTCATTATTTGTTCCATTTTATCTTCAAACTTTACAGGAATCCTGAAAAGACTCATAGTGAACGGGGGAAAATTCTAAAGAGTGAAAGAAATAAGCTGAATTTTACCTACTTGATTGAGGAGCGCACCTTTCCAACATGCTAAATTCCTACTTAATTTATCCAACAAAAACAACCAAAAGGAATCTGGAATTTTGGCGATGCACAAAGGGAGCCCCAAATAAGAAGATGAGAAATCACCTCTATTGCAAGACATGATTCTAGCAAGCTTAAGCTGTGGAGCTTCAGGAGTGTTGAGGAAGAAAATATGACTCTTAGGTAGGTTGATCCTCTGACCAAAAGCCTTCTCGTAGTCAACCAATAGCCACTTAACAACTCTAACTTCCTTAACAGAAGAAACACCTATCATAATAGTGTCGTCAATGAATTTTTGGTGAGTAATCAGATCACATCTGGATGAAGGCGAAAGACCCCTCATAGCACCCGCATGAAGTTACTTCTGGATATTACAACCCAAATCCTCCGCGATTAGGATGAAAAGAAGCGGTGAGATAGGGTCTCCCTACCTTAGGCTACACAAAATACAGAAGAAAGGATAAGGAGCCATTCACTAGGACAAAAAATGAGGGAGAAGAAATGAGTTGCTCAACAAGTTGGAGAAACTTCTTACAAAAACCAAACCAGTCCAAGACATTCAAAAGAAATCTCCAGCTCACTTTGTCATAAGCTTTGAGTAGGTCCAACTTTAGGAAGAAGCCCAGTTTTCTAGACACATTAATGGAATGAACAAGCTCATGAACCGTAATAATAGAATCAAGGATTTGATGATCCTTAACAAAACCACTCTGGTGCTTTGAAATCAGATTCAACAAGAATTTTTGTAATCTAGAAGCAAGCAATTTCAAAAAAAAATATAAATAGAATTATAGAGGCTGATCAGGCAAAACTCGCCAAAAATCTTTGCATCAGTAGATTTGGGAATAAAAACAATGAAAATCGTATTAAGCTCTTTGAGAAGAATTCTCTAGCCAAAGAAATCCTTAGTAGCATTAATCACATCCTCAGAGACAATCTCCCAACACGACTAGAAGAATAGAAAGGGAAAGTCATCAGGGCCAAGGGGCTTGTTACCTTCAAAAGAGAAAATTGCTTCTTTGACTTCCGAGGCTGAAGGAATAGCCATCAGATCCTTATTCAAATTCTCCATCACAAATTTAGGACTAACTTCCAGAGAGGCATCCACACACCTTAGAAGTACATGGTTAATGTAATACTACTTAGTGGTTTTGTGAAAACTTGTTCCTATAAAAGTAAGCACATGAGTAGTATTGAGGTTGGGTTGTATAACCTTTGGCTTATTGGCTAATATTAGATTTAAAATCTCTTGTAGGTTGCATATGTTAGTAGTGGAAGCATGGATTGGGATGTGTGGCTATATGATTCTCATTTACTTGTTCACATGAGGGAATGCAACTAGGGTTCTTGATTCTTTAGAAGACTTACATGAAGACTTTACAAGTGTATTGTATTCTATATTTGGAGATACATTGAGTATGTGAGAGGTTTTGGAGGTTAGGTTTTTCCCTTAAAATTATTTTCTTGAGGTGCATTTATCATTATCTTGTGGTATCTTTTACTCTAGACTTTGAATATTTGTTTGCATTTTTCTCTCACGAGAGTAATGTGGAAATATATACTATTTCTATAAATGATTTTCATTTGGTTTCAAATATTGGTGATGAATTAGCATTGCTGAAACTCTTAACACCTTTCCAAACATTCAAAAATACAATGAACATTTCAAGATTTGAATTAAACCAATATCAAAATCAACAACAAACATATGCGAATTTCATTACTCAAAGTCTCCTGCAACATATGAAATTTCAACCAAATTAAAAAGATAACATATGCAGCCCTTTGGGATGATGAAGAACATTAAAAATTAGACTCGTAGGTCTAATAAAACAAATAAAATCATTCCCAGGTTAGTCCTCATCCATCTCTCTTCTTTGTGCACTTTCTTCCTTTCTCACTTGCAACCTCCTTCTGGAAAAAAAATCAATGGAACACTACCCAATGCTCTTGAAACTCCATTTTATTTTGTTCAACACCTCCAACCTACCAAATTCAGGTTTGACATCATCCTCCAAGAAAGGATATGCCCCCCTCCAACAAATCCAAATTCTGAAAATTAAGATTCCAACAACATTGTCCAAATTACCCTTTTGCAACCACTATCTTCTGGCAGCTTGAAACTCTCCATTTCCACGCCAAAAATAGAAATCAATTAAATTCCATCAAATTAAAAATGGGTAACTCTCTAATACATGTTTTCACCATTTATAGAGTGGCAAGTATCCACTAGCTTACACATTAATTCACCGCCTTCACAATTTGGAGTCCAAATTCAAAATTTACCCAACATGCACATCATGGGCGTCCTATTCCCTCAGATGCTCTTGCATTAGAAATGTTAGGTAGGAATTTTTTGATCATAGGCTCATGAAATGGAGTTGATTATTATAACTAATCTTTCAAGTTGCAAAAAACTTGCAACATACTCCAATATTGAAATTGGTACCTTTGATAATCTCTTCTTTCTTCGCTTCCAACACTTACTTGGAACACACAACCTTATCCTCTAATTTTTTTTCTCTTTACTCGTCTTCCTTGATGTGGAATCAACTCCATCATAAATTGACCACCTCCTCCAAGTGTATCTCACATTCTTCTCCAATATTGTGGGATTCAACTCACCATAGTCCGTCCACCTCCACCAAATTGCACCTGCACTTAACTCTGCAACACCATACAAACCCTTCTTTGCATACCAATCATCCCTAACAAAATCTAACTGAACCATCTCAACATGAAAATCATCTTTTTTGAATTCAATTAGAAAATATTTTATCTTCTCATCAACTATTGCAACTTCAATTTTATTCTGTTCTTTCATTCCTTTAATAAGACATGCAACTATATCACTTCCTTTTCTTATAATCAATGTATCGCACTATTTTTCAACTACTACAATATTTTCATCTACACACAGTCCACTTTTATCTTCATCATAAAAATGAAAAATATTATGCATTACCTATTTCTCTATGACCTTTTCCTCACCACTGTCTACTGCCATATCTTCTTCACCTTCACTCTCAGTTGAAATTTCATTCTTCAATGATTTTAAGTCCTTCCCAAGGACACTCATCTAGTGCTACAACATTATTCTTCTCTTCAATTAATACACCTTATTTTTTCCTCTCATCCTTTGCTACACTTTCTCTTCTCTCTCACTCTCTTTCTCTATGCCTTCCTCAAAGCATACTTCTGCAATATTTTCTCCTTCTTGTTCACCTACATACACAACTACGATTTTTTTTTCCTTTTCTCTTTGGAAAAATTTCAAACACTTTCCTCATGCTCTCAATCTTAAACTTGTCAAGTATAGATTGCCTCACATTCAACAATCTATTTACACACCACACACACTCCACCCCCAAGCCTTGGTGCAAACTGCCTCACATCGGTGCTTCTACCTGCACACTCAGGAACTCCTGTTTTGATACCAATGATGAAGTAGTATTCCTGCAACCCTAGAAATTTTTCCAAACATTCAAACATACAATGAAAATCTCAAGATTTGAATTAAACCAATATCAAAATCAACAACATACAAATGAGAATTTCATTACTCAAAGTCTCTTACAACACATGAAATTGCAACCAAATTGAAAAGATAACATATGCAACCCTCTGGGCTAATGAAGAATATTACAAATCAGACTCACTACTACAACCAATAAAATCATTCCCAAGTCAATCCTCATCCATCTCTGTTCTTCTTTCACCTTCTTCCTTCTTCACCTGCAACCTCCTAGAAAAAATCAATGGCACACTGCCCAATGTTCTTGAAAAATCATTTTCTATTGTTCAAAACCTCCAACCTACCACATTCAAGTCTGAAACCATCCTCCAAGAAAGGCTACACCCCCCTCCAACAACTCCAAATTCTGGAAATTAAGATTCCAACAACATTGTCCAAATCCCCCTTTTGAAGCTCTCCATTTCCACGCCCAACCTAGAAATCACTTAAATTCCATCAAATTGTAATGTGTAGCTCTCCAATGCATTTTTGTACCATTTCCAAAGTGATAGGTCTCCACTAGTCGACACATTAATTCATTGCCTTCACAATTTGGAGCTCAAATTCAAAAATTTCCTAGCATGCACATCACGGGCATCCCATTCCCTCGGGTGCTCCTGCATCACTTGGTTTTTAGGTTGTAAGAGAAAAAAACCTCCTAGTTGTTAAACCCTATTATGAGTAAAAATTTATGTATAGTTGAATCCATGAGTTTTCTGGAAAAAGAAAAAATATTTTTTCAAGATTTTAGACGTTTTAAAGATCTAGGTAGTTGCAGATCTTTGGTTTGTGTATGAAATTATAGATTTTTGTTTGGAATATTTTTATGAGAATTTTGGAGGTGAATTTTCACATATGAACTCCCAAGAAAAAATAATCTCACCAATCAATCTAGTAGGTGCAAAAATATTTAATTTCAAACTAGATACTTTTTGGAGAAAAAACTTCAAACCATTTCTAAGGGCATGGATGAATTTTCATCAATGATAAATCTATATATAGTTCTATAGAATTTTTATGGTCATATAGGTCCTTAGTATCTATACATTGTACTAGTCGTTTACATATTCACAATCTATAAATAAGGAATATTCTAGGTAGCCACACAAGTACCAAGTCATATAGATTTTTTTGTGATTGGCCAATTGTATGAGATGATGTGAGAATCATGTGGGAAATGCATTGGTTGGGGTTTCTTAGTTGTTTTCCTTAGTCACATGGTCTAATGGTTTTCATACATAGCTTACAACCATGCCACCATAGGCGATGTGTTGCACTCATAAAAGAACACCTCAATTGGTTGTGCTCTACTTAGGCCCACTCCATGAGCTCAACCACCATCAAGGTGGGCCCACTAGCCTCATTTTCCAATTATTTCACTCATCCATCATCGTTACTGACTAGCCACCAATGACATCACTTCCCAATAACCTAGTAGCTACTAATGAATTTGTTTAATATACATAAAGGGGATTTTTTTTGAGAGCATAAATTTCACCTAAGGGTTATATCTTTTTCTTTTATAGATAAAAGTGGCAAGCCACTATAATATTATATTAGATATATAAATAAGATAATACAAAAATTGGTTCTAAAGGGCATACTGGCAGGAAAGAACCACTGAGAAAACCTCTAGTTATAGTCCAAATTAAAGTATATTTTTGTTCAATTACATGACTAATAACCATGTACTGATGATTCAAAATTCAACCCATAAATCCCTAAGCCCCTACCCAAAAATTGCCTAAGGGTTATATTTTCACATTCTTATAGTTGAGAGAAAAACTCTTTTTGTGTACTACATAGTGGTAACATTTTTTTAGATTTTATAATTTATAATAAAAAGAATCTAGTTGGAATCCAATTTTGTTCTCCCTTTTTAGACAAGTCTTGTCTTATTCCCACAATGCCATTTTTTTACTTATTATAGGTGATAGAGAGTATTTTCTAATCACTTCATAGTGGATCAGGTTTGAAAGTGTTGACATTTGATTTGTTTATTTAAATTTATATAGATTTATTTTTGTTTTCATTGATTATAGTAATTTATGGATTCATGTTAAATCAAATATAGACGTTATTTGGTGTTTGATTCATGGATAATATACATTTTTATCTTCGATTGTTTATGTTTGATATGGTTATTGATGTCAATATTATATTGTGAGATCTATGAGTTGTGGAATTTTGTAGGTTGTCTATACTTGTTGGTTACATAGATGACTCAAATTTTGGTCATCTATATCCATAGATCATTTAGTGTTGATACATTTTTTTTAGCTGGCCTTGTGTTGGTAACTTGGTCCATTGGTATGTTTGAAATTAGTGTTGACTATGACACAAACATACATGAGTTTCAATAGGAGTTTTCTATAAATAAATTAGGTGGTGATCACAATGTCATGGAATTTTCTCACATGATTGGAGCTTTAGAAGGAAAAGGTTATTTATGTAGATGCATTATTGGTGGCGATGGATCAATTTTTTGATCACAAGTGGTGGTTTTATCTTCTTGGTTTAGAGATCATGGTTCCACTTTATCCTTTGGAGTTGATAGTATTATAGTTAAGTGTTTTGATTATACAAGGGCCATGGGTTATATTCATTTAGGATATGGTTATCAAAATTCCATGTGTATCTTAGTATCACAATTCTTGGGATCCTTAGCAGTGATGTGTATTCATCACTTGGTGATGAGTGAATTTTTTATAGTGGTTTTTGGTGTCATGGAGGAGATCTTGGATTATATTTATTGTATGCAAAGATATTTTTGACATATTGATTTTCATTGATAAGAGATGGTTATATTTATGTGATTTGGAGATATTGACATTTTTTTACCATGAAGAACTTTTGGAGTCTTTGATTGAGGTGTCAGTCATGTTTTGTTGGTTTGAAAAATGACACTTTTTAAAAGGATGGGTGTTATTGTTCCATGGTGGACCCTTGAGTATGTATTAGATTTGGAATGATATAGGTTATGAGTAAATATTCTCATTAGATACATATGATGTTCTTTTGATATGTATATTTTGATGTCATGACAAGTTCCTAGTTTTATAGTTGGAGCTTTCATAGTGATTTGTGGTAATGTAATAGATGAGTGTCATGATCCTTTTATTAATGATAATTTTTGTTATTTTAGTGTTGTATTGAAGTTCAATTTAAATGAGATGATCGCTTGTACACATATACTAGATTAGGGTGAGGCTATATACCTCTTATTCTTGGAGATCATGTGTTGAGATGGTTACTCTTTGGTGAGTTTTTTCCAAGAAGATTAAGGAGCCTACACATGGGTGGGATGTGAGATCAACATGAACCTATTGGAGAGATTACTCATGGATTCATTGTGTCCTAGTGTATCCCAGGAGGAGAAATATCATTCCCCACTCTTGGTCCTCTTGGTAGTGAATCATTTGATACGCAGTTCCCACCTTATTTTTAGATGTATTTTGTCTCATGTTTTATTTTCTCAAGAGAATGAGTCTTGAGTTATGGATGTTGTATTTGGAGGGATTATTTGAGGATTACTTGCCATTGTTTTTCAATTTTATCCTTATGTATATGAGAGTGTTATGAATACAATTTTTAAGAATGTGGAGGATGGTTTTGGGCATATTTCCTTGTTTTGGGAATGGGAATGTTTGACCTTTGAGTATACCAATTGGATGCTGTGGAGGATTTTCTATTTTGGATCTTGTAAAGAATATCAAACTTATCAAAATTTTAGCACATTGGTGTTGGTAGAAGGACATGATACATGGTTTTAATTTATAGGTTTTATCTCTTGATGGTCTATTGTTTATTCTTGGGGGTTCATGTTCACTTGACATTAGAGTTGAATTTTGTGTGGAGACGTCATGATTACTATGCTTGTGGTCATTTTCTATTATTATAATTAATTATTTCCCTTTTAGATAATAACATGAAGGCTCTTAAATCTCTATCTTCTATGATGTAGAGAAATTGGAAGAGCTATGGAGAATAGTAGTGATAGTTGGTGTTGCAAAAAAAAAGTTTGTAGGTTTCTGATATCATTATGGATGCTCCTCGGTAATAGATGATATTAGCCACACCATTCTATGTGATAGTGATATTGGTGGTATTTATTGATTTAGATTTGACATTGTTGGAATTATGGAGCCTTACAACATGAGCATGAAGTGCGGATGGTTTGTGTTGGTTGTTCCTATGTTGTCATTGATGTTAGCATGGTGACAACTATATGGGAAGTCTACTAGGTTTACCAGAAGTTGTTCTCTACTGGTAATGTTCTTTTGTGATGGATTAGTGTGTTGGTATTTGAGTTTGAAATTCATCACAAGAATAAATATGACTATTCTCATAACCATGTTTTCATGACTCATTCAGATAGATATATCCCGGATCTTGAGATGTTTTGGGTTGTGGGAAGAAAGTTATCTCTGATAGAGTTCAACTCTGTATTTTACTGTTGTTCCCTACTTGGCATATCTATGTGGGAGAATCCACATTTTCTTATGGAGAATATTATTATGTTGTGGTTTTGTTGGCAGTCTCTATGGTGGTGGTATGATGAGAAATTGATGCGTTCTCAGATTTGGAAGGTGTTTTCTTTGAGGTTTGTTTGCTGGTTTGGAGATTCTGTGAATTATGTTCTAGTCTTGGTCGACCTAACGTATGCGATTCACTATGGAGACTAGTTATTCTTTATGGATGTTAGCCAACTTGGTATAATGTACTAAATAGATAAAATGTTTAAATCATATATAGTGCCAACAAGAGAGTTTTTGATTATTTTGTTTTCATCTAATTATGATGACCTAATTGATGAATAAGATATACTTGCATATATATAAGATGTTTTGAAGAGTAGAAGTGATAAAAAGAGAGAGAAGTGGGTGTGCAAGTGTGGAAGGAAGGATCCAATCCTAGATGTTTTATTAGTTGATGATCAGTGCAGATTAGTTGAGTGATTGTTGTGTGAGGTAGTACATCATATTCTGAGCTTCATTGGAATTGAACCCTACATAGTGAAGGTGTATTCTATTAGTTTAATATTTTGGTAGTGAGCCACAATCTTTGTATCTTTGCGGTTAGCCATATTTTGTACTCAGGTAGTGAGCCTTTTTAAGGACAATGAGTCTTGGCAGTGAGCCCTATAATATCTTGTATCTAGATATAATATATTGTGAGTTAACCCTCATTGTGATTTTTCCCTTTTTGGGCTTTCCAGGTAAAAATATTGGTGTTCATGTGTATGGTTGTATTGATTTGTTTCTATGTTCTCTTTTGCTGATTTAGTCAAAATTGTGATAATGGTTAGATGGATTTTATTATGGTTTTATGGAATACTGATTCACCCCCCCTCTCAGTATTTTGGATGTTCAATAGACATTACTCATGTAGTGGGAATTTTATGATGTATATGTGTCCTTTGTTGGATGTTCTCATTATATTATGGTGTTGAAGGTCTTCAATTTCTTTGTTGCATGCATATGCATTGTTTCCTTGGAAGAATTATTTATGCAAGATAATGTAAATATGGGGGCTTATTATTGTGTATTGGGTTGGATATGTTTATGGAATAAGGTCTACCTGTTATGATGAGTATACCTTTCTTTTGAGTTATAATTAGTTGGTTGTGTTAGAAATTAGTTGTGGTTTCTATTCTAGATATGTTGAGTTTTTCGTAGCTACTAAAAATCTATTTGTTACCATTGGATTTGGTGTTTTTATTTGGATATGAGTTGAGGTAGGATTCATGCTTCAATGTGACAATTATTGTGATATTATTTTATTAAATGATCTTATCTTTTATGCATTGATATTATTGAGGATGAGAGGGTTCTTGTTTGAGATGGTGGTTACCTTGGTTATTTTTATATGTGTCTTGATGGAGCACAATGAGCACTTGGATGTTTTGATGGTCCATGTTGGAAATAAGAATTGTTCCTTTGATAATTAAGTTTAATTTTGAATCTTTACACAATGTATAAGTTAAAGTGGAAGAATGTTGGGAAACATGTGTTGTACACCTTACATAATGCTAATAATGTAAAAATAAATATTTAATTGTGGTGCATCTTAGAGACATGGATACCACATGATTTTGATGCTATTGGATCTACTTGTATGTTGTACATAACATCAAAATTAATTTTTAATGTGGGTGTCATATTGGGAAAATATTTAATATAGAGAGAAATTCGTACCAAAAAGTTAATGTGGGGGTCATGGTTTTGTAAGATCATGGTTTGAGGCACATGTTTTATTTAATATCACTTAGTAGGTTTGTACAAGATTGTTCCTATAAAAGAAAGAACATGAGTACTTCTAGAGGATGGTTTGTGTAACCTTTAACTTATTGGCTAAGATTAGATTGAGTATCTCTTGTAGGTTGCATATATGAGTGGTAGAAGCATGGATTGGGATGTGTGGCTACATGATTCTCATTTTCATATTTACATGGAGGAATGAAACTAGAACACTTGATGCTTCAACATACTTGTGTGGAGACTCTACAAGTATATTGTAATCTTGATCATGAGATAATACATTGATTGCCAAACTGATTTTGAAGGATGAATTTTTCCCCTGAGAGTTTTCCTAGTGTACATCCTGTGTGATCTTGTAGTATGTTTGTTATTATTTTACGTTTTAGATTTTGAATACTTGTTTGCATACTTTAATTTTATGAGGGTTATGTGGAAATGCATATTATTGCTGCAAATTTCCTTTCACAACGAAGGCTTCCCCTTTGTTAACCCTAAACTAGGCTTTGATACTAAATAAAAGGAAACTTGCACTATGAGTACCAAAATTATAGAAAAATTATAATACTAAATGGATACCAAATGTAAGGAAATAGAAATGATTTCCTACATCAACTATAGTATGAAATAATTCCACATTAGCTCTATAGAAAATGTAATAGTAGTATCACTGATCTATGCAAATTTTAATAATATTCTTGTATAAACCACAAAAAAGAGAAATACACTGATATACTCTAGGAAAATACTTTCTAAAAACCCAGCCTTCAAAGCGTTGAAACTAATGCATTTCCATCAGTACAAATAATCACAATACAATATCAAGCTCCAAGCCTTGACATGATGATCAAGACTCTTAGTTAAGGAGAAAGCTTGTAAAATATGACCTTTTGTAGTAATAAGAAATCATCATTTCTATCCCATGAGATTGATCCAAGAATGGATGAGAGCTAAGTGTACCATTTCCTGCTCCTCATTGTATCCTAAAAAAGGTACACTTACAATGAGAAAGTACAATATGATCAAGTGAATGATCAATAAGTGATAAATGACTTCATCCCAAGACTCCTATTTATAGGCTAGAGAGTAACAAGCAAGAGGAAATTGAGTCGAAGCTTCCTAGCTACCTTTCCCACCACTTTTAAATGCCCAAAGAAAATATAATCAATGCATCCAATGCACAAATAATTAATGCTCAAGCATATCCATGGTGGCCCCTTTTCTCGTTCAAACTGAATTGGCTTGTAACATGTGCCCCAAACATTAAATGCTTTTATAATATTGAATGCATTAAATGCATTCTTCCAAGTAGCCCAATTGACTGTGTTCACTAAACCATAACTCCCTCCCCTAAGACAATATTGTTAAATTAAAAAATATTTTATTATATTGTCAAATACAAAGCTCATTTCATTCCATATTTAATCTCTTTAGAGTTATTTTTTGGATGGATAATGGTTTTATTACTATTTGTATACTTAAAAGAGAATATATACACTATTTACAAAAGGAGTAGGGGTATTAGGCACCCCTTCAAATTCTATGTGGGGCCAAGCCCAAACAACAAGATAGAACCACACAACAAAGTCTATGTGACATCAAGTCCAAATAACAAAAAGCAACAAAGCCACTAAGTAGGAAAGCTACACTATTAGGGGGGATCACAATCTTATAGTTCACCCCATACATTGGTGGGGATAGAAGCATTAGTAATCAATTCTCAACCAATGAGAGCACCCGTCTTCTCTTGATCTTCATCTATAGGTTCACAACTTCTCACTTGCCTTCAACCTTTTTACATGGACATGGTACTCCTGACTAACCATATTCTGATAAATTTCTTTTTTTAACAATAAAAATCCAATATTTTAACTAATCAGACTCAACCCCTTACACATATAAAACCATCAAACTTTGTTATCTTGCTCAAATAACTTATACCAAACCCTTTCATGAAGTTAGGTTTTGTTATACACATTATTTCATCCAAACATGTAACGAAAGTGGTAGGATTCAAGTTTCAATATGAACCATACACCATGGCTATAGATTCATAGCCAATGCATTCTTTCTTGAGCGTGGGTAACAACCCCCATTATTGATCAAGCATGATGTCACCCACCTTTTAACATTTGTCTAGCATATTGTATACAAAAGCTAGAGAATATACCTACACTATATGTCCAAAAAAAATGAACGCTCCATATTCCTTTCTTGAACAGATGGGAAATGGTAGGATGTTCTTGCAATAAAGCATTGCCCCAAAAAATATAAAGCCATGAACTTAGTTGAGTACCCATAACTGGAAATTCGAATCCATGGAGTACCCACTTTTGGATATGATTCCAAGAAATAGTTTGATGTGAAATATATGACAACTTCTGTCTAAATGTGATGGCGTTCTTTCATGGCATCTTAGTGTTTGATGTTACAGTACTGCATATTAAAATGATCAATACTCGAGAGTGGGATTGTACTATTAAAAGATTTACCTGTAAAAGGATGAACGGAGAAAATCACTTGTCGGCCACTTGAATGAGTTTGTTGTCACATCTATCTTTCATTAAAGATTTGAAGGCATTGCACACAGTGATCATAAATTTTAGGACAGTAGGATAAGACAACTGGGTGAATGATTGGCATCTACCTTTGTAAAGAAGGTTAAAGTATACGTGGGCCATATTTTTTTTTTCTATATTGGAATGAGAATAAGTGTTCATAGATTTAAGTTGGAAAGTAGTTTAAAAAGGAAATAACAGTTTCTATTGGACAATAGTTAAAAATAGGAGTTCATGGGTAGTAATAAACAGATACAGCAATCTAAAACAAGATGGTTACAATGCTACCTAGGTGGATATAGATTATAGCCAAGAACACTCTCGCAACAATATAGAATAAATTTACAGTATAAAGCAAAACATATTGCTCTCCAAAAACACAGTAACAGATAATAATACACTTTGGAAAGATCATTGTATGTATTGGTCATAAACATGTGATGAAGAATTGAATGTTTAGGCTGTAAAATGAATAATGGAAGTAGGAAGAGAGAAGAATATGATATTTTCAATCTTCATTATTTTATTTTTTTAGACTGTAGGGATTGGATAGCCCTTTTATAAACTGCAACGCGTCTCGTAATTTTTTTTCATGTGATCGGTGATGCTGGTGCGAAACTAGACCTCGTAACCTCTTGCCTGCAACAGGATGCTTTAGCTAATGGAACTAGGCCCTCCGCCCTCCGCCCCTTCACACTTCACTAACTTAAAAATATCGTCTTAGTGAGAATTACAAAGATGGGTGTTTTATCTTTTTAATTTTATTTTAAACTTTTAAAAATAAAAATATAGAATTTTTTAAAAAATTGAAGATTGATTAATCGCAAATCTTTTTTTATCAATTTAATTTTAAGGCATCATAATAAACGTAATTTAATAATGATGATCATTGCAAAGTAGTTGGAAGAGGGCTTTGTAATATTGTATTCTTTAAGTAGAAATTTGGGAGTTACATCTAATATTCTTGGTTAAAGAATGTTGATAGATCTAGTCATGTTTATTACTGGGCTTTATCTTTAAAGTGAGATCTTTGGTTTAGATTTGGTGACATATTTGTGAGCCCCTTGGTACATCTATGGAGGGACCTATTTGAATTTATAAAAAATATTTTGGTTAGATGTCTATTTTTTATCAATCAATGTCACGGGTCTCTGTTTTATTTAATTTTTTCAAAAGTCTTTTTGTCACTTATGTCGAGTGCAACATTTTATTGAAAAAAGATAAACTAAAGTGGACATAGTTGTAAAATTACTTTTGATCGTACCTCTAACCACTATTGATTCATCATCATTTCAAATCACATTATACAATCCATCAACGAACACAAGTTTATTTGTTCTAATGTAGAGAGAAGATCCTTATGTAAATACATCTTTCAAGTTCATTAGATTCTGATTTATTGTAACAAAAATTTAATAGGTTATCTCTGACATTAATCATTTTAACATCTACAATTGACATAAGGACGATTGCTAGCTAAGATTGTGATAGGACTACTCGCCATATTGAATTAGAAAAGTTGTCATGGATTAATTTAACAACTTGGAAAAGTGAAGGATTTGTACGAGAGGAAAGGTTTTACTTAGGCTTGTTTCTTGAAAAAGATATGAGATAAAATAATTTTGAGTTCTCAAGAAAATATTAAATATAAGGTAGTAACACACACATTGACTAAAGGTCAATCTAGCAATTGCAATGTGTTCCAATAGTATAAAACAAAACATATTGCTCTCCAAAAACAAAGTCACAGATAATAATACACTTTGGAAATTATAATAAAGATTACATTTTGGAGACCTTTACTATTTGGGTAATCATGTTCATATCATGTTTGCCTTCTAATTTTTGTAACTGTGATCAAAAACTTTTGACTTGTTTAGCAAGGATCTTTGTTGATCTTGAGATGCTTTGTAATCATTGTATGCATTGGTCATAAACGTGGGGATGAGGAATTGAATGTTTAGGTTGTAAAATGAATAATGAGAGTAGGAATTGAATAGTAGAAGAGAGAATGGCATGATTTTTCCATGCTTCACTAACTTAAGAATATTATCTTTGTAATTTCATCTTAGTGAGAATTATAAAGATGGGTATTTATCTTTTCTATTCTATTTTAAAAATTTATTAAATAAAAAATTAGACTTTTTAAAAATTGTAGATTGATTAGTCAAAAATCTTCCTTATCAATTTAATTTTAAGACATCATAATAAATGCAACTTAATAATGAGATTCTTTATATAGTAGTTGGAAGAGGCCTTTTTTAGTAAAAAAATGAGACTTAGATATAATATTCTTGGTTTAAGAATGTTGGTAGATCTAGTTATGTTAATTATCGAGCTTTATCTTTAAAGCGAGATCTTTGGTTTAAATTTGGTGACATGTGAGCCCCTTGGTACATTTGTGAAGGGACCTATTTATATTTATAAAACTATTTTGGTTTGGTGTCTATTTTTTATCAATCAATGTCATGGGTCTTTGTTTTATTTAATATTTTCAAAAGTCTTTTTGTCACTTATGTTTAGTGCAATGTTTTATTGAAAAAAAGGAAACTAAAGTGAGCATAGTTGTAAGATTAATTTCGATCGTACCTCTAACCATTATTGATTTATCATCATTTCAAATCACATTATACAATCCATCAATGAACACAAGTTTATTTGTTTTAATGCAGAGAGAAGCTCCTTGTGTAAATACATCTTTCAAGTTCATTATATTCTAATTTATTGTAACAAAACTTTAATACGTTATTTGCAACATTAATCATTTAAACATCTACAATTGACATAAGGATAATTGCCAGCTAAGGTTGTGATAAGACTACTTATCATATTGAATTAAACAAGTTTCCATGGATTAATTTATCAACTTGGAAAAGTGAAGGATTTATACAAGAGGAAAGGTTTTCCTTAGGCTTGTTTCTAGAAAAAAGATATGAGATAAAATAATTTTGAGTTCTCAAGAAAATATTAAATATAGGGTAATAAGACACACATTGACTTAAGGTCAATCTAGCATTTGCAATGCATTCCAAGAAAAAATTTCATAGGATAGAAGAGTATAAAGGAGATTTGATTAGAGGAACATACAAGATAGGCACTTTGAGTTTTAATTCCAAACTACACAAAATATTTGTGTGTCAACTAAGAAAAAAAATTTAAGATAGTATAAGCAATGCATAATTTTAGGTATAAATATTTGTTTGCATCATCAAACTTTGGACCTTCTAATATGCATAAAAGGTAGGATTTATTACTAGAGATGTGTGACAAGTGAGTAGATAATTTAATCTAAAATTTCTTCCTCTAGATCTTTCGATCATACATGTTACCACATCTAAGGGGTGATCATAGACCTTCTTATAACACTCAAACTTATCACATGAACCTTCTTATTATACTCAAAATTGTCACATGAACCTATGAGTATCCTTAGAGTTAATATTATCACATATTGTGTATTGTCATGCAATATAAAAATGAATAATGTTTTTGTTCAAAGAACACACAAAAATGGATTATTAAACACTTTGGAAACTATAATAACTATTACACTTTGGAAACCTCTTATTTGAGAAATGTTAGAGTTCAAATAATTATGTTTCCCTTTCAAATCCCACAACTATGATTAAAAATCATTGTCTTGTTAGCAATATCTTTATTTACCTTGGGTTGCTTAATAGTTGTATGGTTGTTCATAAGCATTGGGAAGAGGAATTGAATGTTTAAGTTGTAAAAGAAAATAGGAGTAAGAATTGAAAAAATAGATTAGAAAAGAGCATATATTTTCACTCTTACACTAAGTTGAGAGTATTGTCTTAGTGAGCATTGTGAAGATGGACTTTCTTTTTTCTATTTTATTTTATTTTACACTTTTTGAGATAAAATATTTGGAAAACTCTTTATATTGAAGGTTGATTAACAAAGAACCTTCTTCATCAATTTAATTTTGGGGAAGCCACAATAAATGATAGCACAACAATTATGGTGTTTAAAAAGTAGTTGGGAGAGGTCTTTGTAATATTGTATTTTGTTTATTAGAAGTTTGAGACAAGTACACATATGATATTCTTGGTTAAAGAATGTTGGTGGACCTAGTCATGCTCATTTTAGATTTTTCTCTTTAAAGCGAGATCTTTGGTTTAAGTTTGAGGACATGTAAATGTGAGCTCGTATTTGTATTTATCACAATTTTTTTGGTTAGGTGTCTTTTTTTATCACTCAATGCTACGAGTTTTTGTTTTTTTTAAAGAAATTTCAAGCCTTTTTTTTTCACTAATGTTTGACATAATGTTCTATCAAATTATAAATTGAAGTGGGCATAATTTAAAATTTATTTCAGTTATACCTCTAATGAAATTTAATTTATCATCATTTCAAATGACATTGTACAATCCATCATGAACATAATTTTTTTGTTAGAATATACAAAGGAGATCTTTTTGTAGATATATATTTAAAGTTCATTAGGTTATGATTTGTTCTAACAAAATTTTATCATGCAGTTTCCAATATTAATCAGCTTAGCACTTACAAATCACACATGGATAATTGCCAACTACATTTGTGATAGGACTAGAAGACGAAAGGTTTTCCTTAGGCTTGTTTCTAGAAAAAATATGAGATATAATAATTTTGAGTTTTCAAGAAGATATTAAATCTAGGGTAGTAATACACATTGACTAAAGGTCAATCTAGCACTTGAATTTTTTTCCAAAGAGAAATGATAGATGATAGAAATAAAGGAGATTTGAGTATAAGAACATAAGGGATATGGAATTTGAGTTTTGATTCCAAAATAAACAAGATATTTGTGTGTCAAAGCACAGAAGTTCTAGGATAATATAAACATTGTATTAAAGTTCATGATTTAACAAATCACGGAAGGGTAATAGGATGAACAAATATGCTTAAATATAAATTCATTTAAGGTGCAAATATTTTTTTGCATCATCAAACTCTTGAATTTCCAATGTGCATAAAAGGTAGGCTCTATTATTAGACATGTGTATGATAAGTGTGTGGGTGACATAGTCTAAAATTTCTTCAACTATAATTTTTGATCGTACATGTTACTCACATCTAAGGGGTGAGCATGGACCTTCTTATTATACTCAAACTTTTTATTTGAATCTAAGTGGCCTTGATATAATATTATCAAATATTGTGCATTGTTGTGCAATATAAAAAGTAAAGAATCATGTTTCCCTTAAAAGAACACACACCAACTTGGAATTTTTTAATCTAGGCAATTTGAGAGTCTAAATTATCACATTTCCCTTCCAAATCTTATAGTTCTATGATGATTTTTTTGACTGATCTAGCAATATCTTTGCTAATCTTATGTTTCTCTTTAAATAATGTAAGCATTGGTCATAAACATGGGGATGAGGAATTGAATGTTTAGGTTGTAAAAATGATTCTTGGGAGCAGGAATTGAATAATAGATGAGAGAAAAACATAATCTCTTCACACTTGAACTAAGTTGAGGGTATCATCTTAGTGAGAATTGTGTTTTTTTTTCTTCTTATTTTATAATTTTTAAATATTTAGAAAACCCTTTTAATTGAATATTGATTAACCAAAAATCTTATTCATGAATTTAATTTTAGTGTGAATCACAATAAAAATTCAATAATTATGATAATTAAAAATAAGTTGGGAGAGAGATTTGTAATATTACATTATTTTATTACAAGTTTATGAATTACATTTAATATTCTTGGGCAAAGAATGTAGGCGAACCTAGTCATATTTATTATAGGGCTTTCTCTTTAAAGAAATAATTGGTGATATGTAAATATGACCACCTTGCTACATTTGTGGAGGGGACTATTTGTATTTATCAAATTTTGGCTAGGAATGTTAGGAAAGGTGTCTCAATGCCTTGCATCCTAATGTTTTAATTTATCAATTAATTCAAAACTAGGAAAATATTTATTTTTGGCACACCAACTTGGTGGAGTCATAACTTCTAGCCTACTTATCATAAATCAAATTTCTTGCATATGTTGGAAGGAAACTGTAAATATATAAGTAGATATGTTGAGAGGATTATTCAAAGGTCAACAATTCTCTAAAGATCTCCAAAAATGTAAATCGTTAAAATGTAGAAATGATCATTTCTTTTTATATTTCCTAGATTTGACCATGCAACTGACATCCAAATGCTCCTAGACCTTTGTTGGATCATACTTAGACATTTTTGAATAGGTTTGAATATACTATAATAAGTGTTCAAATTGAAGAGCTATATATGACATATTCTATGAAAAGTTATGATAGTTATAATTTTATCAACAATTCACATAATTTAAATAATCTAAACAACCTAAATTTTTAATTAAAAAGTTTTTTTCCAATTAATATTTTATTATAAACTCTAAGCCTCAACATATTTCTAACCGTTACTAATATCTCCCTTAATAAATTAGCATCCTAAGGAACATCTAATTGTCAAGTCACTCTACTAAAACTATAGTTTAATTCTTCCTACTTTTAAGTGACAACAATAATGATCATGATGAATAGAAAGATGAAATAATTCACTTAATAATGAATTGGTTCCATTTTTGGAATACTAAACATGACCTTGCAAGTTGCTAAAAATGGCAAGTATAAGTTATATTTATCATTTATATATTCGTTGGGCCAATGAAAAAGTTAAATTTGTTGGGCTTGGGAAAAGATATTTGTTGGGAGAGGGAAAAAGTCATAGATAACTTTCCAACTTATGGCCAAAAGGAAAATAATATTCAAAGACTACAAATTTAACCCTTTTTATGTGGGCCATTTTTTTTTCCAATGATAATGAAAATGTAGTACAAGAGTATAAAGAGAGTCTTGTTATGTAGGATATTCCAAATCTTATAAAGTAGTAGTTGTATTTAAATATATTTATATGTAGAAAACATTAAACATTTTAATTTTTTTTTTTTTTAATATATAATTTTAAATATATTTAATATTTTATAATTATATTATTTTAATAGTTAGTATTTATTGATTTTTTTATTTATTTGTTAATCTTATAAGTATATTTAAATATAATTGATTAAAAATTATAATTTATTAGTCAAACATATTTATTATAGTTGTAATATAATAATAAATATATATTATAAGTGGATGTTAGATAAACATATAAAAGGATCAAATTACATGTTTAATATTTGAAAAAAATATTAAAAATTAATAAATTTTAATAAGCGTAAGTTTTGTTTCTCATTCTATTATCTTTTAATCTTTTACAAGTGCTTACAATGTCTCAAAGGTGAATTGTAACCTTAACAATGGTTACAAATAGCTCTAAACACTTGCAATATGTACCTACACCATGAAAACCTTGCTCTTCTACATACAATAGTCTTAAAATGAGCATTATGAAGCTTCATAATGAGATCCAACCCTCCAAACACTATTACAATTCAAGAATATGTCTTTTCCATGTACTCCCAAGGTGCCAAAATAGAATATTAAATGTCAAAAAGGTGAGATGAGATATCAAAACCATTCACATTTCATGTTCTATCCATAAAGTGAAAATTTCACTTTCATGGAGATGTGATTTTGAAAATACCACAATTGGAATGAACTCTCCTCTTCATATATGGATGGATTTGAAACTGTTACAATTAAGATAAATTTTACCACATGTGGATATTGGTGATTTTTTTATTCTATCTTTTCTACTACATTACTTGAATCACTTTTCCAAGGAATCTTTGAATCGATCTAGATCACCCTAAAAATTCCTTTGATATAAGTATAGTTTGTTCTACATTGTACCACACTAAATGTCTATAAAATTTTGATTCCAAGGCCTAAGATATTCTTTGTGACTAGAAATAGAAATTTATGCCCCTAATGATCCAACAATAAGGATTTGTTTTTGAATCATGTCTCCACACTAAGGAGGAATTTGGTCCCCCAATCCTAGAGATCTAAGAAGTGAAGAAGCATCTTTCCCATGTCTTCTTTAGGATGTGCCAATTGGTTTAACTCAATAATAGTCCTTTCAAGCACACTTTCTCCAAATATAAAATTGACCATATTTGATAGGTCTCAATTCTATAACCAGTCCAAGTAAAACATCATAATTTAATATGGAAGGAAAATAATTCAAACATTCCTTAGAAGTTGGCAATTTATCTTCACGCTCAATCTATTTATGAGAAGGAAAGCCCTTAAACTTAAGAAATCAATTTTATTACACTTGTTGATCCTTTCCTTTTTCTTCTTCCCTTCCATCCAACAACAAGAGATTATTCCTTCCACTATTTCTTTCATTATCTCTTTACATGTGAAGTTCTTGCCATGTAGATATTTTGTACTTTGCAACATAGGCATTCAAGGTAAAAATTTTCCCATTCAAAAAGATAATTTATTGTTTCCTTATTCAAAATAAAAACACATCTAAAACATAGTTATTTAATTCCAAAAATAATACCACAAACATCTAAACATGTCACAACAACCAATACTTCATCTCAAAATTCTTGATTAGAACATTTATATTTTACAAACAAATTTCACCTTTTTCTTCAACCACACTCCTAAATATAGATGAGGATGGATGTGAACCTTTAGTAAATCTCATCAAATAAATTCTTTCCTTTAATTGAATCTTAATGTAGAAGAGTTTAGTGAGTTCCTCTTCTTTGAGAGATCCATCACCCATCTTATATATCATGGAATCTCTTTCAAATCTAAGATCTAATTAATTTTCCTCCCTTTTCTCACATAGGTGATATTCTTGTCTTTATTCTTAATCCACAAATATGGAAACTCTATAAGTAGTTTCCAACATCTCTCCTTTAAATGTTTGTTCTTCTCATAGTGAGATTGAATGAAACTTCCCCCTATGTTTGAATTTCGCATTTAATGGAGAAGTGACATTCCTTTTCCTTTGGTCTTATCTTTGTATTTATCTCCACATTTGTGTTTCTCTTGAACCTAATATTTCTTTGTAGGAAAACTTTCCTTTCTTGTCTAACTCTAAGTAATGTGCTTGGACACATGCTTCAGATCAATTCCTTGGTTTTTTTTAAATTACTAACATTTTTGTATGTTCAAACAAAATATATATATCAAGATCTCATGGTCCATAATATCATTTCCCAATCAAACCACCCTCTTCCTAAAATTAATATATATTATTTAATACTACATCCATGCCTTTTCCTAAAGTAAAGCCATTACATAACCCTTTCTCATTTAAGGAAAAATGGTTAAATACAATTCTTGAGTATCCCCTTAAAATCCTCCCACTTGGAGATTGGTGACACCTTTTTAATTTCAAAGAATGTGCATAACTATCATACCATGTAAGAGTACTCCAAAAAGGCTTAAGAATATAAAATGTAATTTGTTGATGAGGATTTGATTTGTAGAGACTAAAATATACCTCCATTTGAGAAACCCACTAATCAAGATTCTAATAACCTATGTCACTATCAAAGGGTTGTATATCAAAATTTACTTCAACTTTAAAATTCCACAATAGGAGCCTTTCCCTATACAAGCTCTATTTTCTCAAGTTCATTTTCTTCTTGGTACTCATTTGGAATTCCAAATTCCTCTAGAAAGACCTATATCATTCTCTCAAGATTGCCATTTTTTTTAAGTTCCTATAATTTTTGCAACATCATATTCTAACTTTTTTAACTAAGTTTCTCCATCATCTCTTTCTCTTTCCATTGACCTAGTTCTCCAATTCCACTCTCTTGTTTTAATCTTAGACTCAAAAGGAAAAAAAATCTCCCCTACCATTAAATATTATGTATGGAATAAACACTTAAACAATTGTAAGCATGTATACAGTCATGCCTTGTTACCACTTGATTTATTAAAGTGTTGTAGATAATCTTAAATCACTCACCAATTATAAATTTATCATTAATTCTTCAACAAACTTAAAAAACAACTAAGTTTATTTTATAAAGGATATTTTATTAGTTAAACATGTTTATATCATGGTTTCAATAAAAATAATAATTATATAGTATAAATAAAATTGTAAGATTAACCCACAAAAATTAATGACACATGTATTACACTTGAAGAAACCCTCAAGAGGGAAGAAAAATATACAAGAATGAGGTTTTAGTCTTCGTTCTATTATCTTTTAGTCTTTTACAAGCATATACAGTTACTTGAGTGAATTCAATCTTCAACAATGATTACAAACAACTCCAAACACTTGTAATATGCCCCTACACCTTGAAAATCCTATGCTTCTACCTAAAATAGTACTACGAAGGTTTATAATGAGATTCAAGCATCCAAATAGTGTTTTAATGATTAAATTTCTTTCCCATGTACTCTAAAGGCACCAAAATGAAAGATCATACATCAAAAAGATGAGATGAAACATTCAAATCTCTTCACATCTCATGTTTTTCCACATAGTGATAAATTCATTATTTCCTCTAAGAGGCGATTTAAAAAAATTCACGCTCAATATGAATTCAACACTTTCAGCAAATTTTATAGTTGTGACAATTTCCCCACTTATGGAAACTAATGATTTTGTCATTCTAGGTTTTATGCCATGTTTAGTCACATACTACTTATTCTAAGGTATCTATTAGATGTTTAAATTCACACTAGACATTCCTTTGATATAAGTTCAATATCTTCTACATTGTACCACACTGATAATTAAAAAGATCCTAATTTTAAGGTTTAATACAATCATCATGATCAAAAATAGGAACTCATGAACCGTGGTCCAACAATAACGATCTATTTTTTAATAAAATTGCACATATCTATTAATTTATAATAAATTCCTATTTATAAAGTGTCATTTTGAAATGAATGTTAATATAAAAATATGCTTATTTTCCATTTAACCATCCCACTCTTCTTGATCTAAGAAATTAGATGTAGTTAAAATTTGGACATTTCATTCCAATTTGTAAGGTGTTTCTAAGGAGCCCAATAGTGAATTTCATCATCAAGTTAGTGTATAAAGATGTTTTATAGAGTGGAATATTTATTTCATACTTATAGATGTTTTGGGATGACATGCGACATCTAAATATTTTTGTTAGGAGATGAGACAAATTTTTAGAGCCCCATAAATACAATCATGTTACAATAGAAAAATAAAAGGGTGGGTGGAACTCAAAGCTAGATTTGATTGTATAACTAAATAGCCTTTGATAAATAGTGCAATTCAAAAAATATAGCCTCCAAGAGATGAAAGAAAAATTGGTTGAATTGGGAGTTTGTCCTTGGTGATTAGCATATGCCTTGGAAACCATATAACTCATAAAGAGGTGAGTGGATTTATATATGGGCTAAGAGCTATAAATTAATAGTTTTTGAGTGTTTTATTGTCCTTTTTGGGAATTACTATTCCATCTATTGGAACAATAATCAAGGAATGCTTATGAACCTTCTAAATGTTTGGAAGATGAAAGAACATTCGTGTTCATAGTGTGTAAATCTATTATGGAGAGTGTATGCATTTTTAAGTTTATTTATATGTTCAAGGGAGTGAGAATTGAACACATAAATACTTAATGGTGTTGGATCTTGTTGAGATTAAGTTGGTATTTGTAAAATCTTGTACTTATTACATAGTGGAATGGGTATTTTTTAGAATAGATTATTTTTTACTAGAAGTGAGGTTTCTTTAAATAAATTATGTATGTTTCTATATTTTGAATTTGTTTATGTACTTAATTGTACACTTGTGAGTTTTTCTATCTCTATAATAGAGGAGGATGCAAAAAGGAGTAGCTTCCACCTCAAAAGGAATAATAGAGGATGATACCAGAAAGGATAGCTTCCAACCACATCCACAATACCCAACTCCACCTCAAAAGGAGAGGGATCCACTTCCATATGATAAAATGACTGTAGAACCTAGCAGAAAGCCGAGACTTCAACAAAAAAGGCATACATAACATCCTTTGGTAGATTGAGTGTCAAGAGCACCAAGAAGAACATGAGAAACATCCCTATCAATAGCCAAATGGAAGAAATAATTCCATTTGGTAGCATTGACAATTGGATCATCATGAATAGCGTGAAATATTGCCCAACCAACAACCAAATAGAAATAATATGGGCAACCACCACATCCATAACCATTGAGAAACACCACCACAAGAAAGTGATTTCTTTCTAATAAAAAATAGTATCCCCTTTCAACTGTTGACATAGGATTGTGCAGGTAGCAACAGACTCATGGGAAACTTAGTTGTTGGGGGACATTATGTGCAAAGCTAGGTGACCTCCGGATTTTACCGAAGTTGGCTCTTCATTTTTGTGGGGGAGGTAAAAGGTTAAGAAGATAAATGAGAAATTAAATCTAAGCTAAAGGCAATGTGCCAAATCATAAACGATATTACTTGAGAACAGTGCTAGATGTAAAGGCTCTAATCACCTAATGCTGCTTATTTAGATAAATTTTCTCAAAAGCACTTTAAAAACATAAGAACACCTCCTAATTGCATAACATAATCGAGTACAACTTTGGCCAACATAGAAGAGTTGAAAACATGATCTGTATCTATTAAGCTATAAAAGATTACAAAAGCTGAAGAACAAACATTCATATATTAGAGGAAAATAACGACACAGTTTAACAGTCTTATCAAATGCATGAAAAATAGAAAGACCGAATTGACTAGCACAGTCTGAGAACTTCAAGTTCAATACAAATATTACATAGGCTATTCCCAGTGCTCGAGATGCTTTTATATCTATCTAACCAACAACCTAATAAAAGAGAAGCAAGGCAGCCTATATAGGCTAGCCCACCGCCTGACAACCACGAAGAAAGATGCCCTAATCAAACATCGATGGCCCAAATCTTCTCGAGATGATATCAAAGAAATGGACTGCGTATCAATGCACCAACACAACCTCCTTAGAGAAAAGAAGGCCATGCAATAGAAGAAATGAACACGCGACATCGAAGAAGAAAACGTGATGACAAGTGAGAAAAATTGGTGCAATAACTCCTCCCAGAAAATCAACGCACAAGAAAATTCCACATGTTGAGCAGACAAAGCCCGACAAAAAGAATAAGGGATGCCCAAAAAAAAGGTTTGAGAGGAAGCCATGTGGGCAACACCAAGCGATAGTAACTGCATGGTGGGCCCAGTTTGGAAAGCAACCAGAGAAAGCCACGTGTCGCGCAAACAAAACTTGGCAAAAACGAAGCAATACAGAACAACAAAAAGCTCCGTTAGGAGGCCACATGGCAAACACCGAAGGTTGCGAGCGATAAAATATAAGGCACAATTGTGAAGGAAAAATAATAACCGCGAAGGTCAGCAGTTTTTGTGAAACAGTTTGGCGACTCATAGGGACATTTCGCTTGTGGAATGAAGAACCCTAGAAACCTTGGTTCAACATCTCATTATCGCTCACAACCTCAAGAGGGCAGCTTGCAGACCAGTCCAAATCTCATTTGATAGTGCAAAGAGGGCTCGCAGATGTTCGTGCACCAATTTGAGATTGATGATTTCCTTAAAAGGAAATCCACCAAATACCTTCACCTCCAAATCAAGCTGGAAAAAGAGTTGTGCCAGCTGATGCACGATACCTTCAATATTCTCGACGATCGAGGACTGATCAAAAGATTGGAAAATAGAAAGGTCTTGCTTCTTCTCTTCAATCTTTGCAATTATGTGCTTGACACCTACTACCCCCTCATCTGCAATGAAGGGCAAAGGGAGGCCTCACTAAGTTAAGTGGAATTTTTTTGCACGCATGTCGCTGGTCACTCGGTTTAATCTGGCTCTGCATTCTGCCACCTGCTGGATGGCCTTATGCATGAAAATGAGAATGTTCACGCCCATAGCCACCATTGTCTGGTCTGCAATACCTACATCTCTCAAGGCCTCATCAGAAGCCATATACAACTTGCACAATAGAAGTCTGGCCTCCGGAACCTTATCCGCAGTCACCTCCTACACTTGTTGGATTGTTTCACTAATGGTTCCGCATAGGTCAGTTGCCTGTGCCATAAACCTTAGGGTGGGCTGCAAAGTAAGGCATAATGCCTTGACCTTATCGTAGTAGGACACCTATAACTGCTTGGCAATTGCCAATGATCTCATCTCTTGTGCAAGAGGTGGGGCTCTCAAAATATCTAATTCTGTAACTCGACTATTCAAGTCCATCCTCAGCTCCAATAAGCTCTCATCCAACACCTAGATTTTTAGAGTGGAAATCTCTTTCTCCCTTTCTTCTAAGGCCAATTCGGCCTGCTTTCTCTTCTCAATTTCTGACTCCAAAATGACATTCATTTCATTTACCTCATCGTTTGTGCTCTATTGGAGCTGCTTCATACCATCATTTAGTTGTGTGAATTCAACATGAAGCCTTTCTTCATTAGCTCAGCTCTCCTCAACCTCATTCTGTAGGACCGAAACAATCTCTGTGCTCATAACCTGAAGTTCTTTGATCTTGCTTTCAAAAGCATTCCTCTCCTTTTACAGACGATTTATCTCATTTTCTTGGGCCTTATATTTGTTTGACCAAATATCAACCTTGCCCTTTAGCTCTGATATTTTCTCCTCCTTTTTCCTTGCTTGGCGATTGAGCTTGAGTTAATCGGTGGTAACCACCCTCTAAGTCTCCTCCATCAGCTCGACCTTATCCCACGAACGAGCCTGATGTAAATCTAGCCCAATGACATTGACAGAGTAGTCACTTGGCAACATTTCCCTGTCTGGTTTGATCACATCGAGGGTAATCTTTGCAAACATCAGTGAATTCTGGCTTTCATGGAATACCGTTTGCAAAAGAGGCTTGATCTGTCTGCTTGCATCCTTCTCTCTTCTCTTTTGAATTCAGCTTGCACAGGCACTTTTATTTGTATCCACCTGCAAAAAATATTCCTGGGAGGAAATACCTAGTCCACCAGCAAAAGAAAACTTCCAAGGGACTACTAGCGGAAAAGATAGCATACTTAGCACATCAGTGGTTTTGCTAGGCCTTGTACTAATGGCTAGGGAGAATGGTGGAATGAATTGATCGCTCAGAGAGGATGATAATGCGGTATAAGGAAAGACCGAGGAAGCACCAATTGAAGGTTTGGGCCTCAGGGATAAAAATTGTTGGCTCATTTGGTCAGGATTGGCAACGAATTATGTCCCAGGGGTGGAATGAAAGGCAGAGGATGAAAATGGAAAACCAGGAGGGAAAGGACTAGACTGCCTGGGATATTTAGCGACAAAAAAAGCTGGTGTGGGTGACAAGGCTGGGGTAGATGAAAAATCTGGGGCAGATGAAGAGGAGACCACAAACATAGTAGAGAGAGAAGAGGGAGAAAATAATACCTGAGGCTCCTGAAGACTTGCAGCCGATGCTGCCGCTTCTACATGTTGTGAATCCATTCCTCCAGAGTACTCTCTCGTTTGCTGTCTTTTCTTCTCTAGGGAATCCTCAAGGTTCACAATAACCTTCCACCCACGACCGAAACTCCTTTGCCTCTTCCTACTTGATCTAAAGGAGCTAGAAGGCTCTGACATTTGTGTATTCAAAGAGCCCTCTTGTTGTGCAGGCTATCTACCGACATCTTCCTCATGCGTTGGCTCTTTTTCAGCAGCAGGGAGATTCTGAGTTACCTCCTCACCGGGCTCTATGGCAGCTCCTCTCTTTTCATAGTATTGCTCCGAAACTAAAGCATTTGGAGAGTTCTCACTGTCTGCATGCTCATGAACCCAAATGTCATCAAATTTTTCATGCGAGTTGACCTCTCAAAAAAGGCCACTCGAAGCTTTTATCTCCTACCTGTATATTCAGAAGTCCCTAATTCTTTTGGGCTTCCATCCGAGTTTATTCAACTGGTTGCACAAGTACAAGCTCATCTTTTGGTTTTTGCTGGGCTTTTCCACAACATGGTAAAAGTTTCCCGAGTTGTATTGCCATATGTCATCGATAGTCACCAGTCCAAGACTACCCAACTTAGAGTACAAGATTTCCAAGATATTAATCTTCATGCTCTTCTTCTTCACCAATGACACCGAGCCGAACATGACAAGAAACACCAAATAGGAAGTCAAATGTCTTCCTCCCGAGTAATCATTCTCAATATTGCTTAGTTTCCACAACGCCTCCAAGGCCAACACTCTATCAAAAAGAAAATGTGGGAGCCGGAAAGGCTCGTGGATGAAGCCTCGCATATAGAGCATGGTGAAGTATGTGCCAAAGAACCAATCACAAGGCGGAAAGAGGCCTCCCAACCATGACCTCTATCATGGTGTTAGATGCACTGTCATGCCGCTTCCAGATCCATCCAAAGCCTGCAAGGTCGGAGCTAGGAATGAATCCAAAAATGCGTAATAATCGAAAGTCCTTGATAGGATGGGAGTCCATGTTGACACTGGATTTCAAGCACCACTTTCATTGAAAATAGACAAGGCCATGAACTAGTGGAAATAGTCAGGATTCTGATGAAAAATTAAATAGGCCAGGAAGGAAGAATACCTGAATCTAGAGACTTCGAAATCCTGTAGCTGCTTGATCATCCCATCCACAATGACGCTTGTGAAGTCCATAAGCAGAGGATGGTTGTTCTTCCTCAGCATGAAGCTAAGACTCATTTGGAATTCAAAAAATTCCTTGTTTGTATCCAACCCACAAACCAGGGCCAACATAGAGGTGACAGAAGTAGACCCCAACTTCAAAGCATTCAATGCAATCAATAATTTGGGAGGTGTTGGAGCGTCTGTCGGCTGAGCAGTTTTAGTGGAATAAAATTGTGACGCCATCTAGAATGTTCTCCAACATTCTCACATCCTTTTTATGTCAAAATCTTCAACACTTTTGGGTAGAGGGAAGGGGACGCATAACATGTCCTACAGAGCACGAGGGATGATGACCACCCTCAAATTAGGGCCACTTATAAATCCGGTTTGAGGATCAAAGTTTGTTGCACATGTTGCAAGCATTTCTAGGCAATGATGCACTAGGGGAACCATGTACTGGGGAAGCCCATAGTCCCATAGACATTTGTTGAATGGGTTCGACACTTTCTTCATTTTCTCACATGTAGCCTCCCTTAGGCTCTTGGGATTGTGAGATAACTCAAGATCCAAGACATTATCCCAATCCTCTGATACCAAGGCCTGATTTCTAAGAGAAACTCATGCAAGAATTTTTTGGTCTGGTTGAGTGGTAAAAGGCTAGGATGGCCTTTTTGGGATGCCTAGGGTAGCATAAGACTCTTGGCCATAAATGTCTATGCAGGGTGCCGTCAATCTCTGGTCGTTAATGCTTTGAGGGGCTGGGACCTGTGTTGAACTTCCTGTAATTTCAACCATCTTATTTTAGAATTCGTGAGAGGCTTTCACAAATTTTGCAAATGACTTAGATTCTGAAAAACCTTTCTCTCTTTGCGAATAACTGAGCCGTTTTCACCTTTTAATGAATTGTCACCATAAATGTCCCTTTTGCATGCCAAACCTGCTTTTTGGTTTTCATGAAAAATGGCTTAGTAAGTGTATGCACCAACCTTTAATATTTAGTTTCCCAATGCATCTTCGGCCTTTTCGAGTGTGCAAGGAGATTGCCAACCTGCCAAAATACTCTTAGAATTTAAGAGACATGAAATTCACGCGAGGCACCATCTTTTCTTGGGACAACACGCCATGATAGCCCTGCCATATCCTTCACAAATTCTCTTGCATTTACTGATCTCCTGATTGTACTTGGGCACAACGCCCAATGACTTTACCAAAAGATTTGCCTTGATTTTATTGGGATGAAATCTCCTCATGCAGACACTTGGCTCAATCTCTTTAATTTGGTGACTTGAGCAAAGAAATTTGTGGGTGTACCTAATCATTCACATCAACTCACACGTTGCAACACTAATTATAAAGGATTGATAGCTCTATTTTCTTCTGATGTAATTATAGCTTGCCTCATCAGGTGAACCTTGACTTCAATCTATAAATAGCCCCCTAGTAGCTTTGTTAATCACAATTAGCCTCAACAATCCACTTTAGTAGGCCCTAGTTAACTTAGAAATTTCTTAAGTTAGAGTGGTAAGCAATAATGGAGACACCGATTAGGTTGGTTTGCAAGAAGACCTAGGTAGCATTTTAAAGAAAAATTAGGTGTAAGCACCTGAAGCGCATGACAGGCATCAAGAACCTGTTATACGTGAAATTGATCAAATGGGTTCTCGACCGAGACTGTGTGGAATACAAGGATCAGTACAGGGTGAATACTAGCATTTGTTCTCACTTCGCTGCCACACTTCTGGACGTTAGCGTTTCAAAGCGCAAAATCTTGAAGCTGACCAAGCAAGTGCTCCCTAAGCGCTACCTCGGAGGACTGGAGCAAGTGGTACAGGCCACCATCTTTGATCATGGGGTCCCCTCTATTCGCAACCTATGTTGTCTGCTGTTGCATGGAGGACTAGTGCCAACCAAACCCTTCCTATTCGGCTTTGAGTTGGAGACTCATGAAGAGCATCGCGCCAAGGTCCATGCCGACTGCTTTTTCCTCATGTGGATACATTACATCGAACCATTTTGAAACCTCCAATGGTATGATGACTTTGAAAGAGTGGTGTTCCCTCATCTTGTGCCACTAGTTGCTTCCATTGCTGTTCCATCTAATGCTTGAGATTTTGAGAAGAAAGATAGTCCCTAATTTTTTCATTTTTCCCTTTTTCCAGTCTCCACTTCTTAGAGGATATATGTATATATTTTGATACAAGGCCACTGGCCTCTATTGTATGTAATGTAAATTTTTCGACAATAATATAATACTTATATTTTTCATATCCTGGATCATTAACAATGTATTTCAATTTTTCGCAATTCAGTTGTTGTTTTCAAAAAGCATTGAGAAAACCCAAAACTTAAAGCAGAAAAATAATTACATATTTACAATTTACAAGCCTACTGCATAAGTAGGACTAATTAAATTTATTAAGATGTATCCCATTAATTGGAATACTCAAAATGTTACCTTCCTCGTCTTCTAACTCAAAAGAATTAAACTGTTTGCATTGAACAATCTTGAAAGGCCCTTCCCAGAGGCTATCAAACTTTCCGTGCTGATTGGGCTTTGCCCCGCGCTCATTGAACTTGAGCACCAAGTCCCCACATTTTAGCTCTTGGTCGGACGTCCTTTTATAAAACCACCTTTTTACCACCTACTAGTGGTTGTTCATGGCCTTGAGAGCGTGATCTCTTTTCTCCTGTACCTTGAGTAACTTAGAAAACCATACCTCCATCGCTCCATTATGTTCAATCTCTAGAGATTTGAGCAGCTAGAGAGCTGGGATTTCCATGGCAATAGGAAGCAACACCTCTTTTCCGTACACCATCTCATAAGGAGATGTCTTTAATATTTTCTTGGGTGTGATATGGTCTATCCATAGCGTTGTTCGAAGGTTCTTATGCCATTCTCTCTAGTGTTCCAAGCCCATCCTCTAGATTAACCTTATGAGGTTTTATTTGTAGACTTCACAAGGCCATTCCTGTGAGGATAATCGTTAGAGGAGGTTTTCAAGAAAACCCCATATTTTAATGAAAATTGGCTCATCTTAGAGCCGAGGAAAGCTTTGGCATTGTTGGAAATAATTGTTTTTGGCGGGCCAAATTTGGCTACCAACTCCTCCAGGAAGTTAACAATCTCTACTTCTATTGCATTCTTCAATGACACTGCTTCTACCCATCGGGTGAAGTAGTCGGTTGTTGTCTGTAGACATGGAAAATGTACAAAAGTCATTTTGGCACACTTTTTCCCAATTACCAACAACATTTCTTCCTAAATCATACTCTCAACATTTCATTGTAATTCTATCTCTTAATTTAATGGATCATTATTCATTTGATTAGGTCTAGCACCTCCTGCGATTAAATTAATCAATTTAATTTAATTAACCTTACATTTCTGTTTAATTAAATAAATCATTTTATTTGACTAAATTCTCTAAAGTCCTCTTATTAAATTAATCCTTATTTAATTTAATCTAACATATTCCTCTTTGAGTTAAATAAATCAAATCATTTATTTAATAATATTTTCCTCTCAATTCTTGACTTAATTCATAAATTTAAGTCTAAATTGTCACATCATCTAATTCTTCATTAAATTAATCAAAACCATGATTAAGTTAATCCCTCTCATTAAAATCCTCTAGAGAATGCAAGTTGCACAATAAATCAATTACTTTGATTTATTTAATTCTCTATTTTCCCTCACAAAGCATCAAAAGGGAATATTCCCTTATTTGAATTCAAAAAGGCCAAGTGGACTTGGTCCTTCCAACAAGGCATTTAAGGCCTCTTACATGTCCTTGGCCTTGAGCCAAGTGACATTAACTTCATTTCTCTTCCCTCTTCAACAAGTCATTTCACAAATTCAAATTCAGACTAAATTCATTTATTGGCACTTTGGCCAAAATGTGCACAACCACTAACCATTCACATCATGACATTTGGCATTCAACCATTGGATTGAAAGTTAGTCCCACATTGCTCAAATCTCACTTTCTCTTCCAAATTGAAAGTTATAAATTGAAGGATTCTCTCTTCATTTCTTATCCACAATCTTTATGTAAAGTTACTCTCTTCATATTGAGAGCTAATTTTTCCCATCTCACTCAACCATTCATCATCCTCAAAATATTGTAACAAGGTTATGCTAACTCAAGATTGAGAGATTTGACCATTGCTCAATCACTCAATATTGCAACTTAGGAATTGGGAAAGGGCCAATTGCAACACTTCATTGGCACCAATTCCCCTATGGGATTACAAATCTATTGGCTTAATTAGGATTTAACTTCATTTCTTTTATTGTGTTCTTCATTTCCTAATTTTAGTTTGAATAGATGGATTTCATGGGGAATTTCTCATACTTGTTTGCATGCATTTGATCTAACAAAACCTAACATGTTTGTTGCTCTTGTGCTTATGCAGGTTTAGGGGTTCACATTTTGGTGCTAGAAGGAGGGATAACTCAAGAAAGTAATCACGTTTTTTAAATTTTTTGCATTTTTCCTAACATTTTCCAATAGGTTATAGGAAAATAGCCGCGCGGCATCATATTGAGCCACTTTTATAGGTGCGGCGCAATACTTCACTGTGTTCAGGGAAGTGATGCCATACAGATCCACACATAGTTTATTAACCTTGCCGCTTTCTTCTTCTCGCCTGGCATCTTTCAAATTTCCTAACTATACTGCATCCATCTCTGCGGTGCTATACTACACCACGTTCATCACCGTGGCGCCATATCGCACCGCGCTTCCTCCAAACTCCATCGCTCCTGCTTTCCCGCTTAGAAAATTTGAAATTATAAACAGGGTTGCTTCCAAACTGAGCCGCATACCCATATCGCGCCACTTTTCCAATCTCTATTTCTAAAGAGCGCCACCTAGAGTCAGCCGTGTGGTGCTATATAGCGCTTCTTTCACCCAAATTGCGCCGCTTTTACAAACTACGCCGCAAAAAAATAGTGAGGTCTAAAATTGTTATGTGCTTTTTAAATTCAGATTTTTCTAATCTTTGATCTTGTTTGTTGTCTTTTTGCTCTCTGGTTTCCTATCATTTTGCAGGTTGGAAGTTCATCATGACCTCATACTCATCATCCAAAAAATTTTTTTTAAACACTAAAGTGTTCTTCAACACTTTTGAGGGATTTTTAAAATTCTGATTGTTAAAGAGAAGTTTGTTAATATCTTTGGCCTTATAAACACTAGATTTACTTTAGGTTTAAAAAAAACAAGCAAGCTTCCTTTTTCAAGCAAAGTAGGAGATTAGTTATGGCACCATGCTCATTTTGTACAAAGTGTTCTTAAACACTAAAGTGTTCTTAAACACTAAAGTGTTCTTCAACACTCTTTAAGGATTTTTAGATTCTTGTTTAAAAGGAATTTGTTAATTTCATTGGCCTTAGGAACACTAAACTTCTCTTGGGTTCTAAAATAAACAACCAAATTTATTTTCAAAGTTTCCAAGGGGTTAAAAAAAACCTTAGACAAACATACTACATTTTGTTTAAATGATAACAATTAAACAAGGAAATCTCACATTTACTTTGGTGCATAAAAATAATTCATTATTGCTTTGAGGAATTTAAAATGAACATGTGTTTTTTGTGTCTTGTAATATTTTTTGCAAAGTAGTGTCATTTGAAAAAAGTGTATGCACTTCTCTCATGTTTCACGACGATCTTGAAAATCAAAAGTCTTTTTGGTGACACTAACTTGCATAAAATATTGCCTCCACATTTCAATTTGGGTACCTAACAAATAAAAAAAACATGCGAGTGTGAGTAAAATTATTGCGAGTGTTCTCTCTTTGTTTCTAAAAAATGATTGATCAAACTACGAATATGTTTATTCGCTTTTGTTTATCTTAGAGGGCCTGCCTTGTGGGAAAAAGTAATCACCCAAGGGAATGACCTAACTAGGAACACGCTAAAGCAAAGCGACTTCCAACCGGTATATAAGTGTGGATTCTTGAGGAAAGTTCAAGAATCATGAGGATTATTTTGACGAGATGGACAAAAATGGACTCTCGCCGATGTTGGATAATCCCGCTCAAACGGAATGCTCAAATTAAAACCATTTGTTTAGAAAAAGGCCAAAAACTTATCTATTTTTTTGGTGCAAAAGGTCATGTCCTTTGAAGCCGCCCCACGTTATACATGCAATTTTGTTATGAAGATGGAAAGTATGCCATGGGAGATTCATGGGTACTAATGCTTGGTTGACTCGAGAAGTGTGTGCCGTGGAGGGGAGCCAGTGTGGTGAAGCATTTAGCCATTTACACAAAATAAGCGCAGCTGGATTCGTCCAAGTGGGAACCCAAAAAAATATTGTCTCATCATCCTAAGATTGTAAAAAGTGCTTGGAAGTGGAAAACACATTGCTTGGTTCTCGAAAACATTTGCAAAATGAACATTCACAAAGAGCTTTGAATTTCAAACCCCTTGTAGGAAACAAATACCTTTGACAAATTTAGGCACTCTTGCTTTCCCTAGGGATCATATCCTTAGAGGTTTCTAAGTGCTTGGATTCTATCATCATTTGTTTTCAACAAGGTTAAACATAGGAAAATTTTGCCCTATTTTCCTTGATTTCCACACAATGGACCTTGTGGGATGATAAAGAAAGTGGGACATTAGACATATAGTTTGAAACTTAAGCAAGCAAGTGTCTTTGGTAAAAGGAATTCATTAAGCCAAGATAAAAGGACAAAATTGAACCTCATATGTGTTGTTCCCAATGATTTCCCGCAAGATCAAAATCCCAAAAGCAAAGTTCAAGAAGCTTAGTCTAAAAGCTGGTGAGGAGCGCCTTGAGAGAATTTTTGAATTCAGAGAAATAATAGTATACAACTTCTATAAAAAGGCTTCAAGGAATAATCCCACTTTGTATGCGTTCTACTATCAACAAAATCCAATTTTTTTTGAAAGGTTTGCTTTCCTCCCATAGGAATTCTAGCGTTTTCTTCAACACCGAGGTTTTGTAAAGGGAGTGATGTCTAGGTTAAGGTTCAAGATCAAAGTTGTCATCCTCATCCATCTCTTCATCAAACCAAATCTCATTCCATCAACAAACCTTTTGTGAAATTTGGAAAAATGACTCATGCTAAACTTAAAGGGCTAAACCAACATTACCCTATCTTGGTTTAACATAGCTAGCCAAAATAGTTAGAACTCTTGGACCAATTCACCTACTAGGATAACACAACTTCCTAAGGTCTACTAGTTCACAATCACATTGACTTAACACACTTAGTCAATTCATCTTCTTGTGCAAGTTCCCCTAGGATAACACAACTTCCTAGGGACTACAACTTCACTACAATCTTGTTTGACTCAATACACATAGTCAAACCATCACAATCAATCTAAGTCCTAACAAGTTTAGCATAACCCTTCAAATGTTCTCCAAAAGGTTTCACTCAATCGCTTCACCCATTTATCCCATCATCATTACCACCCTCTTTGATCTTTGATTTCCCCAGTTCTTCTCTTTTGGGCCTAGAAGGTTAGGATTGAATGATCCCTATTTTTTATGGTTCAAACAAGATCACAATACAAGAAAACATGGAAAATATGAGCGAAATACCAACTTCCATCAATTTGAGTCAAGTAACCTTTGAAATAAACCTTGTGGGATCAAGCAATCCCCCAAGTAACTCTTCTTTTCCATCACAAAATCCTCAAGAGGAGATCTACGAAGAGGACATCATAAACAAGGATATGGGGATGACAAAATCTGAAATGATAAAAATGGTTCAAAATCTAGAGAACCACAAAATTTTCAGTGCCATGTTCAAATACTTAATCACGTTAGCGGAAGGATGGGTCCAATTCCGTTCTGACCTTGATGCAAGTACTAGTACAAACATGCCTCTTACAAATGCATCCCCCATGTCAAATGTCAATCAAGAAATGCCTCACACCACCTTGGCCATCACACTAACCTCGCCAATTATGAACAAAGGAAGTGCTATATTTTGAGAGTTACAACAACATCGCCTTGTGACCAACAAAGAGGTGGCTACCACCACCACACTAGATAATTCTGTCCTGGTAAATCCATTACACCCATAAGTCCCACTCACATTCCATAATCTCGCTGGTTCATCTTCATTCCATGCCTCACTAGCTTGTCAACCAAACATGCAAAATTATCTACCATAAGGAGAAGGTGGTTTGTTTGGAACAACCAATGTCACTGATCCTTTTTATTTCCAGGACAACATACTATCTCTTCCCCCATTTCCGTTCATAACCACATCACCTCTGGGATTGTGTTTTCCTCCCCTAAACATTGATAGTTTCTCAGAATCAGGCAATGTGAACATCACGTCAAATTCCCTCTTCTTGCCCACAACATCACAACAACAAGTGGCAATCATTCAAGCCACTACATCAATTGGTCCTCAAATATCCCAAAGCATACCCTCTCAAGGACCAAGCATCTCGACCACCCCTCCAATAACCCAAATCCCAATCACCACTATAACTCTCTCGCTTGTCACAACGGTTGGCGTCATTCCCGTTCCACCACCAATCCCACCAAAAGCCAACATGGAAACTTCATTCACCACTCTCATACAAACCATTCAAAGGGCCAACCAACAAAGAGTACTCAAGCAAAAGAAGCGAGCTCAAGCACAAGCACAAGCTCAAGCCCAAGCTCAAGCACAAGCACAAGCACAAGCAAAAGCACAAGTACAAGCTCAAGCTCAAGCACAAGAACAGGCGCAAGCGCAAGCACAAGCTCAGCAATAGGCACAAGCACAATACCAAGCCCAATTGTAAGCAATCCATCTACAAGCATACCAACAAGCTCTGCACTATTTTCAAGCACAACAAGAAGCCAAACAACAAGCTTTGTTGGCACAACAACAACTCGACCAACAACAAGCTTTGTTGGTGCAACAATAGCTAGACCAACAACAAGCTTTGTTAGTACAACATCAAATTGACCAATAGTAGGCTTCATGGGAACAACAATAGATGGACCAACAACAAGCGTTGTTGGAACAACGACAACAAGATCAACAACAAGCGTTGTTGGCACAAATGCAAGAATAGCAGCAAGCCTTGAACGCACAATAGATCTTGTAGAAAACACCCACCTGTACTATTCCCACCCAACAAACACCTCAAACACCTCAAAACAAGTTCATTCCACCACCCGACCCAAGCAAAGATGTGGAAACACAAATCAAACTGCTCTCGTAGTAAGTGTTGGAATTACAAGCAAGAAAAATGACAAGAAAACCGGGAAAATTGTGCCCTTACGCTTTCGATAGAAGTCTCACCATGGTACCATTCCCAAAGGGATTCGAGGTCCCCAAATTTGACAAGTATAATGGAACGGGCAACCCTAAAAACCACGTCAGGGAATTTCAGGTGCATTGCATGGAGGTTGCATATGATGACACGTATCTAATGCGACTCTTCCCCCATAGTCTGACTGGTCCAGCTATGGAATGGTTTTCTCGCCTACCCACGGGCATTAAAATATTTGAGGAAATCATGGAAGCTTTCCTTAAAAATTATGCTTTCAACATGGGTGCGGATGTTAGTTTGGAAGAACTATCAACACTCAAACAAAGAAAAGGAGAGCTATTCACATCCTTCTTGCAAAGATGGCGATCCAAGGCTAATCAGAGCAAGTGGACCATGCCGAAAGAACAAGTTTGCACCATCATATCCAATTTAGATGAGAACTTGGCATTCTAATTGAAAATGCAGTGCATCACATCATACGATCAACTGATCCCAAAGGTGCTCAATATCGAGAGAGCCCTTATTGCATGAGGAGGCGCATCAACATTCACTCCGCCACAGGATAACCGCCCGTCCAATAACTATAATGATAAACCTCGAACATGGTCGAGGAACAAAAATATCACAATCGACGGCGTGGTCGATGCTAAAGTGGTCATCAGTGCCCCTAATTAGAACATCCAAACCCATCATCAATTGCAAAATCATAATCGCAACAATGTGCAGACTAATGTGGTAGGAGAACAACAACAACCACCTCTCACTAATCAAATCAATAACTTGGGTAATCAAGGAGGACCACCTCCCCAAGGAAAATATCCCCCCAAGAGGAAGTTCACGACTCTTGGGGAATCTATCGAGTCTATAATAAAGAAGCTGGTCAAAGAGAATCTAATCAAAGTCTCTAACTCTGAGCAATACGTGGAACCCATGACCAAGCTGCCATGGTATAAAGAGAATCTCCTTTGTGAATTTCACAAGATCGCCAATTGCATGAGGGTAAAGAACATCATCCAAGACCTCATTGAGGATAAGATTATCAATATCGAGCAGCCAATCGAAAACCAAGACCTGAAAATATACAGGAATCCGATGCCGAACCACAACTAAGGAAACAATCAAGGAAACAATCAGGGGAACAATAAGGGAAAGCAAAAATATGCTAGTGCTAACCTAGTGTATGAGGAGATAGTCGAATGTGTTGATGAAATGGTCACAATCATAAATGTCAAAGGAGCCAACAACGACTGTGGAGTCACCACATGTGGCAAAAAGGTTACCATTACGGAGGCACCAACTAAGACCCCCATTTCCAACACAAAATCCATCCAATATGACTACAATGTCATTGACCAGCTGAAGAGAACCCTTGCCCAAATCTCCATCATGGAACTATTGAAAATTTCCACCGCCCATAGGAAGATCCTTGATGAAGCATTAGCTGTGTCCACCATCTCTACCACCCTTGACATAGCAGTTTCAGGCTATGGTGGGTAACATCGTTACCCCAAATCTCATTACATTCTTTGACCAAGATCCCCCCCCGCAACCATCTCATAACTGCACACTCCACCTTCAAGTGCTCATCCATAAAAAGTAAGTCAAAAGAGTCCTCGTGGATGGAGGTGCATGCCTTAAAATTTGTTCTCTAGATCTCATAAAGAAATTGGGATTTGCCAAGGATTCCACTAATAAGAAAAAAAGCATCACGACAAGGGCATATGATGATCAAGAAAGAGTGTGTCAGGGCACTATCAAAATCCCCATACAAGTGAGATCGACAACTATGGAGACCACCTGTCAGGTCCTCGACCTCAACCTACCATATAACATCCTCCTCGGACGCTTGTGGATCCACATAATGAAGGCAGTGGCCTCGATGTATCACCAATGTATCAAGTTCTCACACCAAAATGAAGAGGTCACTATATATGGGGACCCTAAACCTTTCACCTACTGAAAAAACTTAGAAGCCAAGTTTTATAAGATCCCCCAAGTACCAAAAAATGATGAGGGATTGTCCACGTCATACATAGACCCAACCAACCTCACTTCCACTTCTGCGACAGAGACACCTGCCATCCCTGACATATCCAAATTCAAAAACATTATCCAGGACAATGGATGCGGTGACTACAAAATGAAAAGGAATGCATTTGTTGTAGGAGAGTTACCACAATCTCCTAGGTCGCATGGACAACCTCAGCCAGCTGAAACACCTATCCACACTGTTAGGGAAAACCCTTCTGAATTTCGCTGTTGGGGGCATCTCAGTCAAGAAAATGTGGATGAGGAAGACATATCAAACACATTATACCAAGATGAAAGGCCCACCCGCACCCTACCCATGGATGAAACTAGCAGAGGACTACAAATGATGTTTGGTATGGGTTATAACAGGAACAAAAGCCTTGGAAAAAACAGTGATGGATGGCTGGAGCCCATCATTGTAGAAAGAAGAATGTGAAACCCTAGCCTTGGGTATACTCCTCTGATTATAACCGTACGTGAAAGAGGTAATCCCAGTAGGGCAGTTAGGTCCTCTCCTCAGGTAACAACAACTACTCCTAGATCACCTGTATGCCTAGGTATCCCACTTGATAACTTCACCTTTGATGTCACCGATGTTTATGCTAGTAGTGATGATGATGATACCATAACAAGTCACCCTAGGCTCTTTGAATATTCCACCCTATTAATGATTAGTGCCTCCACAACTGAGTCAAACCAACAAACCCATCGAATCACCTTAGTACACCTGCAACTCATCGATCACGATCAACGAGGACTGCCAATTTTAGACTCATTCAAAAATGATGAGGCACTCTTGGAAATCATGGGACTAAGGGATATAGTTCCATGTGGGGATCACAAGGCAAGCTTCAACTTCACATTAGACACCCAGGCATACTATGGGGAGACAATTGAGTCCTTCAATCACAAAGGAAAATATCAAGAATAAGCTCGGGGTTAGGGAGTGAAAACCACACTGTGGCACTCTCGAACCAAAAAATAGTAAAAATAAAGGATGCATCCAATGGTGAAAACCTCTCTGAGGCGCTAGAGGATGAAGGATTCAATCTCCCCCTTACTGCTCTACATCAAGAAAGGTCAGCAGTCCTGGCAGAGCAGTGCAATCTTGTCAACTTGGGAATGGAAACAGAACCGCAAATCACTTTCTATGCCGAGTCTCTCCTGGTAGAGGAACAAGAACTGTTAGTAGCATTCCTGAAATAAAGAAAGGTAAAGTTTTCATGGACCTATGCCGATATGCCAGGTCTGGATCCTAAGGTGGTGGTTCATCATTTGGCTGTTTACCTTGGAGCGAAACTAGTTAGACAAAAGTTGAGGAAAATGCACCCGCAAATAGCCTTGCTCGTTAAGATTGAGTTACAAAAGCTCCTGGATGTTGGCTTCATACGCCTGATCGACTATCCAGAATGGGTATCTAACCTTGTGCCAGTCTCAAAATTGAATGGGGGCATCTGCATCTGTACGAACTTTAGAGATCTAAACAAAGCATGTCCTAAGGATGTTTTTCCACTACCCAACATTGATATGATAGTGGACATGACGATTAGACATGAGATGCTATCCCTAATGGATGGCTTCTCAGGATACAATCAGATAATGATTGCAAAGGAGGACCAGCATAAGACAACCTTTACATGTCCTTGGGGCACCTACTACTGGAATGTGATGCCATTTGGGCTAAAGAATGCAGAAGCTACATACCAAAGAGCCATGACACTGATATTTCATGACATGATTCACAAAAATATCAAAGATTATGTGGATGAAATATTGGCTAAATCAAAGAAAAGGTAGGATCACATAACGACCTTAAGTGCAATTTTTGATAGGTTGGAAAAATACAAAGTTAGACTCAACCCAAAGAAATGTGTGTTTGGGGTACAATCAGGAAAGTTGCTGGGATACATAGTTTCAATGAGAGGGATAGAAGTGGATCCCGCAAAGGTAAAAGAAATCCTTGATATGGGAGCACCGAGAACACTAAAGCAGCTTAGAGGATTACAAGGTAGACTCCAGTCCATTCGAAGATTCATAGCACAACTAACAGATAAACAAATCACCTATTCACATCTGCTCCACAAGGGAGTAGCATTCAGGTGGGACATCAAATGTGAACAAGCATTCAAAAAAATCAAAGAATATCTACTTACACCACCTGTGTTGATGCCACCGATCGTAGGAAAACCATTGATTCTATACATCATAGCAACGACAACTGCCCTTGGTGCCCTTTTAGCCCAACATGATGAAAAGGGGAACGAGCAGGCCTTTTACTATATCAGCAGAACAATGGTGGGGCATGAGCTCAATTACACATCAATAGAAAAAGATTGCCTACCAGTGGTGTTTGCAACCCAAAAATTTAGACACTACATGCTAGCTCATCAAATTAAGCTAATTTCCAAGATAGACACCCTCAAATATCTATTGTCAAAAGCAATGCTTACAGGCATAATGGCTAAATGGGTAATGATACTATCTGAACATGATATTGAGTATGTCGAGCGAAAGGTGATCAAAGGAAAATTTATTGTAGACCAGCTAGCAGAACCTCCCCTCTACACAGACAACCCGCTCATATCAGAATTTCCAGATGAGTCCCTTTTTAATCTCAGTGCAGTCGACCACTGGAAACTGTAATTTGATGGCTCCCACACACAACATGGATCAGGATCAGGTGTGTTCTTCATCACCCCACAAGGAGATTGCATATCGAGGTCTTATAAGTTGGCATTCTCCTATATGAACAACTTTGCAGAATATGAGGCTTTAACCCTAGGTCTCAAAATTGTGGCATAGTGGCAAATCATTGCATTAAAGGTCTATGGAGACTCGCAACTTATCATTAACCAAGTCAATAATGAATACCAAACTAAAGATGATAAGCTCACACCATACAAAAAGGTAGTAGAAAGGCTCAAGGAATCATTCATCGACATCACCTTTGAGCAAATACTGAGGGAAAACAACAAAGAATCTGATGCATTGGCAACAATCGGATCCTTGCTAGATATCCCTCACAACATCTCAAAACATGAATTCCTCATAGAACAGCTTCTCGTACCAACTTTTGAGGTACCAGAATCAGAATATGCATGCAAACTCGTTGGAACTAGTGATCTTTGGTACCATGAAATTTACACTTACCTGAAATTAGGAATCCTCCCAGCTGACATTACCCCGAACCTCAAGTGAACCTTTGTCAAAAGGTCATTACGATTTGTCATCCTAGGAGAAACCCTCTTTCGTAGAAGTATTGATGGAACCCTACTACGTTGCTTAACACCTGAGGAGGCCTTGACTGCTTTAACTGAGGTACACAATGGCACTTGCAGTTTGCATTCGAATGGTATGAACTTGGCTAAAAATTTGCTGAGAACTGGGTACTACTGGTCGACAATGGAGAGAGAGGCACACAAATTTTTCAGAAGGTGTCTACAGTGCCAACAACATGGAGACCTCATTCATGCACCAACTCAAGAATTACATCCTATTGTTACACCTTGGCCCTTTTCCCAATGGGGGCTCAATCTCATAGGTAAAATCTCACCCACCTCATCCAATGGCCACAAGTTCATTATCACCGCTGCCAAATATTTCACAAAGTGGGTCAAAGCAATTCCCATGACCTACATCACTAAAAGGTAGGTATCCAAGTTTATCTTGAACTACCTCATTTGCCGATACGGTGTTCCCTAGTCCATTATCTCTAATAACGGGACACCCTTCAAGAACCAAGATGTCCATGACTTGTGTGAAAATTTCAAAATCCAACACCGCTTTTCCACCCCATACTACCCACAAGGCAATGGCCAAGCATAAGCTACAAACAAAACTATCTTGAAGATCCTTAAGAAAAAATTCAATGACTCCAGTCATGACTGGCATCTGCAGCTAAAACCTGCCTTATGGGCCTACCGCACTAGCATCCGCACGCCAATAGGTGCCACCCCATTTTTCTTGGTCTATGAATCAGAAGCCATCCTCCCAATTGAGATCGAGCTCTCATCCGTAAGAATATCTTTGAAAAACCTCATCACATATGAGGAATACAGGGTCACAAGACTGAATGAGCTGGAGCTACTGGATGAACGATGCATGGATACCCTAAATCATCTATAGGTCTACCAAAATCGCCTGAAACGGAGCTACAACAAGAAGATCATGAAACACACCTTCTAAGTCGGTGACCTTGTGCTAAAGGAGAACCAAAGGAATGTGCCAAACTCGGATAGCAAAGGAAAGTTTGAGCCCAACTAGTTGGGAACTTTCATCATCATTGTAAGCTATAAATTAGGGGCATATTAGTTGTCGATACCAGAGGGCGAGCCTCTGCAGGAACCCATGAACAATTGTTATCTCAAAAAGTTTTATGCCTAAGAACTTGCGAGGTATAGAAATAGAAAATACAAAAACAATTTGAAAAAGTCTTAAAAAAATGGTTACCTAGATGAAAACCTGGCAAACAGGCATCTTGGCGACAACAAAAAAAAATCAAAAATATAAAAATCCAAAAAATAAATAAATTATAAAAAGTATTGAAAAAAAAAGAAAAGAAAAAATCTTCGTCTAGTGAAAACCACTTCGGTGGCACTTTGGACAAGTACCTTGGTGAAAACCTGGCAAACAGGCACCAAGCGTAAATAAAGCACTCTCTATCCACCAGGATCTGCATGACTCACTCATCCATTCAATTAGATTCCATTAATCATCCATACACCCATCCGCTTGCATCCATACCATAGCCTAGGCTGGTGTCCATATCATATTCCACCATAGTACTACTTGGCATATTCCTAAAGTCAGTTTGTCCTGCCTTTTATCGAAGTAGTCTATCACACCATGTTGGGGGCATGTTCCTGTATCGACATCAGATCAAATTCATGTATATTCTCATAATCTTCTCAAAATTCATCAAAAAATCCAAAAACATCAGAAAAAATTGAAAATCAAAAACATCCAAATCATTGAAAATCCAAAAACATGTCAAAATATCAAAAAATATTCAAAAAATTCATCATTGAGTCTTGTTAGTCTTTCACCTTGTCAAACTACGTCATCTCTGAGCTTGAACATAGGAAAGGTTGATCTTTGATCATCCCCCAAGACAGTTAGGGTCAGTCCTTTAAGCGTCCATCGCATTGGCAATCCGATTGCCCATCTAGTCTGCATCTTAAGTCAGTCCATTAAGAAATAAAATGGCAAATCCATTTGTCCATCTTATCATCAAGTTATTTTGTTGTTAGTCAAACTACATGGTCTATGCATGTATAACATAGGCAAGGCTAATCTACGAATCATCTCCCGAGACCCCTAGGATAGGTCCTTAAGTTAGTCATTTCGTCATAAAATCTGAAAATACCAAAAACAACCTCAAAATATCCAAAAAATCTAAAATGGTGCATCCAATTCATCTCACTTTCACCCGTGATTGTCATCACTCATAATAAAATCAATCATCACCTTCACCCTTTGGTAAGTCAGTCAGAAGCAATTCTAGCAGGTTCCAAAGTGAACACTCTAATCGTTAGAGTCTTGAAAGTCTAAGTCAGTAAGCAAGCAAGTTGGTAAACTCAGAATATCAATAGCTTATCACCCAAATCAGTCCCATCAAAATCCTGATCACAGCATGTCCTAGGATGAAGCTTTCCTGCGATGGACATAAGCATCAGATACCCCACAGTAGTTAGTCTTGGCTAGTGGTATGAAGAACATTAGCTTGTTTGATTTGTTTGATTTGATCTTTTATTGACTTATCTTATTTTCTGCTCATTCCAAGGACCTCTCAATGATGCCTAAACAAAATAGGTTTAGAGAGAGAGGAATGGAGCAATGATCATTATCTTTTTTATCTGCTATGCTTGTTGGATACTCTTGTAAAATAACTTAGTCATGCGTGCTTTGTTTGGTTTGTAGGGAGGATGTTTTAAGTATCTTGTTGACCACACAAGAAAGCTTGATTTCTTGTGTTTTGGCCCGAGATGTTTAGAATGTCCGAACTATATCCTGAATGAATTATGTATGCTAAGTGTGAACAAGAATACTTCTATCTATTGGACAAATCAAAGTCCATCACACTAGGTACAACGCCATCCTGGTCTTTTATACCTTGATGCATCATACCTATGTGTGTTATCAAACATTACGTAATTGACCCTTTGAAAATTCCAACTCCTAGCAATGCAAATCACCATCACCATCCTAACTAATTCATTAATTCTAAATTCTTCGATCTTCCTTCCACACTAACATGGTATCATTACAGTAATCAAAACATCACCAATGCATACACTCTGCATCCGCATAATCATTAGCACATTGCATCATATCATTATCTTAATTTATGAGGAATAATATAAGTTTTTGATTCTAAGCATCTTAAGAAAGCATTACATCATACATAATAATTATGTATCCATTACTATTTGCATATCATTACACCATCATTAACATACATTACATAGGATCATCATTAAAAAGCATGAAAAACATGCAAAAAGAAATGCATCCATTACATACATTACATCACATAAGCATAAGAATAGAAACATCCCATAGCATCACATCAAATTAGAATGCATCCATACATATCATAAAAGGCGAATCATCTCATATATATCATGAAAAAATACTATTATGATACAAATTGGATCAAGTATACATTGAATACATGGTACAATAAGGCCAAAATAGGGCAGCCCATAAATAAAAAATGCAAAACTATCCGTGATCAAAAGGGCTAGCCCTGCTAGCTACTGCCCTCCCCCATTTGTCAATCACCATGATCCTCTGTTGGCCGCCTCCTTGTCTACTGGGAGAAATTTGGCACTCTACCTGCTGATGGCACTGCCTATTCGCAGTGCTGTTGATAGTACTCGGCCTTTCTGATAGCCTCTCTATACTCCTGAATGTCAACTGATCAACCCCGGGAGGTGGAAGCTACGCTCTCTAACTGTCTCTGTTGGCCAATCTCTTGATCCCTCTTTGATCATGCCCGATTTCTCTCAGCTATGACTGCAATAACCTGCTGTCGGGCCTCATCTCACTCTACTGTCAACACCTGTACCTGGCCCTGCAGCTGCTAAATCAATGCATCACAGAGATCTGGCTACCCCACTAGCTATCTTATTAGCTGTGCTACTGGATGATGTTGTGGTGCCACCTGGGGCTGCCCATCCGCTCCTGCTACCTGCTATGCTCTGTCTCTCAGAGGTGATTGCTGAGGAGGTGGTACACCTCCCTGACCCCTACCTAGTGCCCTACCTTTGGGCCTCCAATGTGGAAGCACTATCCTAGGAACTGTCAATCTCGAAGGAGGTCGAAACCATGCTCTGTACGCTAGATTCACCCCTGCGTCTACTGGCCCCTGATCATATGGCCACGACTGAGCCACTGATTGTCTAAATGAGGACACTGCCTCCTCTACTAGAATCAGCTGACCCCATGCTGTCTCCTTTTCTGTACGGGCAAAGAGGGCCATATACTGATCTTCAGGTATGTCCTACACCTCGCCAAACTATCTGGCTACCCTGTCAGGAAGGTACCTCTCTATCATAGTATGCTTCCGACCCTGCATAAACCTGTCCTAGTGAGCAAAGAAGAGCTACTGAGCATCATCATACCACAAACCTATACCCATCCATGGCCTTCATATGAACACTGTCATCTCATCCAAAACCCGCCGCCAGTGAGCTATACCATCTGTACCCATGTGGGTAAAGTGAATCTTGCCCCGCCGTACCGCAACACAACAGGATCATCAATATCTATAGCAACCGGTGTCACAATAGGGTGAAGCACTAGGATTTGCTCCCATGCCCAAATGTACAGAAGAGTCAATCCGGCCCCAAGAGTCCGACCATCCAAATAGGAAAACTCGTGCAAATCTTGGTACAAAGAGGCCAACAGTACTAGTCCCTAAGCAAAGCACTCTCGGTAAATACACATCCGCTGCCACGCAAATCCCCAACCTCGACTAAAGTATAGGCCACACCGATCAAGAGCTACAAGACCAAAAATAATTGCAACCACAATCAACCTATAAGTAGGGGCTATACCCTGGTACCACTCCAAGTCTATCTGACCATAGCAAAGGATAAGCTTGTCAATACCCATAACACCAAAGCAGGCATCCCTACCCTCCTCTAGATCATAGATCACTCGGGCTCCATGAATGGGTAGTCACAAGATGCACCAAACATCTTCAAGGGTAATGGTGGCCTCGCTAGTAGGAAGATGAAAGGATGACGTCTTGCTGTGCCACTACTCAGCCAAGGCGTGCATCATACCCAGATGTGCTCGAACAAGATAGACATATGCAACGCGCCATAGCCCGAGAATCCCAAGCTTCTCTTGGAGATATACATGCATACCCTATAATATCTTGAGTACTGGCCACCAGTGCTCTCACAAATGAATGACCTCATGACTCTCCTGTGCAAGGAAGGAAGCCGCGTCAGTTTCCCTAAAGAAAATCTGCTATCCGTATCGCATTTCGCCTTTGAAACAATAAAAGAGACACTGTTCTAAAAAGTGGTACAGTTTATAATGTTCCAAACTACGTCGTGCGGTGGACTTTGGCACCCAAATTTGACAAACTATGCCATGTGGTGCTATTTGTGCATGCAGTCGAGTTTGGTGGCTGGAACCCTAAAAACCTAAACTGCAACACGTGGCGCTCTTTGCACAAGTGGTTCTATACAGGACTGTGCGACCTCGACTTTGCATTTTCCATGGTGCTATATTGCGCCGCACCACCTAGACTGAACCTAAAACCCTAATTAATGCATGAATAACAAGAAAATAAAAAGTCGGATAGGGGTACATACCATGGGTCCTGCGGCTACTAGTCGCTGATTTACTCATACCCACTTCAACACGTGGAGAGGAAGCTTTCATTGTGCCATTGTGACTAGGTCTTAGAGCTCTAAGTGTCAAAATTTCAAAGGTTAAAATTGCAAATGTATTGAAAGTGACCCCTTGAGGTCTATTTAAGCCTGAAAATTAGGGTTTTTTTGACCTAATTTGACCTTCCAACTAGGGTTTTGGTCCCCCGATCCTGTTTTCATCCAACCAAGGGCCGTGTTACATATTTTTTTGGCATCTTAACCTATTTTTAGGCATTCTGGAGCATTTCTGGCTTGTTGAGCACCTTATCATATTTTTTTGCGAGATCATCCAAAAAATCAAAATTTTCATCCGATCTCTCGAGGGGGCAATATCCAGCATCATCCTTCCGTTGGGGCAGTAGTGGGGCATTTGAAAAATTCAAGAAAATTTTGAACTTTTGATCATAGCAGTTTATTCTTTGAATCAATGCAACAAGTACATTGCTTCAAAGAGGGGCAAAATGTACACATGGAAAATGTACAAAAGTCATTTTGGCACACTTGATCTCGATTACTAACAACATTTCTTCCTAAATCATACTCTCAACATTTCATCGTAATTCTGTCTCTTAATTTAATAGATCATTATTCATCTGATTAGGTCTAGCACCTCTTGCAATTGAATTAATCAATTTAATTTAATTAACCTTACATTTCTGTTTAATTAAATAAATCATTTTATTTGATTAAATTCTCTAAAGTCCTCTTATTAAATTAATTAAATTAAACCTTATTTGATTTAATCTAATATATTCCTCTTTGAGTTAAATAAATCAAATGATTTATTTAATAATCTTTTCCTCTCAATTCTTGACTTAAATCAATTCATAAATTTAAGTCTATATTGTCACATCATCTAATTCTTCATTAAATTAATCAAAACCATGATTAAGTTAATCCCTCTCATTAAAATCCTCTAGAGAATGCAAGTTGCACAATAAATCAATTACTTTGATTTATTTAATTCTCTATTTTCCTTGACAAAGCATCAAAAGGGAATATTCCCTTATTTGAATTCAAAAAGGCCAAGTGGACTTGGTCCTTCCAACACGGCATTTGAGACCTCTTACATGTCCTTGGCCGTGAGCCAAGTGACATTAACTTCATTTCTCTTCCCTCTTCAACAAGTCATTTCACAAATTCAAATTCAAACTAAATGCATTTATTGGCACTTTGGCCAAAATGTGCACAACCACTAACCATTCACATCATGATATGTGGCATTCAACCATTGGATTGAAAGTTAGTCCCACATTTCTCAAATCTCACTCTTTCTTCCAAATTGAAAGTTATAAATTGGAGGCTTCTCTCCTCATTTCTTATCCACAATCTTCATGTAAAGTTACTCTCTTCATATTGAGAGCTAATTTTTCCCATCTCACTCAACCATTTATCATCTTCAAAATATTGTAACAAAGTTATGCTCAAATCTCTTTGGGAGATTTGACCATTGCTCAATCACTCAACATTGCAACTTAGGAATTGGGAAAGGGCCAATTACAACACTTCATTGGCACCAATTCCCCCATGGGATTACAAATCTATTGGCTTAATTAGGATTTAACTTCATTTCTTGTATTGTGTTTTTCATTTCCTAATTTTAGTTTGAATAGATGGATTTCATGGGGAATTTCTCATACTTGTTTGCATGCATTTGATCTAACAAAACCTAACATGTTTGTTGCTCTTGTGCTTATGCAGGTTTAGGGGTTCACACTGTCAATATCCACCTATGTCCAACTGAAGAGAAAGGGTTGATCATTCCAATGAATTCTAGACCCCATTGAGAAAAGGGTTCCTCTACTCCTATAGGCCTTAATGGCATAGAAGCACTCTTTCTCTTTCTGACATAAAATTTACATTCATTGTAAGACTTTATTAATGAAAATGCATCATTGAATAGTGTTGTCCAAAAGTAACCATCACATACAATCTTAATTTCTGTAGTCCTTGCAGAAAAATGTCCTCCAACTGGGCCATTGTGGTATTGATCCAATATTCTCTTGGCCTATTCCTCATTTACACACCTTAGTAGGATGCCACTAAAATTTCTTTTGAAAATTACACTTTCCAAGAGAACATAATTGCTATTTTGTAAACGATAAAAATGCCTCTTAAAAGAAGGGAGGTTGATCGGATACCTTCCTGTTTGCATGAAGTTTATCCTATCTTCCAGCCAATCGCCCTCAGAGTTTTCTTCGTTTAGTAACACAGGTTCCGGGGCTTCAAGCTATGTCATTGGTTCATTGTTCTCAGCGAGGTACTTGCACAATCCTTTTCCTTTTACAGTTTCGACAAACCTGACTTCAATATCATACTCTAGGCTCTTGGTAATCCAGTTAGCTCTTTTCTCTATGATTTATCCTTCCATGATATACTCCTGCACACTAAGATGTGGTACACAAACAATCACCTTATTGTATGATATCAGGTTCCAAAACTTCTTAAGACCTTTCACAATAGCAAAGGGCTACTTTTCTACAAAATTATATTTTACCTCATACTCCTTTAAGGTGCGTGAGTAGAAAGCAACATGAGACTTCCTTTTAGTCTCATCATCCTTCTGCATAAGCACAGTGGCAATACTGTTGCCACCACCAAAAACATACATGATAAAATATTTTGACAGTTCCGGGTTGACCAATATAGGGGCAGAAGAAATAACCTCCTTTATAAGATCAAAAGATTTTCTCACCTCCGCCGTCCATTTGAAAGTTTGGTCTTTTTTAGGCATCAAGGTAATCAACCGAACGATCCCTGCAAAATCTACAATGAATCAGTTGATGAAGTTGACCTTACCTAGAAATTATTGCACTCCCTTCTTGTTTACAGGTAATGGAAGATCTTAGATTGCATCAACTCTTTTAGGATCAATGGCAATGCCCTCCTTTGAGAAAACATACCCCAATAGCTTCCCCTGGGGAACTCCAAACACACATTTCTTCGGGTTTAGAGAAATCTTGAATTATTGGCACTTCTGGAAGACAAGCTCTAAGTGATCGAAGTGATCACCAACAAATTTGGAAAATACTGTCAAGTCATCTAGATAGATAAGTATAATTTTATGTATTAAATCCTCAAAGGCAATATCCCTGGCTCTCTAAAAGGTGGCTTTGACATTTGAGAGTCCAAAGGGCATCTTGGCATATGCATATGTTCCCCACTTTGTGGTGAATGCTATTTTGTGTTTGTCTTCTTCTTTTACCCGAATATGATTGTAGCCCGAAAAACCATCCAACATTGAAAACATTTCAGAACTAGCTACGGTTTGTAGAATTACCTCCATAGAAGGTAGGGGGTAATGATCCTTTAAGGATGCTCTATTCAAGTTTTAGAAGTCTATACATAGTCATATGTCTCCATTCTTCTTCCAGACTGGTACCAGGTTTGACACCCAAGTGTTGTGTTTGATTGGAAACACTATTCATGATGCAATCAATTTATTCAATTCTTGTGACATAAGAGATTCAATCTTTGGGTTCACAAGCCTCTGTCTTTGACGAACTGACTTTTCTCCCTCTGATAGCTCAATTGTATGCTCAATATTCCTGGGGTCGTATCCCTTAAGGTCATCATATGACCAGGCTACTACGCTTGGATATTCCTCATAGAAGTGCCTTAGTATATCTTTATTCTTCTAAGATACATCTTTCCCGACCTTGAGCTTTTTGTCTTCTCTGATATGCAAATCGGTGTAGTCACCTTTGTCAGCTATGAGCTTCCTTTTGTCTCTTTTTGCATCATCAGAGTCAAATAGGCTCTCCAAAGTGACTAGGCCTCTCGAAAGCTTGTTGGATTTTAACTGGATAACTTGATCCCCATAGGCTTCGACGATCTTGGGTTGCAGTTGATCAATGAATTCCCCATATGACTAGAGAAATTATGCAATATGAGCATTTCTATCAAACACTTTCCAGGTCTTGATTGTTGTTTGGAATAATAGGTCTTACAATTACTCTCACCGCATATTTATTTTTCAATAACTCGGAGGCTGGCTCAAACTGAGCCTCGATAGTCGCTATCCAGTCGGCTTCGGAGTTCTTCTCTCTCTATATAGCCTGAATATTAAATTCCTCAAAGTTTTCAATAAGATCCCAGACTCTATGCTGGTAGGATCGCATACAGACATTCTTTGCAGCAGAAATCCCTCGGATTTGGTTGACCATCAACTCCGAGTCTCCAAACATGACTATTTTCTTTGCGCCCATTTGTTCTGCAAGGCTCAAACCATGGACAAGACCTTCATACTCTGCTTCATTGTTTGAGCATGTGAACTGGAAGCGATAAGGCCTCAAGGCCTTTTCTTTAGATGGAGATGTCAAACATATTCCTGCTTCAGCTAGCTCCATCAAAGTGCAAAGTCCATAACTTCGAGGGTGTTTTCGCCTCCGAACTCTTTAGTAACTCCAGGCATAGACTTCCCTTCTTCATGTATGACATAAGTCCTGAGCCCAGTTGTGTGATAATTCCCAAAAGGGTCCATATCTATAAACTCATTCAAAAAAGTTTCTTCATTCTCCATCCAGGAGCTAGTAGCCTCTTCTTCTAGAAATTCCACATTGAACCTCTCATCCTAGGTAATTGGAGTATGTGCTGCTTCAAATTTTAGCAAAGCCTCATCAACAACATGTTTAGAATGCAATTTTACTGAGAGTAGTTTCATTTGGCTCCATGTTTGGTCCTCAAGATTAGGTGTGACTAGTCTAGTGCTAGATATCCTCCGACATTTGTTGTGAACTCTCGGGACAAACAAATCCCAAATAGAGGAGGAATATCAATGAGTATGGTATCTTGATTTACAGTGATACTGGGGCAGGAAAACAATGTCATAGCCAATCCCTTGATTACCTAGACAACATCAACTTTATTTCCATCTAGTTGCATGACTCCTTTGTTAAGAGGCTCATATTTTAAACCCAAAACATCAACTACTTGCTTAGGCATGATAGTGGTGCTAGCACCAAAGTCGATCATACAATTATGTAACAGCTTGTCGGCAATGATAAGTGTTAGAAAGAAGGGCTTAGGTTTAGGCTTACTCTCTTTTCTGGCTTCAAGATTTTCTTTTGGTTGATTTGTTAGTACTTTATCTAGGTTCGACTTGGATATTTTTTCTTCATTAGGCTGATTAGGCACCTTCACATCTTCCCCTCCCGAAAATTATTTTTGTAATAGAACCTTCTTCTCCAGAATAGCCAGGACATCCCACAAAGAAGCGTTGGTAGAGGAATTCTTCAGTTGTTCCACCACATTGAACTACGCTCACCACTGATGAGTCACAATTGCTTTCTCCTTAGGTTTCATAGTTGGTGTCAGCCTCACAACTGGTACGTCCGGCTATTTGGCAATAGTTAGGATGGTCATAGGAGCCTTTGCTTTCGGAGGAGACAGATTCAAAGAGCTAGAAGAAGCCACGTTAGTCTGCTATGGGACTGACGATGGGCCTGCCGGCGGACTAGGTGTTGGCTGAGATGGAGCATTAATTGGTGGAGATGTGAATTATCTAGTGAATCTCCACTTAGAATGCGTGTTGTAATTAGACTACACTCATGGAATTTGAGTCACAAGAAAGTTATTCGGAAACACTCACTCTTCTCCCTCTATCCATGAAAAGAGCGCTTGGTCTGGAACTATGTCTAACTCTTGTTGAATGGACATCCCTTGCATTGAGCAATGAGGAATACATTGTCCATTTTCTGAGAGGCGTATGATTGGTTGCCAGGATGAGGTGTGCTGCCTTGGCTACGTTGTTCCGCAATATTCTATTACAAATTTCCCCGTGGACAATTTCTCGGCATGTGAGCATCATTGCAAGGAAAAAACCATGAATTAGCGTCTTCGGCTAAGTTATTTTGTCCCGCAACAAGTTCTTTAGTTGAACTAGGATGGATGGTTTGCATTGGTAGGGTCACCAAAACAACTTGGTTATTCAGATAAGCTTGAGTATTTCCACGCGATCTATCTTTCCACTTGATTGGTACAAATTTTTTTGACCTTGATAGTTTTGGTAGGCCGACTTCTGATATATCTATATTGCTGCCACTTCATGGTAGTCAATTCATTAGTCATGGCCCACATTTGTTCTCTCATCTCATTCATCTCGACTGCCAAGGGATTAGGAACTAGAGCCACAATCAGAGTTGCGCTCGGAGTTGTTCCGGGATACACGTACATAGATTGGGGAGGAGTTGGAGGTGCACTGGTCGATGGAGGTTTAGCTTCTGCGATGTTGCACTCGGGGAATAATGGCATGATGGGTCTTAGTGCCAACTTTCTAGCAACAATCAAGTTATTTTCCGCAGTGACAAATAGGGCATAAGCATTAGGAAAAGTCTCTCTGTGAAGAACCTGTAGCATCATGGAAATATAAGGTTTATGGACTTCAAGTAGAACATGAATGCCAAACCTGGGGGCGACCGACTACCAATAGGAACTCTCTGCCAAGTCAAATGAAACCGTGAATTGAAATCAGGTAGAGCTTTGTGAGGATATTGCTTTATATTGGCCAGTTGATGATATAAAAAAGACCTATCGCCAACATTTGAAAAATGCTCATAAAACGGGGTTCCAAGCTGGTCCTAAGTAGCAATAGTATCAGCCTCAAGATTTCTATACTAGTTCAACATGTTTCCTCGAAAGGAGGTGACAAGAAATCTGAGAGGTACATTTTCATTTGACACACCATGTACAAATCATACGTCTGCCACATCTTGCAGGTGTTCTGTCGGTGTCTTGGACTCATCCCCGAAATACTTAGGGATAACTTTTAGAGTGGAAGTAGGGATTGGGGCCCATACTGCAGGAGGCATAGGTGCTACTAAATGACTGCTAACATCCTAGGCTACATAATTTATAGTGGCCATAGGTGTAGGAAAAGGAGGCGACAACAGAGAAGGAGGTGAAGGTAGAGAAGGTGAAGGCAAAGAAGGTGAAGGACTACCTTTCCAACCTCTCAGGTGTACAAAAACTAAGGGTGGTACGAGCAGGCTAGGGAATCTTGTAGTTTGTGACCTAGTTACAGGTTGATGGCTCATACACACTTATATAATCAAGTGAGGGTGCTAGTTCACATCCACTTGAGCATGCCAGAGAAAGAAGTGTTGACGAAGGATTTTGCAGGTAGCAACAGTCTCACAGGAAACTTAGCTGTTGGGGGACATTATGCGCACAATTAAGTGACCTTCAGATTTTATCGAAGTCGTCTCTTCATTTTTGTGGGGGAGGTAAAAGGTTAAGAATATAACTAAGAAAGTAAATCTAAGCTAAAGGTGATGTGCCAAATCATAAATAATATTACCTGAGCACAGTGCTAGATGCAAAGGTTTGAACCATCGAATGCTGCTTATTTAGATAAATTTTCTCAAAAGAACTTAAAAAACATAAGAACACCTCCTAATTGTATAACATAATCGAGTACAACTTCGGCCAACACAAAAGAGTTGAAAACATGATCTGTATCTATTAAGCTATAAAAGAATGCAAATGCTGAAGAATAGGCATTCGTATATGATAGGAAAATAACAACATAGTTTAACAGTCTTATCAAATGCATGAAAAGAAGAAAGGCTGAATTGACTAGTAGAGTTTGCAAACTTCAAGTTTTATAAAAATATTATAGAGGCTATTCCCAGTGCTTAGGAAGATTTCTATCTATCTAACCAAAAAACTAATAAAAGAGAAGCAAGGTGGCCTATATAGGCCAGCCCATCGGCTGACGACCACAAAGAAAGACACCCTGATCAAACATCGACGCCCTAGATCTTCTCGAGCCGACACCGAACAAAAGGAACGCTAAAAAATGTGCCATCACAATCACCTCAGAGAAAAGATGGCCATGCAACAGAAGAAATGAACACATGACATCGAAGAAGAAAATGCGGTGGCAAGTGAGAAATATCGGCGCAACAACAACTCCTAGAAAACTGACGCACAAGAAAATTCCATGCATCGAGCAGATGGAGCCCGACAAAAAGAATAGGGGATGCCTAGTGAAAAGATCTGAGAGGAAGCCATGTGGGCGACATTGAGCGATAGTAATTTCATGGTGGGCCTAGTTCGGAAAGCGGCCAGAGAAAGCCACGCGTTGCGCATACAGAAATTGAGAAAAGCGAAGCGATACTGAACAACAAAAAGCTCCATTAGGAGGCCACGTGGAAAACACTGAAGGTTGTGAGCGATAAAAGATAAGGTGCAACTGTGAAGGAAAAATAATAACCGTGAAGGTCAGTGGTTTTTGTGAAACATCAACCATAAAATCTTCACCATCCAACAGGGGATCAAAGTAACTTTCAACCAAAAAATTCATGTGAAGTGTAGAAGATGATTCCATAAAGGACACATTCACTCTTTTATATCCATTAAAATAATAATAGGCCAACCACAATATAAACCCATGAATTCAAATATGAACAAATATTATGGATAGGAAAGATTCCACTTTTGAAAGTTATGGCACAAAAATAGACCATTGAAAACATTAAAACACATTTGGAAAGTTGGGAAAAGAACAAAAATAAAGGTAGAAATATTAGGGATTAGGGCTTGTAGATACCACAAGATTCATACTTTAGGTTAGGGCATTGAGGGTTAAAAATGGGCATGTTGATAAAGATAGACATGAAAATCTAAAAAATACAATGGTGGAGTAGGGAAAAGATGGAAGGAATGATAGGAAAGAGAAGCACAAAAATATGATAGAAATAAAGAAAAATATAACTGGAAGGAAAGACATACTTAGAAAGGGAAAATGCAGTAAATGGGACTAGGGAAGACAAACAAGAACATAACTAATGTGTGTAGACTTAGATTGAATAAAAATAATACATGATAGCATGTTCCTATCTTATATCCCATGAATTTAATTTAGTTGATGATACACAATTTCTTCCTAGTTTTCCATATTCAATGATCTTCTTTGTTTGTTAAGGATCAATAGTGTTTAGAATTAAATAGGGAGATTACCAAATTCTAAGGGTTGTGTTATCCTAGGTTGATTCCTTTAATAAAAAAAGATTTAAAACTATGGAAATAATTAAGGATACAAGTATTTAGACTTGTAGGTGCTTCTCTAATGATGATGAAGACATAAATTTCCATATTGTTGTTCACACACTCTTAGTCAATCATAATTAGGCCATTCAATTTCATAACTTTGCAACCAATTCAAATTTAAATTGACAATTGTATTTGTCAATTATAATCAAACCAAACTTTATTCAAAATAAGGAAACAAATTCAATTCAAACCAATCAAATTATCACAAACATCTCACTTCTAAGTTTTTTCAATAATTCTAAAATTCAATTACATTTTATTGTTTTCTATAGAAAAAATACTTGTAGATTTGGCAAGTTACATTTCTTATCTGCACATTTCTTTTCCACTATAAACTTCAATCTATACTATTCTCAACTCAACCCACATTCACTCGACCCATAATCTAGTCCTTTTCTTTCAAATTTTATTTCCTCTCTCATTGTCATCCCTCCTTTGCACTTGTGTGCTCTACCTTCTCTCTTATTTATTCCTCACTCTATACTCTTCTTATTCCTAGCATTGAATTCTCTTTCCTGGCTATGTGGTCCTCTTTTCTCATTGATTTGCATATTAATTTCACAATGTATATTCTATAACTTTTAGTTTTTCTTCTACAAATTTGTACATTCAACTTGAAATCATCAAATTGTCCCCATCTCAGAGCTAAATTCCTTTCCTAAAGCACCACCTATAAATTACTTCCTCTACATGGGTTTCCAATCTACTACTGTATGCATTTTATTTGTAATTTAAAATTTAAAATGTCATTTGGATGACACAACTCCCTTTATGGTTGTCTACTTCTTGTACACAACCCCTCTTCCATTCTACTCCATCATACATAGGTGCACACATCTCTTGCCTACCAATAATGGTATTATTTATTTATTAATCTATTTTCTCCTCTTCATAGAAGTCATGCCCCTTAAGATTTGTTTCTTGGTGACTTCTAATATTCTCGTATGTTGTGACTATCTCGTTCCATATCATTTAAATTTTTATTTCTTTTGGAAGAATTTTGTGACCTCTCCAATTCCTCCTTGAATCCAATTCAAGTTCATGTGGAATAATCTGATTAAATAAATAAATAAATATATGATTACTTGGTCATAATCAAAAATTTGAATCTTTCAAATATTGCAACAACGAAATGCCTACTCAATGTTAAAATTGTACATGATATTTTATCAATCAATGACAATAATGTCACCCAATCTCTATCAAAATTGATCATAAAAAATAGGATTGAATTGGACTCAAGAAACTAATCACCAACTCAAAAATCATAACGAACATAATTTAGAGAAAAACTAAAAGAAATAAATTGAAATTATTATTTTTTGGGTGATGTTGATTACTTGTTTACCTAGGATGCTCTTGTATTAGAAATTTCAGGTAGGAAAATTTTGTGATTAGGACTCAAAAAATGGATTTGAGTAGTGGGACTACTCTTTCAAGTTAAATGCAACCTGCAATGAACTCTATCGTTGGATCTTGTGCACAAAGTTAGTTCTTCTTCCTCTTTTTTTAGCACTTCATCGGAACACTCACCATCTTCTTTCATTAGCTCTACCCTCCATTCTTCTCCCCTCTCATAGAATTACATCAACCATGTACCATCCTCCTCCTCCAATGATTCTCTCTATTCCTATACTCCTTTGTTGGATCCAACCTATCATCATAAATCAGTCACCTCCACTAAAAAATCCCTCTACTCTTCTCCTCTTTTGTGGGTTTTGAATCACCAAAATTTGACCATGTCCATTAAATTACCTCATCATAAACATCAATACCAACAATAGACACGCATAAATCTGCCTCTACAACTTCATGGAAATCAACAATTTCCATCTATTCTTCTCCATACTCCTCAACCCTCAACATTACAAATGAGTGAAAAACAATATCATCATAAAATAAAAACAAATTTACCTCGTCTTTCTTCCTTTCAATGTTTCCAATATCATTTTCAGCTGCAACCTTTATCTCATCCTTCACTATGAGGTTTTCATCTACCCCATCTACCCCATCTACTCGTATCGTCATCTTCATGTCTTCATTTTTCGTACCAAGTCTCCTAATTGTAGCATCTTCAAAAAATTCTTCACACAAACATGCTGCATAAAAATCTACATCTTCATTTATTTTCTTCCCATCTATTTGTAACTCTTTGTACACCTCAACAACAAATAAATCCCCATCAATTTCCTTCGTCTTCTTATCACTTTCAACCAACATTTGTCTCTGAAATAAACTATCAATCATTCTCATCTCTTCTTCCAACAAGAGATCATCCTTATTTTCACCAATCTACTCATCGAATTCAGGACTCCCCAAATCCATAATCTTATTTTCTTCAATTCCTCTCTTCTTTTATTCTTCATTTGAATTTGTAGGGTCTTGTCTTACATCTTTCTTCTTCCATCTTGGTCTGCAACACTCTTAGTATTTTCCTCTTCTCTTATTTTCACTGTCCTCTTTCAAGAGAATGTTCTTCTTCTCGATTATATTTTCCAATCTCCTCACATATTCTTCAATATTACTTTTCAGTACATCTAACCTGGTTTTGATCTTTCCAAATTCTTCACAAAGGACCTTTCCCAATTCTTCACCGAGCTTCTGATTTTCCACTTCTTCCCCAAAAAAAATTCTCATGGGTCTCCTCATGACCCATCTCATCCTCTCTTTTACATTCATCTTCTTCCTCTTTGTCAATTCTCTTAGAGACTCACTTGTCACCATCTCACATCTCATTTTTCGCATCTTCATGTCTTCTTCATTGTGCTTCCTCTATAGGCTGCCTCACATTCAACACTCTATCTGTATACTTAAAAATATTCTAACTTCACTCTCCACATTTAGATATTAGCTTAGACTACCTCACATTCAACAATCTACCTATACACTTAGAATCCCTCACTCTGATACCATTTGAAAAATACATAACTTTCCATATTGTTGTTCACACACTCTTAGTCAATCACAATCAGGCCATTCAATGTCACAACTTCACAACCAATTCAAATTCAAATTGAAAATTATATTTGTCAATTATAATCAATCCAAATTTATTCAAAATAAGGAAACAAGTTTAATTCAAACCAATTGAATTATCACATGCATCTCACTTCTAAAAAATTTCAAGAAATTGTAAAATTCAATCAAATTTTATTGTTTTCTACAGAAAAAATACTTGTACATTTGGCAAGTTATATTTCTTATTTGTACATTTGTTTTCTACTATAAACTTTAATCTATACTCTTCTCAACTTAGCCCACATTGACTCGACCATAATCTAGTCCTTTTCTTTCATATTTTATTTCCTCACTCTCATTGTCACCCCTCCTCCACACTTGTGTGCTCTACCTTCTCTATGTTCTCTCTTCTTTATTCTTCACTCTATACTCTTCTTATTCATGGCATCGACTACTCTTTCTTAGCTATGTGTTCCTCTTTTCTCATTGATTTGCATATTAATTTTACCATGTATATTCTATGGATTTTCTGTTTTCTTCTACAAATATGCACATTGAAATTGAAATCATCAAATTTTGCCCATCTCAGAGCTCGATTCATTTCCTAAAGCACCACCTTTAAATTACTTCCTCTGCATGGGTTTCAATCTGTTTGCACTTTAAAACTGAAAATTCTATTTTGGATGGCATTACTCCCTTTAAGATTGTCTCCTTGCTCTATTTAGGCTCTCTTCCATTCTACTCCATCATACATAGGTGCACACCTCTCTTGCCTACCAATAATGGTATTTAAAAAAAATATTAATCTATTTTCTCCTCTTTACATAATTCATGCCCCTTTAGATTCGTTGCTTGGCGACTTCTAATCTTTTCGTATGTTGTGACTATCTCGTTCCATATCATTTGCAATTTTTATTTCTTTTGTCTTTCTTTTTGTGACCTCTCCAATTCCATCCTTTAAGTCAATTCCAATTCATGTGGAATAATCTGACAAACAAAATAAATAAATATGTGATTACCTAGTTATAATAAAAAAATTGAATCTTTCAAATATTGCAACAAGAAAATGCATGCTCAATGTTAAAATTGTACATGAAATTTTTCCAATCAATGATAATAATGTCACCTAATCTCTACAAAAATTGATCATTGAAACTGGGATTGAATTTTACTCAGGAGATCAACCACCAATTTAAAATGTACAGTGAACATAATTCAGACCAAAACTAAAAGAAACAAATTGATTTTTTTTTTGGGTGATGTCGATTGCTTGTTCTCCTTTGATGCTCTTGCATCAAATGATGATATGGATTTAAGATTCCTTTTAGTGCTCTAATCAATAGTTTTCCTAAAATGATATATGATTGTGTAAGAGAGGGGAACTAACCACTACAAGGCCCCAGGTCATGAAAGGCCAAGAGCAGTATGGCTGCCCTAACTTACCTTAGTTTAAAGGAAGATTAGGATAGGCAAGGTGAAAGTTATAAGGATTGGGAGTCCTTCAATCACTCTGCAAATGCGAGAGTTGGAGGGAGACTAGGCGAGTTTATCTTTAAGGTCAACTCTACGTCTTAGGTAGCTCTCTATCAAAGGAGGAAAGCACGGTTCTAGGATGACAATGTGATGCACTGGTGTCTCACAGGTGCGCTGTAATCCATATAGCCAAAAAACCAAAGAGACGAGGTTAAAATCTGAAAGAGGAACTATCGGCCTAGTTTAGAAGTTTTGGAAAGTAAAGAATAAGACTAAGGAGAGTGAGACACAAAGAAAAATGAGATAAAGGAAATAAATTACTGCAAGGGTGATGAAGACGATTTCACACAATAATCTTCTCGCCAGCTTGCTCCAAGATCTCTCCACCTGCTCATAGAAAAGAAGGAAAATATTGGGGGGCTGTTTAGGAGTCTACCCTAGTGAAACCCCCTTTTTGGTGTTTCCACCTCCATAGACAACCAAGTTTGCAATGATAGAAATAATGATAAAGAAGGGAATGCAAGATACGTAAAAAAAATACACTACAAAATAGTACATGCTTACTCATCCAAACAATAGAGAAGATAAGAGGAGCTTACCACCTCCGTCCAAAGCGCTCAAGGTTAGTGGAGGAGAAAATGAGAGGAGCTCAAGCCTCTGTTGAAATGGTGTTTATCTTGTGCTCACACTATTAGATTGATGGAGTAGTGGATTGCTGCTATGGAGTGTAAAGTGCTGCTACAAATCTTGTGGATGCTTGCAAGAGTGGAGAAAATGTGAAGAGATCAACTCAAGATCTTACAAAAATTCTTCCAAAGATCCCAAAATGGATGAAGGAATGAAGAATATGAAGGAAGAAGATGAAAACAACCATATTTGGGTCAGCCAGCTGAAGAGGGGTGTTACACTTCAAATTCCAATGGGAAGTGTAACGTCTCTACAGACTCGAATCGTAGGAATCTGCTAGGGACATAAGCATGCCACACAAAAATCTACACACCGCACGGGCATCCCCGATAGAAATTCCCCCACCAAGACACAAAGAAGGCATCGAGGGTGATGTGAGTAGAAAGCTTAAGTGGAATTAAGCCTCCACCTTAGGTTTTCTAAAGTATAATTGGGGTAAAGGGGAATTTGCATTAGGGGTGCAAATTCACGTGTATACATTTTCCCCCAATTTAGTGAGCATGAGTACTAATGAGTTCTTTGATAAAGTAGAGTAGTAAGACATAACAAGGTAAGAGATGTATACCTAAACTGACGAGGAACCAAAACACGGTTTGGTGAACTTGAAAGTGTGGGAAAGGACTTCATAGTTCTATGAAACTATAAGGTTGAAGAATGAAAGCACCTCATAGGCTCATAGTCTTGCAAGGGAGGTGTTCGTCAAGAAATCTCACATGAAGGAGACTGAGAAAAAGGGGACTCCACAGAGTCAGAGAGGGTGAAATTTTTATCCGTAGATAGAACACATCAAGAAGCGGCTGCGCAGGCTAGTGAATGGATAGTCACATAAACCATCGCTAAGTTGTGAAAATTTTAAAGGGCTCCCTCAAAAACCCTTCAAAAGGAGGGAGGGGTCCACTCAAGGGATGCACTATTTGAAAAGTCAAGTCTAGTCAGGCTGTCCCCAAGATAGAGGTAAGGATGTGAGGTAGGTCTAGTTGGGCTACCCTCGGACTAGACACGAAGATGTGAACCAGTCTAGTCAGCCTGCCCTCGAGCTAGATGCCATAGAACTTGTTGAATTTTTTTGAAGGGGTCCCTAGAGAACCTGGCATGAAAAGGAGGGGTCCACTCAAGGGACACATTGTTCAAAATCTAACGTATTCTTTCTTGAATTGATTCATCATCAATGAATCCTTTGGAAAGAGGTTCACTTCATCAAGTAATTTGAACGGAAGGATATGAACCCACATGAGGGGAAGATCAAGACTATTCCCGCTTCGAAGGGAGGTTCCCAAGTCATTTCTTTGTGAACCCATGATGAAGGAAGCATATTCTATTATGGTTTCAAGTCGAGAAATACAATTCTAACAAAGAAGTGTGTGAGGGGTCTTGAGAAAAGATTCACTTGACAATGAATGCATTTTTCTAAAGACCAAGGTATGTAGAAGTGGCATTGTTACACATAAGAGGGACAACTCAAGAAAAGAAGAGAGAAAGATAAAGAGAAAAGTGAAGGAAAAGGGAACACACACAAAGGGCATAGGGGGATTTTTTTTTGCGGGGTCAGATCTGCCTTTATTTATGAATAATAGGTAACCGAGGTACAAGGCGAAAGATCATCAATCCCCAACTAGATCAGGAAGAATGCATGAAAGACAAAGTAAAATAAAAAATTGGGTCAACATGGAAAGAGGCCTAAATGCTCTCGACGCTTTGCATTGTCCCTAATTTACCAAAAGGCAATCACAAACATGGAAGAATGAAGGTACATATAGAGGAAGGTTTACAACACAAACACCACACCTATATCCAAGCACCAATAGTGGTGATGAGGGTCATCCAGGGAAATGTAGCATGATCACGGGGGAATCAAATCACAACACACACACATGTCTAATCTAAAGATCAAGAAGAGGGTCTCCCCCTAACATTGGTCAACCAAGAGGTCATCAACTTCCCACTCTAGATCATCATAGGGGGAAGGATGACGATCCTAAAATGGTGTAATGTTAAGGGGAGGAGCTTCCAATCCTCCTGAAATAAGGGCCAAGATAGAGGGACCTGTGAAGTCTCCATCGCTCAACTCTTGTGGGTCTAAGGTCAATAAATTCACAAAGATCTATGAAAAGGTTGGAACTTCATCTACTGAATTGAGCAAACACTTAACCAAATTTTGATGCTTCACCTTGGTAGACAAAGGAGTTTGCACCCAAGGTTCACCGCTAAGCTCATCGAGAGACTCGAGAGCAGTGACAAACTCAAGGGAGGATGGGATTGATTCCATTACTAGGACATAACAAGTCATTGTGGGGATACCTTCCAAAGGATGTGGGATCTTCTTATGTCCTCCATTGTTGGAGGGACCATACTCTACCTTCTTCTTCGTCATCGAAGGTGAAATCCCCATAGATGAAGCAAGGAGGGTCGAGGGAGAAGAGAAAATAACCCCAGTGGATACAAACGATGTATGAACCATATCCACTATCTTCAGAAAATTTGAGACATCCGAAATGGAAGTCAATAGAGGTGGCTCCACTGAAGGAGCGATAAAAACCTACACTTTTTTCAGGTGCATGCATGCTTGCAACGAAAGCTGAAAGAGATTCAAAACTAGTTTGAACAGAAGGGGGGAGAGAGGAAGACATAATAGGAGGTTCAGTCATCTCCTCCTCCTTTTTTAAAGAGGATTTCTTAGCTAGAAGAGCCTTTCACCGATGCTTACACTCGTGTGCAAGGTGGTTTCTACGACTCTTCAAACTAGAAGCCAGAGCTTGCGAAGGGACAAAGGGTTCCTACTCAGCCATGGGAGTATCCTCTACATTTGTTTCCAACAGAAGGACATACTCTTGAATGGGAGCATAGGGAGTAGGTTTGGAAATGACCGGAGGAATCAAATCCAACACCTTAGTGGTGGGCCTCTTTCCTCTTGGGGGAACGAGAAGAGGTCGCGGGGAAAATTCTCTTTGCGAGCCTTTATTTCTACCATATAAATAGTACTAGGGTCTAGGAGAACCGTTAGGGAGATCCAATATCTCGATCCTTGGTTTTCGCCAAGGATACATCATAAGACATAGCGGGTAGATCCTAGGCTTGTTCATCGAATACTCCTCCCAAGAAAGGGGAGTAGATGAGTCAGCTTGAGAGGGAGTGAGATTCTCCTTTCCCTTTTAGGAGGATGAGGAAGCTGGCTACTTTGCTACAGGAAGGGTCAACTTCGGCTGTCCCTTGCCTCCAATTTTATACTTCACATAGTTCTTGTAAAATAGATCCGTTCTTTATGGGAGCAAATCGACAGGAGTGGGCCAAAATTGATCCAACTAGTATCCCCCACAAGATACCATAGACTGGTATCTGGTATCATGCACTACGTGGACAACACCTTCATGAGAAAACTTAAGATATTTATGAATTACAGAGCCGATCCCATTCATGGAAGCTAGCCAAGGTATACCTAGCTTCACTCTGAATATGTCCGAATCGAGAATAACAACAAATATTGTGCCCACATTCCTGGGTCCAACCAGGATGTACAACATTATCGATCCATCAGGTTTAAGAGAAATTCCATAATGCTTACAGATGATGGATTTTATTTTTTTCGTATTCCTCCCTTTGCGAGGAGTTTAAGAGTAATGCCTCCTCCATGATGACATTCACTCTACTCTTGGGGTCAACTAAGACTCCTGTCACAATGTTTCCATTGAGGCGAGAGAGAATGTAAAGTGGAGAAGGTTTATCATTTGCTGGTACATCTTGTGAAGTTAATGTCACATTCGGTGAACTAGTCGCAAGATGAGGAGAGGGAGTAACAATGACCATGTTAACATATGCCTCGAGGTAAGAAACAAAATCAGAGGGATTGATAATCATGTTAGCAGAATGCGACGGAAATGGGTCCGTGTATATCTGCAATTCACTATTAGCTTTTGCCACTAATTTGTTTGTGTTTTGTTTGTTCCCATCGAGAAAAATAGTGTCATCCTCAATGCGATCTTGTATCTCATGACGTAGGTGCATGCAATGTTTGATATCATGTTCGTTAATTCGATGGTACTGAATATATGTATTTTCTTCATATTAGTTAGGATATGGTTCCCTAAATAATTTAGGGGTTGGCAAGTTAACGATCTTATCCTTCAATAGCTTTTGTAAGATAGAAGAATAGGATTCTGATAACCTCATAAAATTTTGGTCACGTCTGAGGCTGTTGTTATCCATAGAGGCTACTACATTCACAATGGCTTTAACTTTTCCAGAGATTGATATGATAGACTTCTCTTTAGGATGGGAGCACGGGGAGGAATCCCTGAATTGAACCATCATCAATTGGTACTCCTGCGATGCTTCACACAGATGCACAAAAGAAGGGTATTTCATAAGGGCAAAATTCTCCTGCTAGGGACTTTGTAAGTTACTTATGAACACCTTACATCAGAGTTAGGTAACACGTACGATATTTATGAAAAGAGTGCCTCATATCATGCTATAAATTCTATAATATTCTCATTATCCCCTTGTTAACATTGAACAAGGTCAAAGAAGGTCATCTTCAATCTGATGTTGGCTTGGAATTATCGTAGGAACTGGTTCACAAGTTGATCTAATGTAAATATGGAATTTTTAGGCAAGGAACAATACCGTTCGAGTGTTGTATCCTTGAGGGATCGAGGGAACATTTTCTCCATTAGTGCATCATGATGGAAAAAGTTTGTGCATAAGGCTTAAAGGCAGACACATGTGTCTGTGGGTCCCCTTTACCACTGTATTTCTTGAATTTAGGAATCTCCATCCCTTATGAGAAAGGAGTGTTTAGAATTGTAACCGACAATGGGTTGTGTCATAAGAAGGGTTGAAGAATAGGCTAGGCCGAGGCCTGGGAAAGGTTCGCTAGCTGATTCTACATCTTCCCCATATTCTGAAGAAGGGTATTGTAAATAGGGTCATTAGAAGGCATAGGACCACTGGAACCACCACTAGATCCACCACCTAGACCACCGCCGTGACTACCGCTAGAGCCACCACTGATGTCGCCGCCACTAGTGTGACCTCCGCTAGAGCCACCACCACTTCCAAGGCCACCACCAGGACCTTCACCAAAATCGCCTCTACCAATGCCACCTCCACTTATGAATTTTCCACCACCAAAGCCTCCACTGATCATCCTGCCAAATCCTCCATCGTCAAAGGTTGTAGAAGGGGTGAAGAACCTAAAGGGTTTCTATTTACTTTGATAGTTTCATAGTTTTCGAAAGTGGCAGACACACTGATCGAAGGGACTGCGTCGGCCATGTACATGGGTGTAGGAAGCATCAACATTTACATTTGTCTCTCACATTCTTTGAAGATGCCATCTCATACCATATGACTATGGTTCGAAGGGGAATACACTTTGGCTTGACCAATGAGTCTGGCCAAGATTTCTACATGTATCCATTCTTTTCCTACCATATATCTTATTTCACTGATCACTTTAGGAACCCTAGCCAGCTTTGGGTTTCTTTTCAAGTGATTTTCCAATGCACCTAACCCTTTACTAAGGATAATGATGTATTCAAAAGGGATATGGACAACCTCATGCTCATCTATGGATGAGGAGGTTGGTGATGTAGGAGGGGTAGGGATGTGATCAATTTCATCAAGGAATATAGATTTTCCTTGCGATACATGCTCCTGCGCGGACAAACCAACCGCAGAGCCAGAGAAAAGGCCGGTAGTGTAACTAGAAGAGAACTTCGTCTTCTCCATCGGTAGGTGTCACAAAATTATCCTGACTATGTGCCCAAAGGTCATAGAATGGGTTGTGATGCTTATAAAATTTCACAACACACAAAGGTACAATGACCAAAAGGTATAAGAAAAATGTTTAGAACACCAAAAAATGGGTAGACGTTGGTTCATGTCGGGTTCACCAAAAATGTAAGAGAGGGGGACCAACCACTGCAAGGCCGCAGGTCACGAAAGGAAAAGAGTAGTATGGCTACCCTAACTTACCTTATTTTAAAGAAGATTAGGATAGGTGGGGTGAAAGTGATAAGGACTAGGATTCCGTCGATCACTCTACAAACCTGAGAGTTCGAGGGAGACTAGGTGAGTCAATCTTTAAGGTTAAATCTACGTCTTAGGTAGCTCTCTGTCAGAGGTCAAAAGAATGGTTCTAGGATGACAACATGGCACACTAGCATCTCACAGGTGCACTGGCATCCGTACAACCATAAAACTAGAGAGACGAGGCTAAACCCTGAAAGAGGGAATATCAACCTAGTTTAGAAGTTTGGGGAAGTGAAGAATAAGACTAAGGAGAGTGAACATAAAGATGAATGTGATAAAGGAAATAAATTACTGCAAGGGAAATGAAGACAATTTCTCATAACAATCTTCTCACCAAATTTCTCGAAGATATCTCCACCTACACACATAAAAGCTAGAAAATGTTGGGGGAATGTTTAGGGGTATGCCTCAGTTAGACCCCCATTTTGGTTTTTCCACCTCCACAAAAAGCCAAGTTTGCAATGATAGAAATAATGATAAAGAAGGGAATACAAGCTACATAAACAAAAGACACTACAAAATAGTACGTGCTTACTCAACCAAATGATAGATAAGATAAGAGGAGTTTACCACCTCCATCCAAAGCGCTCAAGGCTAGTGGAGGAGAAAATGAGAGGAACTCAAGCCTCTGCTGAAATGGTGTTTGTCATGTGCTCACACTATTGGATTGATGGAGTAGTGGATTGCTGCTATGGAGTGTAAAGTGATGCTACAAAGCTTGTGGATCCTTGAAAGAGTAGATAAAATGTGAAGAGATCAGCTCAAGATCTTGGAAAACTTCTTCCAAAGATCCCAAAATGGATGAAGGAATGAAGAATATGAAGGAAGAAGATGAAAATGACCATATTTGGGTCGACCAACTGAAGAGGGATGTTACAGTTCAACTTCCAATGGGAAGGGTAACGTCTCTACAGAATCCAACCATAGGAATCTATAAGGGACATAAGCGTGCTGTGCAAACATCTGAGCGTCGCACGAGTGTCCCCAAAAAAAATGCCCCCACGGACACACAATGCAGGCACCAAGTGTGATGTGAGTAGCGGGCTAAAGTGGAATTAAGCCTCCACCTTAGGTTTTCTAAAGTGTAATGGGGGTAAAGGGGAATTTTCATTAGGGGTGAAAATTCATGCCTATATAGATTAAATTATTGATGATAAATGAATGCACATTGAATACCTTTAATACAATTACATAGTCATAACTCATGACAAGAAAGAGATGAGTGATTGTCAACCAAAATATGAATTTGAATTTTAAAATTTTGGGGGTTAGATATGCATATGCTAAGGTTAGTCTTCAACTTAGGGATTGATCTAGGGAAATAAATATTTAATATGGAGAATTAATATCTAGAGATTAAGATGTAACAAATAAAAAATGTATGCAAAATATGTAGGCATGGATTAAATAAAGTCAATTTTAGCGAGAGTGCATATAAATGGGGATAGGTGAGGGATTGAGATATAAATCCAAATTCACATAAGATTACACCATTTTTCAATGTGTAATTATATAAAATCATTTCATCAAAATGACCCCAAAACTAGATAGGAATCAATATGTGAATGCAATTTTCACCATTACTATAATACACACACTTTTTTTATTAGTAATAGCATAAAAAAATTAGACATCTCATGGCTATTCATGTTTGTCACATACTATTTTTATTATATTGCATACTTTAAGTATAGTTGAGTTATGTATGCCACTACCTAGACTATATACTTAGGTATCCTTTTTAGTTCCTATTACAACCTGGTGTACAAACTTATATGCAAAGTTTACAATTTTATCCACTTTCATAGAAGATATACAATATATGCAAAATTACAAAAAAGGACCTTGTAGAATTCTATTAGTTACACATTAGTTAGCTTCAAATTTATATGATGGAAACTATTTTAAAAATTCCTACTTTCACTACAAGACTCTAGTTGATTCCATCCTACTAATTTTTTAGTAGCCACCATTTCATCATTGGAGAATAATTTCTTCAATTTTATTGTTCTTATTTTTGTGCAATTTGGGGGCCTTGACTTCTTGATCTACCCTCTTGTGCTCTACCTTTTTTATTAAAATATTTTTGAAAGGCCTCTAGTGCCTTCATGAAAGTGGTTAGGTTGGGCTGATCATGCTACCATGTGTACCCATACTTGACCTCATTTTGGTTGACCAACACCACCCCATCTTTAAGTAGTTTGAGGAATTTTCCTTTAGAGATCTTCAATGTAACAAATACCCACGAAGAAATGTTAAACATGGTGAGTCTTTTTGAAGACTCAGTAAGGATTCTTTGTTTCCCATTAAACTTATCCTCATTCCTTACCTTCCATATATGCAAAAATATTTCATTTTCCAAGCAATGCCAAAATAAATTAAGTTCTTTTCCTAGCTTTCCATCATTACACAGTAACATTTCCTTCCAATTAATATTTCCATTTGTAGTCTATATTAACATTCCATTCCAAAAACGATTCCATATTTCTTTAGCATATAGACAATCAAAGAATATATGCTCAATAGATTTAGGATTTTTGCATATACTACATATTTCAAAATCTAAATGCTTCAATTTAACATGTACCCTTTGTAACAAGATTGACCATCTAAAAAGGCTTTCTTGGGATCAAATATACTAGACTAGTTAGAGATAAAAGCTTTCTGGCAATCTTTGTTCTTTAAGTTATCTTTCTAGACCGTATTCAAATGCTCAATTAAGAATTCTGTTTGGATCAAGTCTTTGTAGATTTTCTTAGCTTGTATATTCCTTAAGGGGGTGTTACCTCTCCACTTAAGGTCACTTGTGAAGTTAGTGTTAGGTGTGTATTTATTAATAGGGGGTATGATTTCCTAGGTATGTTTTAACACAAAGTAAGTTCTTATGCTAGAGGGGGGATTAAATATTACCAAAAATTTGGATTCCAATTTGGGACCATTTCTTGGCTTAGCAGTCTCGGAGAAGTGTTGTCTGGAAACTCAGGTGCGGAAACAGCTTCCTACACTAATCTCTTAAGGAAAGTATGGTGCAAATTCGTTTTAAACCCTTACAATTTCAGATTCGTTAATCTACTTAACAAAGATATTGCAGCAATATACCATACATACAGAAAATGAAGAATGACACAATGATTTACCCTGGGGAAAACCTTTCGGTAAAAAACCCCAGCACTCCAAAACCTGCACAATGTATTGTCTTCAACACAACGGTTACAACACACTTGCAATGCAAGATCTTTCAGGAAATTTCCAACACTTGAAGACAAAATGCGGCAGCATCAAAACGTTCCAACAATACACTCACATCACACATCTTCGTAGTACTCAACTTTATCAGTTGCCACATGTCTTCACCTGTCATTGAATCTTCCAGACATAACTCTTATGTGTCATAGGAATCTGTCATAACCATTTCAGCCATGATCTCCTTACACACAATTCAAGATGCCGACACATTAAGTGGAGTGACACATCAACATGCAAACTAGACATGTACACTCACACTTAATTACATTATTTGCAAGATATACCTTTTACAGAACAAATAATAAGAATAGGAATTATCCAAGGTTGAGACACCTTATTCCTAACAAGTGTGAGAGGATTCCCCTTATGCTCCAAGTTCCACCAAATGGACCTATTATTCTTAAGAAAGTTATTATTGTACTTAATGGAGTGAGGGTTACTAACATTATTTTTGATTAACTCTCAAGCCTTCCATATACTTCTAAGCACAATTGAAGCAGCTGGGATAGCCAAGTGCTTGCTAATGAGAAAATCATTGAAGGTTAAAATTTTCCATGTTTAGCTTGCTTAGGAAGTACTAGTTGGATGCTATTTCTCACTAAGACCTTCCAAGGTTCATTTCCCTCAAGTGCTTTGAAAATCTATTTGGCTGCAAGTGCAATTCCTTGCTTTTCAAGATCTTTGAGTCCTATCCCACTTTGTATTTTGTTCATGCAACACCAATCCCATGTAATTGAGTGTTTTTTATTTTTCCCTTGCCATATGACTATAGAAATTTCTTTCTCCTTTTTTTATTTTCTTTTATTATGCTGAAGGCATTTTCTTATTTGAGCTTCACGAGCTCATTTTGTCCATGAATGGTGGAAAAACAATGATAGGTGTTGCAAGCTTGTTGAAGCATCGACAACCATTGATTATTTTTCTTGGGGAAGCAGAAAAGTACATTGCATGACAGTTATATCTAAGACACATGATAGATATTTTATTTTTCTTTTTCGACATTCCTTTTTACATTGCACAAGTGGTAATTTTTCTGCGAGCACAAATATCTATTTTTATTTCCTTCGACAATGTATGAGAGCAATTGCGATTGATTTTTTTTATAGGTTTAAAATCTTTTGTATTGGAGATGTACCTTCCTGGTGTTTTTTATTATATTTATTTTATGTATCTTATACTAATTCATTTATATATTATTTATTTTAATTATATTTATATTATATATTATATTATCTTGGTTGGTTGTCAAGAAAGAAGCATTGTGAGCACTAGATGGCCTGTGCCTATATGGATCTATTTTAGCCCTGCAATCACAACATAGAAATTAGAATAATAAAAATTATAAACCTCGCCATTCAGATTTTTGCATAACACAATATTTTGATTGACAAAAGCTAATCAATGTGCTCCAAAGCTTTTTTCTCTTCCTTAGACGAAATGAATCGACATGAAAGAATTCTCTAAAATATATGCCAAAAATAGGTCCAAATGCATCAACTTAAAGTTATGCTAGAAATGCATAACAGTTGGTGGTAATTGAGAAGATTGAGAAAGGGATATTTATCAGGTGGTAATAAAGAAGATTAATAAAGGGACAACATGTGCAAAAATGGTAGCTTTCAAAAAGGATATGGATAGTTATCAAGCTACAGGTAAGCTCAAATAGGTAGACATGTTTATTTTTAGTCTCGATTGAATTAGTGACCAACCGAAGAGCATGGGTCCAAGTTTAAGATTTGTTACATGGCAGAGGGAAAATGAAAGTAGGTGTTGGGAATTAGTAAAAGGGAGAAAAATCTTTCTTTTCTTAAGCAATGTCCCTATGAAAGATATCAGTTCTCTCCTAGTATTAAAATGAAATTCTTAGCATATAAAATATACAAAAGTATCTTCTATTTATACATTTTGAATTATTTGCACAAATACATTAAGCTTAAGTAGAAATTTATGGATTTATATGATACATGGTGTAACGCCCCGTCTTGAATCCCTAAAGGACAACACACTAAACATCTAAAACCTGGATATTTTTTTCAACGGGCAATATTCACACAATTATAAATGAAACATTAACTTATATTTTATCCTAAGTCCTCTAAGGTCTGGGACTATGCTATAAGAATCCCAGCAACTAAACTAGAAAGAACTCAAAATCTTTACATTTAATTAAATTCCATATACAATATGAATTTACATCTAATCATCTCATTTAATTGAACAATCAATATGATACAACCATAACGTGTATTAAATAGAGATGCTTTAGAATTAATCCATTTAACCAACACATATACAATGAAATCTTTAACATTGTCCATTACATAATAGGGTTCAACATCTATTTACATCATTACATTGATACATTTGAAAAACCATGTCTCCTTGTATACATGTGAGGAAAGTACAACAAAAGTATGATACATAATACATTAGATTTATGGTTTAATACAAGTACATGAGTAACCATCTACATGAACTGGTACAAATATCGAAGTCTTCAAATCCAGGAGTAATCACCATAGAAATGAACCAAGAGAGGGAACTCAATGGAGTAGTAGGCACATTCCACCCACCATGTGGAACCTAAAGGTCCACCCCCTATGTGAGGAGATAACACTTGGTCCCACACAACAACAAGATGACTACAACTGACACAAAAAGGCTAACAAAGAACAACTATAATAAAAACAAAAACACATCCCAAGGAAATACGTTTCTTCTAGAGGACATCACATACCAAAGGGAGAGAATACACAAGGGAATACCAGTCTGTTGAGGAGGGAGTGTCATTAAATTGGTCCTGAGATGGGTTACCCTGACAGTCTATCCCTAGCCATCGACACCCATCTATGGGTACCCTCGTAGTATCCTACTATCCACAGGCCCCATAGGGCGACACATGAGGAACCATTCTTCCTTTCATGAGGACAAGAAAGATGGTCTTTCCAACTAGGTCTTCCAAACTCATATCAAGCCTAAACGAGCACTTTAGCCATGAGTGAGGCATTCACTTACCTTGATTAGTGTGATTATTACCTGACCCCCTAGTTAATTTCAGGTTATCACTTATTTACGAGACTCCCACATGGGTTACCTTGGCAACACTTTGTGCACTGACCCCCATTGAGAGCCACTCCCCCTACTATTAGATAAGAGACCTAATGAAATTAAAAGAGTAAGCCAACTTGCACAATCACAAAATCTCATTAACAATTATCACAAGCCGAGGCATGTACCATCCTGCACACAAAATCACCCATATAGGCAAGAAGATAGTGAATAGATAAAACCCCCTCAATAAAACACATCTCAAGTATCACATTAACCGAAATTCAAGGTTCCACATAATTATTAACAAATAACATAAATCTTGAGCCCCTGGAAGACTCCCAATTTCAAAGTACAACAAAATCTGACTTGAGTAGTAACCATCATACCCCCAAATTCCAACTAACAACATAATACATCTTTCAACCAAATAATTTCTTTTACAAAGATAAGGATTCAGGGTAACACTAATTTAATCATCTCATAATTACTAAGATTTTGGCTTTCCAAGATAATCTAGTTTTCTCATATAACTAAACCTTCCATCATATAAATATATCAATTCTTCCAAATTTAGATTTTCCTTGGCCTCTTTTATCTTTTAGACATGATCTATTAATAGAAAGACAATAATATTATTTTATTGGTCACAATTTATGAACACGCCAATGTACATTAACATATACAAAAACATATAATACCCATACAAGGATACATATATATATTATATATATACATATACATATGTACACATGAATATATATGAATACGTTACTATTTTAAATGAGATAAAAAATAAAAATTTTCTAGCATAGAGTTAAATAAATATTTATACACACACACACACATATACATTTAACCTTGCATGGTCATTTAATATGCGTTGATTAAAGAGAAATGGTTTACATCATTGATCAATAGGGAATACATATTTTATAAGTGTCTATTGACCACAATAAGCCGTGAATTCCTTTAAACCCACCAAGATAAGCCTGCATACCTATATATATCTATATTCTTATATACACTTATATGTATGTAAGGTGATAATAATTAAAACTAAACTTAAGACTATTAGTTTCAATGGGGAATGACGCCTTGTCCGGTGTATATACCATTCAAGATAATCACTATTATATGCTCATCACTAAACTGAGAGATAAGTACATTCAGTTACCATCAGAAGGACCATGCACATCAACTCCAAACAAAAAAATAATACAACCAATACCTAATATTAATGCTCATAGCCACGACTTTAAACAATCTTTTGAATTCCAATCACAACAAAACCAACAAATTCTTCAAACCCTAGGGACATTGCAAATACAAGAGAATAAATCTCCAATTGTTCAATAGGACAGACAATGGTCCAATTTCACCATTTATAGAGAAACAATTTAATCAAACCTTCCAATTCTTCATACTTCATAAAAGTATTTGTAATCAATTTGCAAGAAATTACATAATAAGAAAGTCAGATTCTCAAAATCACAAAGAAAATATAAACAAGGAATGGGTAAGTTGAACATGAGTTATAAGGCATATTACATAAGTCTTAAAGTGGTCTTGCAAAAGTATGAGTCCCAACTTGCAGCGAAATCATCAAGAATAGAGCAAAGGCGAAACATCGTGTAAGACCCATTGGAGAAAAAATATTATGGGTTAATAAGAAACCATGCAAGGAGGAATATCAACACGATTGAGTTTGACTGGCATACAGTTGCAAGAAACTTGAAAGCAAGAACAAAGTACATACTTGAGCTTGAAAGCCATAAAAAAAAAGATATTATATCAACGAGTGCAAGAAATCGATTTTCCCAAATTGGGTTCATAAAAAGCTTCAAATGAAATTTCAAGCAATGTCTACAAAAACAACGCTACATATTCAAAACCAATGGCATAAAAAAATTTCAGGACAAGTATGAAAATAAAGTGCTGGGAGAGATATAATAATATTTGGGAATTCATTTACGAATTATTCCCAATCGAACTCAAATATTTACAGAAAAGTTTTGTTCTAGATAACATTCAATTCAAAAATTTAATCCAGAGAAAGGAAAAACCTTACAAGAAGAGGAACCTGAAATAATTCATTGACTGAGCTGAAATCCCATGCCGGGTTAAATTTCAATTGTAGCTCCAACTTTCTTTCAAAGCTTCAATTTACAAATTTATAGCTCCAAGCTCTTCCGACTCTAGTAAACTCTCTAAAATCCCCAAATTCAAAGCTCCCAGAACGCAAGAAACTTTTCTAAAACCAGAGAATTATTCATGATAGAGTTGCAAAATTAGTTTTCCAAAAAAAAAAACTAAAAAGCCCCCTTTCTTTAATTCCCTTAACCAATTTATTTACTACTTGCCAATCAGTTGCAGCCTCCACTACTTTTAATTTAATTATTTTATTTAGTTTCCTCCACTACCCTCAACTTACTTTATGTTATTATTTTATAATTCAACCTTACTATAATATTTACACAAAGTACATCAACTATTAAAATATTTACTTCATTGATTTAAGCTTTCATATAGTTTTGTTTGCACAACATAACACTTTAATATATTTATTCTTTATATTCTTTATTAAATCATAATTTTAATTTATTTAAATCAAATAAGACATTAATAATATTTATTTAATAAATATCTTAATTTTATAACAATTTTTATTTTAATATAACAATTAATCAAAGTATAAAATAATCAGATTAAACGAATAAATAGAATACCAAGCTATACCTAACTTCATAGCGAGTCGAAAAAAAACACAATGAGAAAAATGATGGAGGGACACTACATCCTACCCTCCTAAGATTCAAATTACTCCTGAAAGTTACAAGGTCAGAATAAAACACATATAAATACAAGCAACATCAAATAATCGGACAAAAAAAATATCAAACAAATAACTTGAATGTACAAAATATCAAATGGCACCTTACCTTACCATGAAATGGAAGACAATACGAAAACAACATCAACAACCAACTCGAAATGACCTCACAGACAGGGTATGAAAAATCAATACTCATCCTTGTCAAGGTTGATGACGTAACCTAGGGGACCCGATGCTATCTGCATTGGGCTTAGGCACACTCAAACCTAGAAATTTAGGTGGATTCAATGCCTGGTACCCGCAATCTGCAACAAACCACACTGTTGAACATGTATATAGTCAAGCAGTCAAACACATCATGAAGGGAAAGTCACAGCGTCACAGGGAACTCACAAATGAGTGATGCGCCACTATTCCCCTTCACCAAAAGACATCAAGGTACAATAATTAGATACTAAAATCATAATACGAAATTACATCAAATAATCACATAATTTTCATAGCAATAAGAACCCACACAATCAATTAAATTGATCTACTAAGCATGGCATAACATAAGCATCAGTAATAAAGTATGATCAACTATCATCATAACTATGCATCAAACCATCATAATGTCCAATACAACCAAGTAACTATCAGAAACAAAGAAAATTGAGGAGCACTAGAACCAAGCTTACTCCTAGAAGCTTGCAAGTAGATATGAGTAAAAATCACGCATCTAGAATACATCCTCCCAAGAAATAGAAGATGCGTCATTAGGATCCCACTAGACCCTCACTTGGACCATGAATCACTCCCTGAGGGTCAATACTCGATGTTGCAAGACGTGTGCGGTCTTCAAAGAATGTTGCTCATCCTCTATCGATAGCCTCTCCAACTATACCCTGAAGCATGTCCTAGTAGTTATCTAACACTGTAAACACACTATGTGATCTGCCTCCATCTCCTATTGTTAGCTCAAAAGCGGCTAACCTCTGACTAAATCCAGATGTGCCCTTCTGAGGACTGAGGACACAGTCTAGCAATATGACCCTGCTGACCACAAGAGAAAAATCCCATGCCTCTACCAAATACCCAACCACCTAAGGGTGCACTGGTTTGCAGAAAATTGCTTGCACTAACTATAGACTGAGAGTTTTATGTTGGCTAATCAAAACAACCTCGCTAGTTCCATTGCCAACTTTGATATTTCTTTTTCTGAAACCAACTACCACCATGCTAAGATTGAGAATTATGATGTTTTGAGTAAGATAGCTATTGCTACTACTCACCCTTAGTGGGTGCTTGATGGCGTTTAGAGGAATCCACAGCCTGAGATGTACCATTTTGAGATTTGATACCAACTAGAGGTGCACTACCAATCTGTACACCCATCCATCCACCTAAAGCCATAGCCAAATTATCCTCTACCATTTGCGCCTTCTCCACAACCATCTCCATAGTTTTCAGCTCAAACACTCAAACACCCCCACTGATATGGGAATTCAAGCCCTTGATAAAGTGTTGTACTAACATACCCTCATCATATCCTATGCCAACGTACCACTTAAGCTCATAAAATCTCTGCTCATACTACTCAACTAACATCACCATCTATCTTAGTTCATGGAACTCATCCACATGACGTTGTCGCCAATGATTGGACAAGAACTGAGCTCTGAATCTCTCTAAGGACATCTCCCATGATACTGAATCTATCTCCAAATGGAGCTTTTGCTCCTCCAAATGCCACCACGTGGAAGCAAAATTTTTGAGATGCATGATAGCGCACCTAACCTTGGTATTTCTACCATATGGATGCATACAAAAACATCTATACATATCAATTAACCATGTCTCTACCTCCAAACCACTGCTAGTCCCATCAAAAGCAGGAGGGAATGCTCTCAAAAGATCCCTCATATGCCTAGATAATAAAGCCTCTTGCTCAACTATAATCTCTTTTCTCCTAGGGGACCTCTCCCTTTCTCTAACCACAAAATTTTCACCTTGTGGTCTTGGAGCAAGACAATTAATAATCTCCTCAAGTAAGTTATGCAACTGTGTTCCCTCCAATCTCGACTGACCTAGATTTTGATCTCTACCTCCCTAATTATTTTGGGAACTCTATTGTTCCTCAGAATTAGACTCATGGGAACACTGACGAGGGGAGTCTTGGTGGTTAGCCCCACAACCACCACCATGACCTCTACCACATCCTTGACCTCAAACCTGACCTCTAGGCATGATCCTACACAAACACCACTAAAGAAAAGTTCAAGGTGTTAGATGAGGTCGACAAAGGAAAATATAAACTTCAGAATTCTAGGCTATTAAGACAACCTAATGGGATCTTTTATATACCTAGAGTACCCAGTGTTAGAACTTGGGCTTTGATACCATGTGTAGCTCTCTACCTCAAATCCCTAGAGGACAACACATGAGACACCTAAAAACAAGATTTTTTTTTAAAGCGAAATATTCACATGATTATAAATGAAACATTTACTTATATTTTATCCTAAGTCCTCTAAGGTCCAAGACTATGGTACTAGAATCCCATCAACTAAACTAGCAATAAATGAAAAATCTTTACATTTAATTAAAATCCACCTACAATATAAATTTACATTTAATCATCTAATTTAATTAAACAATCAATATGATACAACCATAACATGTATTCAATAGAGATCCTTTAGAATTAATCCATTTAACCAACACATATATAATAACATCTTTAACATTGTCCATTACATAAGAGGATTCGACATCTATTTGTATCATTACATTGATACATTTGAACGACCATGTCTCCTTGTATACATGTGAGGAGAGTACATCAAAAGTATGATACATAATACATTAGATTTATGGTTCAATACAAGTACATGAGTAACCATCTACATGAACTAGTACAAATGTAGAAGTCTTCAAATCTAGGAGTAATCACCACATACACGAACTAGGAGAGGGAAACCAATGGAGTACTAGACACATTCCACCTGACCATGTGGAACCCAAAGGTCCACCCCCCATGCTAGGAGATAACACTTGGTCCCACACAACAACAAGACAAACACAACTGACACAAAAAGGATAAAAAAGAACAATTGTCATAACAACAACAACACATCCCAAGGAAATACACTTCTTCCGAAGGACATTGCATACCAAAGGGAGAGAATACACAAGGGAATACTAGTCTACCGAGGAGGGAGTGTCATCACATGGTCCTAACATGGGTTATGCTGGCAGTCTATCACAAGCTGTCGATCCCCATCTATGGTTACCATGACAGTTTCCTAGTAGCTGCTAGCCCTATAGGGTCACACATGTGGAACCATTCTTCCTTTCATGAGGGAAAGGAAGATGGTTTTGCCAACCAGGCCTTTCCAATGCATCTAAAGCCTAAACATGCACTTAATCCATGAGTGAGGCATTCACTTACCTTGATTAGTGTGATTACTACCCGATCCCCTAGTTTATTTTAGGTTATCACTTATTTACGAGACTCCCACATGGGTTACCTTGGCACCACTTTGTGCACCGGCCCCTACTAAGATCCACTGCCCCTAATAGCAAATAAGAGACCGAATGAAATTAAAAGAGTAAGCTAACTTGCACAATCATAAAATCTCATTAACAATTACCATAAGATGAGGCATGTACCATCCATAACAAAAAATCACCCATAGAGGAAAGCGAATAGTGAATGACTAAAAACCCTCAATAAAACACATCTCAAGTATCACGTTAACCTAGATTCAAGGTTCCACATAATTATTAACCAATAACATAACCCTTGAGCCCTTGGAAGACTCCCAATTTCAAAGCACAATGTAACGTGAATTGAGTAGTAACCATCATACCCCCAAATTCCAACTAACAACATAATAAATCTTGCAACCAAATAATTTCATTTACCAAAACAAGGATTCAGGATAACATACAATTTAATCATCTCATAATTACCCAGATTTTGAATTTACAAGATAATATAGTTTTCTCATATAATTAAACCTTCCATCATATAAATATATCAATTCTTCTAAATTTATATTTTCCTTGGCCTCTTCTATCTTTCAGACATGATCTATGAATATAAAGACAAAAATATTCTTTTATTGGTTGTGATTTATTAACATGGAAATGTACATTCACATATACACAAACATATAATACCCATACAAGGATACATTTATATATATATATATAAATATATTATATATATACATATGTACAAATGAATATATACAAATAAGATATTGTTTTAAATGAGATAGAAAATACAAATTTTATAGCATAGAGATAAATAAACATTTATACACACACACACACACACACACACACACACACACACACACACACACACACACACACACACACACACACACATTTAAACCCACGTTATCATTTTATATGTCGATTAAAGAGAAATGGTTTACATTATTGATAAATAGGGAATACATATTTTATAGCTGTCGATTGACCACAATAAGCTAAAAATTCCTTTAAACCTACCAAGATAAGTCTGCATACCTTTATATATATCTTTATGCTTATATACACTTATATGCATGATGTAAGGCAATAATAATTTAAACTAAACTTATGACTATCAATTTCAATGGGGAATGATGCCTTGTCCAACGTATATACCATTTAGGATAATCACCATTATATGCTCATCACTAAACTAAGAGATAAGTGCATTTAGTTACCATAAGAAGGACCATGCACATCGACTCCAAGCAAAAGAACCATACAACCAATACCTAATATTAATGCTCACAACCGCGACTTTAAACAATATTTTGAATTCCAATCACAACAAAACCAATGAATTCTTCAAACCCCAGGGACATTCCAAATACAAGAGAGTAAATATCCAACTATTGAATAGGACAAATGATGGTCCAATTTCACCATTTACAAAGAAATAGTTTAATCAAACCATCAAATTCATCATACTTCATATAATTATTTGTAATCAATTTTCAAGAAATTACACGACAAGAAAGTCAGATTCTCAAAATCACAACACAAATATAAACAAGGAATGCATAATCTGAACATGAGTTATAAGGTACATTGCATAAGTCTTAAAATGGTCTTGCAGAAGTACGAGTCCTAGCTTGTAGTGAAATAATCAAGAACAGAGCAAAGGCGAAACATATTGTAATACCCATTGGAGCAAAAATATTATGGGTTCATAAGAGACCATGCAAGGAGGAATATCAAAACCGTTGAGTTTGACTGGCATATAGTTGCAAGAAACTTGAAAGAAATAACAAAGGACATACTTGAGCTTGAAAGCCATAAAGAAAAAGATATTAAATGAAGGAGTGCAAGAAATCGATTTGTCCAGATTGGGTTCATAGGAAAGCTTCAAAATAAATTTCAAGCAATGTCTACAATAACAATGCTACATATTCACAACCAATGGAATACAAATTTTTCAGGACAAGTATGAAAATGAAGTGTTGGGAGATATATAATAATAATGAGGAATTTATGTATGGATTATTCCCAATCGAACTCAAATATGTACAGACAAGTTTTGTTTCAAATAACATTCAATTCAAACATTTATTCCCGAGCAAGGAAAAATATTACAAGAAGCGTAACCTGGAATAATTCGTTCACTAAGCTAAAATCCTATGCCAGGTTGAATTCCAGTTGTAGCTGCAACTTTCTTTCAAAGCTTCAATTTGAAAATTTATAAATCCAAGCATTTTGAAATCCAACAACCTCTATAAAAACCCCAATTCAAAGCTCCCAAAACCCAATAAACTTTTCTAAAACTAGAGAATTATTCATGACAGATTTGCAAAATTAGTTTTCCAAAAAGAAAACCAAAAATCCCCCTTTCTTTAATTCCCTTAACCAATTTATTTACTACCTCCCAATCTGTTGTAGCCTCCACTATTTTTAATTATATATTTTATTTTGTTTCCTCCACTACCCTCCACTTCCTCTTTGTTATGATTTTATAATTCAACCTTACTATAATACTTACACAAAGTACACCAAATGTTTAAATATTTACTTTATTGATTTAATCTTTCATATAGTTTTGTTTGCATAACATAACACTTTAATATATTTATTCTTTACATTATTTATTAAATCATAATTTTAGTTTATTTAAATCAAATAAGACATTAATAATATTTATTTAATCAATATGCCAATTTTATAAAAGCTTTTATTTTAATATAAAAATTAATCAAAGTACAAATCAATTAGATTAACCAAACAAATAGTATACAAAGGTATACCTAGCTTCACAGTGAGTCGAAAAAAACACAACAACAACATTGATGGAGGGAGACTGCATGCTCCCCCCCTAAGATTCGACTTACTCCTGGAAGTCGCTAGGTCAAAATAAAACACATATAAACACAAGCAACATCAAATTATTAGACAAACCAAATATTAAACAAATAACTCAAATGAACATAATATCAAATGGTACCTTACCTTACCGCAAAACAAAAGACAATACAAGAATAACCAACTCAAACTGACCTCATAGATAGGGTATGACAAACATATACTCATCCTTGTCAAGGATGATGGCTTAACATAGGGGACTCGATGATATCTCCATTTCAACAATCTCTATTGTGTTTTGGCATGCTCAAACCTAGAAATATAGGTGGAGTCAATGCCTAGCACCTACAAACTACAAAAAACCACATAGTTGAACATGTATATAGTCAACCAGTCAAACACACTGTGAAGGGAAAGTCACAAAATTGCAGGGCACTCACAAGTGAGTGATGCGACACTATTCCCATTCACTAAAATACATCAATGTACAATAATCAGATACTAAAATCATGATAAGAACTTACGTCAAATAAAAAATAATTCTCATAACAATAAGACCCACACAATCAATTAAATTGACCTACTAAGCATGGCATAACATAAGAATCAATAATAAAGTATGGTCAACTATCATCATAACTATGCATCAAAGTATCATAATGTCTAATACAACCAAGTAATTGTTAGAAACAAAAGAAAACTAAGTATCACTAGATCCAGGTTTACTCCTGGAAGCCTGCAAATAGATATGAGTAAAACTCATGCATCTGGAATACATCCTCCCAAGAAGCAGAAGATGCATCATTAGGATCCCACTGGACCCATGACTCGCTCCCTGAGGGTCAATCCTCGATGCTACAATATGTGCATGATTTCCAAAGAATATTTCCCATCCTCTATTGATATAATCTCTAGTTGTACCCTAATGCATGACTTGGTAGTTATCCACCATTGTAAAAACCTTGTGTGATCTGTCTGCATCTCCTATTGCCGGCTCAGAATCAGTTGACCTATGACTAAATCCAGATGTGCCCTTCTGAGGACACAGTCTAGCAATGCAACCCTGCTGACCATAAGAGGTCGATCCCATACCTCTATCAAATACCCAACCACTTGAGCATGCACTGCTCTATAGAAAATTGCCTCCACTATCCAAAGACTAAGAGCTCTGTGCTAGCTGATCAAAATGATCTCACTTGTTCCGCTGCCAACTCTGATCTTTCTTTTTTTGAAACCAACTACAACGATGTTGAGACTGAGAATTCTTATCTTTTGACTGAGATTGCTGTTGTTGCTGCTCACCCTTAGTAGGTTCTTGATGGCCTTTAGAGGAATTTGTAGCTTGAGATGTACCATCCTGAGATCTGACACCAATTGGAGGTGCACTATCGATCTATACACCTTTTTATCCACCTAAACCCATAGCCAAACTCTCCTCTACTATGCACACCTTATCCACAACCATCTCCATAGTTTTTAGCTGAAACACTTGAACACCCCCATTGATATAGGCATTCAAGCCCCTGATAAAGTGCTATACTAACATACCCTCATCATATCCTATGCGATCATATTACTTAAGCTTGTCAAATATCCACTCATATTTCTCAACTGATATCGCCATCTGTCTCAACTCATGGAACACATCCGCATGATGCTTTCGCCAATGATCAGACAAGAACCAAGCTTTGAATCTCTCTAAGAACATCTCCTGTAGATACCGAAAATTGGTCTAGGCCTGCGAACACCACTTTCGACATAATTTTCTATAGTCCATGGTCATGATTAAATAATGTCAATTATTTAATTACCCTTTATAACACATATTTCCTCTATTAATTAAATATCCCTTTTTAATTTATTCATTAATTCATCATTAATCTTTATTCAACTTGATTAATTAAATAAATCATATTTATTTAATTATGTGGCGAACTAATTAATTCTTCCCCCTTTATCCTTCTTAATTAAATAATTTACTATTTAATTACCCCTTTATTATGTTTCAACTATAATTGAATATTTACTATTTAATTATTCATTTAACCCCCTTTATCTATAATTAAATATTTATTATTTAATTATTCAATACCACACTTTTCGAAAGTAAAATTAAATAAACTACTTTATTTATTTAATTAAATATTCTATTTTCGAATGTTGAATTAAATTAACATTTAATTCACATTTAATTCATTTATGTCACATTCCTCTATCATTCAGTTATCTAAATCATTCACTCACCTTCTGACTTGAGATCTATTTTTAGTTCTCTAGTTATCTCTGAATTCAACTACTAATCATCTCTGTAGGAAGACTCTCTGTCACAACTAGTCGATTAACTAGTTCTAACTTATATGCATGTATGCATTTATTAATTAAATATCTTTTATTTAATTAATTAATTTAATTATGCATTCAAATTCCTCATCTTCGAGTTCTGACTTTGTCTTTGACATTCAAAGTCTATTTCTTCTATTTTTCAAAGATTCTTAACTGAAGATTAAGATCTTGTTCTATTTTTAGTCTTTCCTGACTCATGTTCTAACTCATGTTCTATCTGAGACAAAACTCACATCGCATGGCATTCATCAATCTCGTCCGTCGATCTCTCTTTCAATCTGAGCCGATTGTTCGAAAACACACAATCTATAAAATGACCTATCATTATCATTATTCCTCCTCCCCAAATCATTATACATTTTTGAGAAGAAACAATCTTCGATATTTTGCTTAGACACTCGAAAAAACTATACTTGCATTCAAACACATAAATCTAAGGGCAAGAATACTGAAAAGGAAAAATGGAGAAGAAAAATCAAGATAATTCAAAGGGATGAATGCATATTGGGTGAGATCATTTTGGTTTTATTAGTTTAGTTTATTTCCTCGTTCTTTGTTGTTAGATTTTAGATTTTAGATTAGGATTTAACTTTGTTTATCTATTCATGCTTGCAAAAAAATCTATGATGTTACATTTAGTGAACCCAACGTGAACACACTTCAAAATCCATGCATCTTTTTTTCATTTTTTCCATTTTTTTTGTCTACTATTTTTTGGTTTTTGCAGATTTTCCGTACGGCACACCGCATTTGTTAAGGGAAATGACGCATCTGTATTAGCAAGCTGCATCTATCAAAAACAACGACGCATCCGCGAAGTCACGAACCGCATCCGCTTGTCAAAAAATTAGTGAGCCACATCTGCCTATCAACAGTCGAACCGCATCTGTGGCTCAAAAAGCTACATCTGCCTGGTAAAATTTTTTCATTTTTACATTGATTTCCATACATTCATATTTTCATTTTCGCTAATGGTTGATTTCAATTGTGTTAAGGGGGAATAACATAGTGTTTACAGGACGAAGCTTTGAAGACAATTAAAAACCTAAGACAATTTTTTTGCAGGACGAAAGCTGAAGACCATGAACTACTGATAAATTTGCATGCAGGACCTAATGCCTTTGTGTTAATTTTAAGCAAGATTTTGTTTGGTAATAGATAATCGTCATGTGGGATTAAAATGAACTTTCTATTTGATAGATAGAAAATTGTCATTTGGATTAAAAAGAACCATTGTCTTCTTTGTCTGGTGCTTTGTACATATCTGTAAACCCTTACAATTCAGTACACCGAAGTACCCTCTCCCCTTGCGTAGTCATGTGATCCTGGGTGTAAGAGAAATAGTTGTTGACTCTAGAACTTGGGCCTGTCTTGGTGAGAAAAAGTACTCACCCCAAGACGACTCAGACCGGTAGCACGCTAAAGCCAAGCAACTTCCAGCCGGTATATAAAAGAGGATTCTTGGGGAAACCCCATGAATCACGTGCACTATTCTGATGAGATGGATAGAAATGGACTCTCGCCGACGTTGGATAGTGTCCCACGAACGAAATTCCCTTATTAAAAACCTTGTTGTAGAGTTACCAAAATCCTATCTATTTGCTGGCGCAACAGGTGCATAACCTGTGAAGCCGTCTTACAAATTTATGGTTCTTGTGTTGACGTGACATGTATGCTATGGGAGTTTCATGGGTATAGTAGCTTGGCTGCCCTGTATAAGTGAGTGCCATGGAGGGGAGCCAGTGGGGTCAAGCTACTAGTCATCCACCTTGAATGGGCGTAGCTGGAGAAATCCAAGTAAGAATTCAGAAAATAATATCCAAAAAGCCTAGGTTGTAATTGTTTTTCAAGTCTTAACAGTCCTTACATCACAAAAACTGAAAATACATTGATTGTTGTGTTTGATTTTTGCTGTATTCGTCAAAATATTGGTCAAACAAACAAAGTCAGTCAACAACTTTTGGAAAAAAATTCAACTGTCAGAAAATTGAGTCGCATTTATCAATTTAAACGCCGCATGTGTCATAGCGAGTCGCATCTGTAAGGGGAAACGCCGCATCTGGCTGTCAAAACATCCACTTTTCAGAGTTTACATATCACGAGTCACAACTGTCACATTTAGAGTCGCATGTGTGCATGCAAACCGCATATGTCAGTTTTAAAACCGCATGTGTCCTGGTAAACCGCATATGTCAGTTTTTGAACCGCATGTGTCTTAGTAAACCGCAATTGTCAGAGGAAAAATTGCAACTATTATAAAAAATGCATCTATCAAGTTCTAAACCGCAACTGTTATGCGAACCGCATTTTCCTGTCAACAAAAAAATCAAAAACCGCGAGCTGAGTCTGAAACAAAATTGTCATTATTTGCTTTAGGTTCTTAGGATCAACCTTGGATTAGAAACTGGTTAATTTTGCTGAAAAACCTTGCATTGTTAGGTGTCATATATGTCTTAGTTACCATCATTAGGTGTCATATACGTCTTATTCACCATAAAAGTCTTAGTCATAGTCATCCTAAGTTGCATGCATATAGATAGTCTAGTTTGGATAATTCACCTTGTCAAAACTATCCTTGTCATACAATTAGGTTCCTTGGTCAAAAACAAGTCTTTGCATGCATTTATTCCATTAGGTGGTAGGTTATACTCGTCCTAGAATCATTCATCGTCATAATCTACTCGCATTTTTCATATTTTCCATCTCGTCACTCGTCATCTTAGTATACATCTTTTTAGAACCATTTTAGCAACGCCATTTAGTGTCAAAAAAAAAAAAAACCAAAAACATAGACATAGGTCATATCAGTTTTAGACAAAGTCTGCATTCCCCATTTTGAGCAACATCTTTCATGGTCAAAACAAGATCCCAAAAGAAACACAAAGCAATGACAGACCCCAATGAATTCATCAATCCATTCGGAAACCAACCGTCAGGAAGTAAACGACCACACCAACCTTTGCTAGAAAAACATGTCACTAGAGACATGCATGGTCATATTTACATAGAAGACATAGATGCAATAGTTCAAGATCCCGAATTTGCATCCTTTATGGATGAATGTTTACTAAATGATCCTCAATGCTATCTAGTAAAATTGTTACCAAACGGTGCTAAACTACCCATAGGATTTGATATTCGTACCTTGCAAACACAGTCAACTCAACCAACACAAACTATGACATCAACTGTCTCTATTCCCCAAATAACCACTGCGATACCAATAGGGATACCCACACAAACATCATCAATTGTAAACACAACTCCTTTTAACATCACACAAGGTTTACAATTTACTACGGGGGCAACTTTCTCCAACCCCTTTAGCACCAACACGACTGGTAAGAGAACCAAAGTTGGCGGAAACATACCTATACCAAAACAAATCATTCAGACAGGAAGCATCCCTATACCAAATTAGATCATTCAAATAGGAAGCATTCTGATACCAACTCTGATCATTCAGATAGGGAATATCCCTATCCCAAATCAGAACATTTTCACAGGATATATTCCCTCGCCCAATCATAACCCATCACAAAACATGGCGTATCAGAACACCTACATTGATCCAAATAACACGAACACCATGTCTTTGACACAAGTCGATGTCCTTAAAAAAAAAATGCAAGCTCTTCAACAATAGATGGACAACATGTCTATGTCCAGAAAATGAACTATCTCAGCACAAGACCTATGTCAATGTCTATTTGATAAAGTACTCTATATGACACCTTTCCCCCATGGATACAATATACCTATTTTGCCTAAGTATAATGGGAAAAAGAATCCTATAGAACACATTAGAGAGTTCTCAACAACATGCATCGACATATCGTGTGACCCCACATACTTGATGAGACTATTTCCACGAACCCTTGTCGGGATAGGACTGGAATGGCTCTCTAAATTACCATATGGTATACAATCTTGGGGTGAATTAGCTGAGAAGTTTATCAAACATTTCGGCTTTAACATAGAAAATGAGGTAACAATTGCAACCTTGTGCCACATGACACAAGAAGATGGCGAAGTCTAGCTAGTAGGTGTCCAGTTGAAATACCGGAAAAAAAAGGCACAATATTCCTAGAGAACATCAACGCCAAATTGCGAAGTGATCTAAGGGTACATTGTTGTACTTCATTCTCAGACTTAGTACAAAAATGAATCATCCTTGAGAAAGGCCTTATAGACAAAGGAGAAATGAAAGTACCAAGCAGAAATTAGGTTGTCCAACATCAAAACACGCCAAATGATAGAAAGAAAGAAATTTTGGTCTAGGAACAAGAATGTTACAAATGACGACATTGTTGATGCTAAACACATACATACGGGACCAATTATCACCCTTGGGGGTTATAATCCCAATGAAGACACAATGAACAGTCCAGATCAACAAGCTAACTATGTCCAAAATTCACAACAACAAAGACCACAACAAAGGAGATTTCCTACACGTGAATTTACACCTTTGGGACAACCAATCGAGACTATTTTCAAGGAGTTGATTAAACATAATCTTATCAAACCTTTGGAACCAAGAGAATATGATCCTGGACAGTTCAAACCTTCATGGTGGGATGATAACTCTTTTTGTGACTATCATCGAACCAAAGGGCACAACCTCCAACAATGTCGTCAACTCAAGAACATCATACAAGACTTTGTTGAAAATGGAACCATAGAGGTTGGGGGGTAGAAAAACACTAAGAACAGTGATCATAAGGTCTTCGCAGACCCGTTACATGACCACACAAAAGGAAAAGCCTCCAATTCGGGACCCCCTAATAATCCATCTGCCAACTATAACAATACCTACTATGACTATGGTAAAGGAAAGACCATAAACCACCTCCGAGCCGCAAATGAGAATGTCAATACCTTCACCATTAAGAAGCATCCAGAATGTAATGTAAACACACGTAGAACTAAGATTACTATTCTTGGTCCTTCTTTAGAGCCATCTACTCAAGCTTCCAAGTTCAAGTACAACCTTCTCAATCAGTTGAGTAAAACCCCCGCCCAAATATCTATCTTGGAATTGTTGACCTTATCACCTCAGCATCGATCCATCCTTGACAAATCTCTACAGAATACAACTGTTCCTACAGACTTGGATGTCAATCGTTTTGAGGAAATGGTGGGATATTTGACCAACTCGCACCATGCAACGTTTTCTCAACAAGACTAATCAACTGAAAAGTTAGATCATAATGATCCCTTAGATCTTGAAGTCTTAGTCCATCAAAACAAAGTTTGATGAGTCTTGGTAGATGGAGGAGCAGGTTTGAACCTATGTACCCTTAAATTGGTTAAGGCATTAGGATTCTCAAAAGACTATGTAGACACTTCCAAAAGTATAGTCATTAAGGCTTATGATGATGAAGAAAGGTCATCCAAAGGAGTTGTAATGCTCCCTATCAGAATTGGCCCAGCGATCTTGAACACCAGCTTCCAAGTCTTGGATCTCACCCTTCCATACAACTTGTTGTTAGGTAGACCTTGGATACACGCAATGAGAGCCGTCCCTTCAACATACCATCAATGTCTCAAGTTCCCCTATAATGGCACTGAGATCACTATTGATGGTGATCCAGATCCTTTCCAATATTGTACAAGCCTAAGGGACTTTCCACCATGACAAGTACCCGTTAACCAAGAGGCCTCATTGTCCATTCTATCCCAATATGTTGACCCATCACGTCTCACTAAGTCCATTTCATTCCAACCACCATCATCCACTCCTAAACTTGAGATCCAAGACAAGGGTTGTGGTGAATATAATATAAAGGCAAGATACTGTGTTACTGAACTGATTCCACCTAAGGCATATGGCCTACCAATGACAGATAGAAGACAGTCAATGGTCACATTTCATGTTCCCCCTACAATGACATTAACCAAATGGGGAGAGTTAAGTGAAGAAATTATGGATCAAGGTGATTCCTGGTTGTATCAAGAAGAACATGAATACCCCACCCCGTCTATTCAAATACCCAAGGACCAGTATGGAAAAGGATTTAAGATAATACAAAAGGAAGGCTATGATGGGCACAATGGGTTAGGAATCTATCAGAATGGAAGGACATAACCGATTATTGTCTACCCACGACCGAAATATCTAGGGCTAGGGTGTCAACCGCTTAGAATTGGGTTTCCTGGTACTTCATCATCATTTCAAGAGGAAGTGAGTGAATATGCTGGCATTGAGACATCTCATGAACCACTACCCCCAATTTTCGACAAACCTCCAATCTACGAAAAACCTCCAATTTATGATGAATCCCCTTACTCTAGCGATGATGAATGGGAATCACTTTCATCTAATAGCACCATGAATATCGATGCCCTATTTGGAGAATTGGACCTCAACGTGAAACCTGTACCAAAACAATCTAGTCCTCATCCTAAGAAACACTTGTCAAAGGTAGAATGGCATGAGAACTATTATTGGGAAACCCTTGATCGTTCATCTTGGGCACCTAATCAACCATCTTCTGATGAATCCACCCTCACTATAGTCCCACATTAGAGCATCCCTACCCCTAGGAGAAAGAACAAGAAGGAGTTGGTCCAAACCTTTTGTTACCATGTCAATCATTCTATACTCACCTTGTCCGTAGCTACCTTTAGGAACTCCGATGATGACATGCCCCTTATCTATTCTGAACTTATCGATTGGGATCAACAAGGTACACCTATCATAGATACATTCGAGAATGACGAAGCAATTGCCAAGTTGATGGGACTTAGAGAAGGTATACCAAGAGGCGATCATAAGGCAGGTTTTACCATAGACTTGGATGATAAAGCATATTTCGGGGAGTCTATTTACACCTCTAGTTGCAAAAATGAGAATGCAAAGAAAAAAGACAATGAAAATAAAAAATGATGAGTCCCTAGGTGAAAACTGAAAGGCGCCTTTGGACGAAGAAAAAGTCAAAAGAAAGGACATATCCGAGGGTGAAAACCTCTTTGAGGCACCCAAGGATAGAGGTTTAAATATTCTCCCCTTTGAATAGGAAAAGTCACTAATGCTAGTAGAAGAATCTGTTGAAGTCAACATAGGTACAGAGGAGAATCCTCAGAAGGTATATTTTGCAGCTTCTTTAACAGAAACAAAAAAACATGAGTTTAAAGACTTCTTCACAAAGAGACAAATAAACTTTGCATGGTCATATGCTGACATGCTTGGGCTGGATCTAGACCTAATATTGCATCATTTATCACTACAACCAGGTATCAAACCTGTCAAACAAAAGTTGAAGAAAATGCATCCACAAATTGCTCTATTGGTCAAGATAGAACTTAAGAAACTCTTGGATGTAGGGTTCATAAGGACAATAGACTATGCAGATTGGATATCAAATCTTGTACCAATGACTAAGCCAACTGGGGGCATCCACATTTGCATTGAATTTAGAGACATCAATAAGGCATGTCCTAAAGATGACTTTCCTTTGCCAAATATCGACATAATAGTAGACCTTACGGTAGGATACGAGATGCTATCCCTCATGGATGGTTTCTCTGGATACATCCAGATTAAGATAACACCTGAAGACCAACACAAAATGGCTTCATGTGTCCATGGGGCACATATTGTTGGAATGTTATGCCGTTTGGTCTTAAGAATGTAGGATCCACCTATCAACGGGCCATGACTACAATTTTCCATGACTTTGTATATACTTTTATGGAAGATTATGTCGATGACATTATAGAAAAATAAAAAATGAGAGAGGATCATTTGAAAGTATTAGACAAGATATTCGAAAGGCTAGAGAATTACAATGTTAGGCTAAATCCGAAGCAGTGTGTCTTTGGGGTGAAATCAGGAAAACTGTTAGGTTATATCATCTCTCGAAGAGGCATTGAAGTGGATCCAAAGAAGGTAAAGGGATATCATAGAAATGCCTCCTCCAACCAGCATTGGCCAACTCATAACTCTAGAAGGAGGATTATAGTCAATTAGGCATTTCATAGTATAACTGGCGGATAAAATACATCCATTTCACATCTACTCAAGAAAGGAGTACCGTTTGTGTGGACATCTACATGTCAAGAGGCATTCTAGAAAATCAAGGACTATTTTCTTACTCCACCAATCTTAATGCCACCTACAAAGGGAAAACCATTGATACTCTATATGTCAGCAAGTCAGTCGGCATTAGGGGCTCTTCTCACACAACACGATGATCAAGGTTGTGAGAGAGCCATCTATTATATCAGTCGTACCTTAGTGGGTTATGAATTGAATTACAACAACATAGAACATGTATGCCTTGCGGTAGTTTTTGCTACCCAAAAAATTCGGCACTATATGCTCAATCGACAAACAATGCTAGTTGCAAAGATTGATCCACTTAAATACCTCCTAAGTAAGGCAACTTTAACAGGCCGATTGGCTAAATGGGTTATGATACTTAGTGAGTATGACATTCAGTATGTCGAAAGGAAGGCTATAAAAGGATAGGTGATTGCAGATCAACTAGCTGATGCACCCATAAAAGCAGACCATCCATTAGTGGCAGACTTTCTAGATGAATTCCTTTTCAACCTTGACATTAAAATTGAATGGAAACTGTACTTTTGATGGGTCACATACAAATCGTGGTTCAGGAGCTGGTATCTTATTTGTCACACCTCAAGGTGATACCATTCCCAAATCATTCAGGATTGCATTCCCTTGTACCAACAATATAGCAGAATACGAAGCCTTAGTGACAGGGTTAAAAATGGCAGCTTAGTGGAACATCAAGAGCCTACATGTCTTTGGCGACTCTCAATTGGTAATCCGATAGGTGAATGATGATTACGAGACTAAGGATGAGAAGCTTGCACCTTACAAGAGGATGGCTGATAGTTTCAAATAGTATTTCAATGACATAAATTTTCAACAAATACCGCGTATCCAGAATAGAGCTGTAGATGCTATGGCAACCATGGCTTCCTTGTTGGATATTCCAAGTAATGTGCCTAAGTTTGAGTTTCTGGTTGAACAACTATTGGTCCCCGCTTATGATGTCCCTGATACTGTGATAGTTTGTACCATTGTTGGTCCTACGTCTCCTTGGTATAAAGACATATTCGATTACCTCACTGACTAAACCCTACCTCAAGACTTGTCCAATAACCAACTTCAAACCTTCATCCGAAAGTCATCCAAGTACACCATCATCGGAGAAAGCCTGTATAGACGCACCTTAGATAACACCCTTATGAGATGTCTTGATGCTGAAGAAGCACAAACAACTTTGTGAGGGGTGCATGAGGGTATATGCAGATCTCATTTGAGTGGTCCTACTCTAGCCCACAAGATTATGAGACTAGGTTACTATTGGCCTACGATGGAGAAAGACTCATACGTCTTTGTGAAGAAATGTGGACAATGTCAAATACATGGAGACTTGATAAGAGCGCCAGTGTAGGAACTTCATCCGATTACTTCACCATGGCCCTTTTCCCAATGGGGACTTGACCTCATAGGTAAGATACACCCTTCATCATCCAATGGCCACAAATTCATCATCACCGCCACTGAATACTTCACCAAATGGATTGAAGCTATTCCCATGACATACATAACTGGCACACAAATATCTAAGTTTATCCTAAACTATATCATTTGTCGGTATGGTGTACCCCAATCCATAATCACAGACAATGGCTGCCCATTCAAGAACCAAGAAGTACGCCATTTATGTGAAGAATTCCACATCAAACACCATTTCTCCACACCATATTACCCACAAGGTAATGGCCAAGCCGAGGCATCAAATAAGACTATTGTTAGAATCCTTAAGAAGACTATCAATGACGTTGGTCATTACTGGCACCTACAACTTAATCCTGCCTTATGGGCTTACCGCACAAGCATCCGTACTCCCACCGATGCCACTCCATATTCCCTCGTATTCGGGTTTGAAGCTATCTTACCTATTGAGGTCAAAATACCTTCTCTATGGGTATCCTTGAAGGGTCATGTCGATGATGAAGAATACCGTGTCTCTAGGTTACAAGAGCTAGAATTTCTAGATGAGTGAAGACATAAAGCATTAGATCATTTACAAGCATATCAGAATCATCTTCATCGTAGTTACAATAGGAAGGTTCTCAATAGACACTTTGACATTGGTGACTTGGTATTAATGGAGAATCCTAAGAACTAAGCTGAAAGAGAGAAACTAGGTAAGTTTGAGCCTAACTGGTTGGGGCTGTACATTGTCACAGAAGCCTTTGGATAAGGAGCGTACCAACTCTCTACTCTTGAAGGAGAGCCGCTTTTTTCCCCTATCAACAGTCTGCATCTAAAAAGGTTCTATGCTTAGTCTCTAAGAATCCATGTCTTAATTTAGAAAAATACAAAAAAATGGTTACCTTGATGAAAAACTGGCAAACAGGCATCTTTGTAACACCAAAAAAATTGAGAAAATCACAAAAGTAAAGAGAAATAAATCCATCCACTAGTGAAAACTGCTTTGGTGGTGCTATGGATAAGTACCATGGTGAAAACTTGGCAAACAAGTGCCATGTGTAGTCAAGCTCGCTCTTCCGTCTACCATCATTCTAATTAGATTTTTTCACCATCATTTGGGAACAATTGACATCTAAATGTCCATTCTGTCACATTACCCACTCCATCTTCCAAATCCTATTCCCGACTGGGGGAAAATACTTATTCTATGCCCTAAGACTTTGTACATAATGTTGCACCATCAAAAATGTCCTAAAAAATCCAAACACATTAGAAAACTCCGAAAATCCAAAAAAATCCCAAAAATAGAGTCAAGTCAATCATGTCAAGTCCATCATGTCAAGTCCATCATGTCTAGTCAATCATGTCACATCGGTCATGTTAAGTTAGTCGTAGACATAGTCGAACTACGTTGCCTTTGCAATTGGGACGTAGGCAAGGCCATCAATCGATGTGCCCCCGAGGCATTAGGTCTGTCAATCTAGGTTTGTCATGTATCACACACATTAAATCATGACTCTTTGTACATACAAAGTCATTGGTCATGTCAAACTATGAGGTCTCTGCATGTACAATGTAGGCAAGGCTAATCAATTGATGAGCTCTCGAGACCACACTAGGTCAGTCCAATAGGGTTCATTCACAACCACTATCACACAAGTTGCATATCATAGTTTAGGGTATCATTTCATGTCATACATTGTCAATACACACATACACACACACAATTTATCAGTCAAAGAATCAAAACAAGTCATGCAACAACAAGGAAAAACATCTCAAATTGTCATCAAGTCAATATCGAACACATTGTCAAAACGATCAACCTATGTCTTTCTTGTCAACAGACGTCATCAAATTGTCATAGTCTCATGTGGCATGTCACATCGACGTCATTAGACTCCAACGTCTTATATGACACGTGTCTTTCTAAAACTAGGCTTTGTCATGCCTTATACAGAAGTCACCAAGTCGAAACCAGAATCAACATCTTATGCGGTATGTGTCATTCTCTCACATTACACTCTGTCAAACATCATACATCACATTGTCATAGTCTCATGTGGCTTGTCACTTCAACATCATCAGACTCCAACATTTTATACGACACGTTTCTTTCTGAAACCAGGCTTTGTCATGCCTTATACAAAAGTCACTAGGTCAAAACCAGACTCAACGTCTTATGCGGTATGTGTCATTCTCTCACATTACGCTATGCCAAACATCAACATCAAACAATCCCACAAGATCAAGTTTTGGCGAATACATTTATTTGGCTTTATGACTTTATATCTTATTTTGTCTTATCTTTTTATCAATTTGTGCAAGATCCTGTTACTAGCTTTCTCAAGGATGTCCCTTGAAGGATTTAGAGAAGCAACGATGTCTCAGGACTCTTTTTCTTTGGCTGTTGTTTGTCAACTGTCTTTTTTACATTGGTTTTTGAGTCATGTTACTAGTTTCCTCAAGGATGTCCAATCAAGGATTTAGAGGAGCAATGATGTCTCATGACTTTTATTTTATTTGTCTGCTGTTTGTGGTTTGTCTTGACAAAACAACTGGGACATCTTGTCCTTAGTCTGAGTTAAGACACTCCTTGTCTATGACTGTCTATTTTTCACAGGTGGATAACTTTGTACACTATGGTCTATCTCATATCATAGTGTGTACTATCCATCTATGTCATGTCCCACCCAATGATGATAACAAGCAAGTATGTAGTATTTTGTAATATATCAAAGATTATATCTTTTTCTCAATAGATCAACTTTCATTATATCATTTTCTTCGTCAATCACACTTTAATTATTTTTTATTAACATTTTAAATTAATTTCATCCTAACATTTCTCTTCTTTGACATAAAGATAAGGTCCTGTGACACAATAACCACATTAGATCATTTGCATTATCAATAGTTGCATTGCATTTCACATCATTACATAATAGGCATTGCATCATCATATAAAGTAAACATTGCATGTACATAATACCATCACATATAAATAAGCATCATATAGATCATTGCATTAATTATCATAAGTAAATAGAATCATCCATAACATCATTATAAAATGCATAACTCATAAAAATGTAGAAACATTTCATTCATAACATGTGTATATACGTCATCTAGGAAACATAATCATGTAGAAATAAAGCATCATCCATAACATAGAATTGCATATCATGTAGAAGCCACCAAAATCATATATATATATCGCTCAAATAGTGTGTCACAATACAATGTCTGAATGTATCAATAAATAAAACATGAGCTCGCAGGCTCTCTGATCAAAATACAACTGTCTACATAAGTCCATGTCATCATGTCCCGCTAACCCTATTGTCACATCGTGATGGTGGTGGGAAAAGACTCAAAGGTGGCCTCTATGAGGTGGAAGGCATATCATATGGACCTGTCCTCAGTGGTCCTACCACCCCCTATGTACTCTATGTCCTCTGACTCTGAGTATGACTCCTGCCCTGACTACGCACCTCTGAAAATGTAGGAGCCCGTCTCTCTACTGGCACTGTGGCCTCATACAAATCCTTGTAGTAAGTGGCTCTCTCCGTTGATCTAACTAACTCTCGTACCATGCCATCAGATGAAGACCCACTGCAAAGGCATCTAACTTCTATGAACTACTGCTCTATCTCATGTCTCCGCGCAATAGCCTGGTCTCTCTCTATGAGAGCACTGTCCCTCTCGGTGTATGCGTTGTCCCTCTCTGCATATGCACTGTCCCTCTCCGTGTAGGCAGTGTCTAACTCTAGTCTCATCGCCTCAAACTCTACAGTCATAAGTCTAAGTCTCTCCTCCAAAGCCTTCCTATCATCATCTCTAGGAGCATCCTCATCCCATTTCCCCTCTACAATCTGATCTCTGAGTTGTCTCTCCTGCTCCTCCATCGGTGCCTCCTCAACATCATCCTCCACATCATGCTTAATATCCTCCTCTCCATATCCTGCCAATATACCTAGAGGGTCTATAGCCACATCCATGTCTACATCAGACTCCTCTGCAACATCCGCTACTCCAACATCTACCTCTACACGCTCCTCTACCACTACCTCCGCTACAGCGTGCTCACCCCTAGCCAGTACATCCACTCTACTTCTGATATCTATCATCGGTACATCAATTGCTGTTGCCACCTCCATAGGTGCATCTCCAACTGCCTGATCCCCTCTCCATCCTCTTCATCCTCATCTCCCGCCTCTACCTCCACCTCTGTCGTCATCTCCATCACCTCTACCACCGACTCTACCACTCTGGCACCTCCACCTCTCCGACGTCCTCTAGGCCCTATGCCTCGTCTCTCGACTGGTGCTGGCTGATCAGGATTTATGTAAGGAATCGGGAGATGAACTGCCCACCATGCATCCTATGCTACAGTAGTTCCTGGATCTGCTAATCCATCTCTCCATCCCCACTATACTGGCTATAATGCCTATATGTCTACCTCCATTGTAGCCACTAGAATCATGGGTCCCCACCATGGAACCTCTCTAGATGAACGAGCAAACTCTGCTCTGCTCCGAGGCACATCCTGAACCTCTCCGAACTATCTCAGAACTCTGTCTGGCAAGTGACGCTCAATAATATGCACACTAGAGACAATCCTCCCAATGAGATACTGTGTCTATCTGTAGAATGGAAAATGTATATCATCATCCGCCCACACCTCACAATCCATGTAAGGTCTCCATATAAATTGGTCGGGAATATCCAATGCATGTCGCCAGTACCCTATGTCCCTGACATGTGTCTACATAATATGTCCTGTATATCAGAACACATATGGAAGTCTCTCCTCTCGCTCTACTGTCACTGGAGGATGAAATACAACTATCCTCTCAAAACCCCATATCATTAGTAGTGTCGTCCCACAACTCAATGACTATGCATCTCTATAAGCAATGTCGTGTAAATGAAAATACAACATCCCGAGTAGACATGGACCCCATGCATATCTCGTCTCACTCTCCAACATAGCTCCCCATCCCACTGGAAAGCCATGACCCCGTCTGTCCGAAAGCACAATACCCCCAATCAATGTACATAGGATACAATCAATCATGTCGTATTTGTCTGCTAACACTGGCTATCTAATCTCGTAGTGCTCAATGTAAAGCCTACTGATGTCATCAACCTGATAGAACCATGCCAACTCAGTCAACCCTCGCTGGGTATCATATATAACCTACTCTCCTCTAATGGGTAGTCTCAAAATCCTGTACACATCCTCTAATGTGACAGTGGCCTCCCCAGTCGGCAAATGAAATGACGATGTCTCAGAATGCCATTGCTCGCAAAGTGTCATCAACATCCCCCTGTTCACCTGAATGGTAGGCATAGAGAAACAATGTTGTAGACCTAGAAGCCATAACAGTCAAATCTCTGCACTCGTCGGATTATCCCTTAGATCGAAGGTAGTTGGTCATGACTCCCATGTATATATCGGATCTAAAACCACCTGCATTTAAACCATGATGTCAAAATTTTTTCAAGTTTTACTTAGCAATTTTTTTTGAAAATTTCACTAGCCAAATGCAGCTCACATCCACAGATGCAGTGCATTTTTCAAATGCATTGCATGACGCCTCACTTATGGTGCATATTACATATGCATTGCATAATCCAAAATTTCACTATCAGAACACTACACATACGGTTCACTAAACCACATGTGGTGTATTTTCACAAATGTGGTGCATTTTCCCTATCCTACGTTTCTACTTCATATGCGGTTCACGACCTCACATGCATCTAACCCTCATTCAGATGTGTTGTATGTATACACATGCGGTGCATTATTCTTCAAATGCGTTCATTCCCCTATATGCCTATTTTAGCCTACGCATGATTTTGCACATGCGTCATTTCACAGTCAGATGCGACGAATACGATGGTATATTCGTCGTTCACGATGCACCACATTTGCGTAATTAGTTTTCTAAGCCTAGAAAAACATGCCAAAAATACATTAAAAGATCTCATTTTCGAGTACATACCGGTGGTCTTGCGTCGGCTGGCCTCCTGAAGGTCTGGATCTGATATCCTCGATGCCTAGTGTACGAAATAGGCGCCATTTCGTCCATCAGTCAGAGCAAATTCTCAAGTTTTTCTATCTCCTCCGAGTGCAAATGAATTCATTTTAGCCCTAATTTCTATTTATAGGAGGATTTCAAATGGCATTTTTTGAGCCCTAATCTATTGGCCACATAATGTGTCAACTTCCAATGACCCATATTCATCCGTATTAACTCCAAATTCAATTCCGTCAACTCCAAACCATTTCTAACTGTCATCTTGACTTATCGGGAATATTTCCTGATTTTTTTGAAACTTTTCAAAAATTGTCAATTTTCCCGAGGGGGCATACCTTACCTTGTTTCATGCTGGGGCACGATCGAGGCATATTTCCTTTGACACAACATCGTACCAACATTGTATCAAAGAGGGGCAAACTGTAGATACCGAAAATTGGTCTAGGCCTGCAAACACCACTTTCGACATAATTTTCTATAGTCCATGGTCATGATTAAATAATGTCAATTATTTAATTACCCTTTATAACACATATTTCCTCTATTAATTAAATATCCCTTTTTAATTTATTCATTAATTCATCATTAATCTTTATTCAACTTGATTAATTAAATAAATCATATTTATTTAATTATGTGGTGAAATAATTAATTCTTCCCCCTTTATCCTTCTTAATTAAATAATTTATTATTTAATTACCTCTTTATTATGTTTCAACTATAATTGAATATTTATTATTTAATTATTCATTTAACCCCCTTTATCTATAATTAAATATTTATTATTTAATTATTCAATACCACCCTTTTCGAAAGTAAAATTAAATAAACTACTTTATTTATTTAATTAAATATTCTATTTTCGAATGTTGAATTAAATTAACATTTAATTCACATTTAATTCATTTATGTCACATTCCTCTATCATTCAGTTATCTAAATCATTCACTCACCTTCTGACTTGAGATCTATTTTTAGTTCTCCAGTTATCTCTGAATTCAATTGCTGATCATCTCTGCAGGAAGACTCTTTGTCACAACTAGTTGATTAACTAGTTCTAACTTATATGCATGTATGCATTTATTAATTAAATATCTTTTATTTAATTAATTAATTTAACTATGCATTCAAATTCCTCATCTTCGAGTTCTAAGTTTGTCTTTGACATTCAAAGTCTATTTCTTCTATTTTCGAATATTCTTAACAGAAGATTAAGATCTTGTTCTATTTTTAGTCTTTCCTAACTCATGTTCTAACTCACGTTCTATCTGAGACAAAACTCACATCGCATGGCATTCATCAATCTCGTCCGTCGATCTCTCTTTCAATTTGAGCCAATCGTTCGAAAACACACAATCTATAAAATGGCCTGTCATTATCTTTATTCCTCCTCCCGAAATCATTATACATTTTTGAGAAGAAACAATCTTCGATATTTTGCTTAGACACTCGACAAAACTATACTTGCATTCAAACACATAAATCTGAGGGAAAGAATACTAAAAAGGAAAAATGGAGAATAACAATCAAGATAATTGGAAGGGATGAATGCATATTCGGTGAGATCATTTTGGTTTTATTAGTTTAGTTTATTTCCTCATTCTTTGTTGTTAGATTTTAGATTTTAGATTAGGATTTAACTTTGTTTATCTAGTCATGCTTGCAGAAAAATCTATAATGTTACATCTCCCATCATACTAAATCTATCTCCAAATGGATCTATTTCTCCTCCAAGTGCCACCACGTGGAAGAAAAACCTCTGAAATGCATGATAGCACACCTAGCCTTGGTATTGCTACCATATAGATGCATAATGAAACATCTGTTCAAATCAATTAATCAACTCTTTGCATGCAAACCACTACCAATCCCATCAAAAGTAGGAGGGAATGCTCTCAAAATATCCCTCCTATGCCCAACTAATTTAGCCTCCTACTCAACTATAATCTCTTTTCTCTCGGGAGACCTCTCCCTTTCTCTAACCACAAACTGTTCACCCTGTGGTCTCAAATGAAGATGGTTAAGAACCTCCTCAAGTAAGTGATGAAACTGTGTGCCCTCTAATCCCGACTGACCCAGATTTTGATCTCCACCTCCTTGATTATTCTGGGAAATCTATTGCTCCTCATGATCAGACTCGTGGGAACGCTGAGGAGGGGAGTCCTAGCAATTAGCCCCATGAACACCACCATGAATTACACTGCATCCTCAATCTTGAACCTGACCTCTAGGCATGATCCTACACAAAAACCACCAAACACAAGTTCAGGATGTTAGACGACCTGTCAACAAGGAAAAATATAAACTTCAAAATTCTACACTATTAAGATAAGCTAGTGGGCTCTTCTATATACCCACAGTAGCCAGTGTTAGAACTTGGGATCTGATACCATGTGTAACACCCCGCCTCGAATCCCTAGAGGAAAACACACTAAAAACCTAAAAATTAGATTTTTTATTTTGAGTACAATATTCACTCGATTAGAAATGACACATTAACTTATATTTTATCCTAAGTTCTTTAAGGCTTGGGACTGTGCTGCTAGAATCCCATCAACTAAACTAGCAAGAACTGAATTTTTTTACATTTAATTAAACTCCATCTACAATATGAATTTACATATAATCATCTCATTTAATTGAATAATCAATATGATACAACCGTAACATGTATTCAATAGAGATCCTTCAAAATTAATCCATTTAACTAACACATATACAATAACATCTTTAACATTCTCCATTACATAAGAGGGTTCAACATCTATTTGCATAATTAAATTGGTACATCTAAAAGACCATGTCTGCTCGTATTCATGTGAGGAGAGTACATCAAAAGTATGATACATAATTCATTATATTTATGGTTCAATACAAGTACATGAGTAACCATCTACATGAACTGGTACAAATGCATAAGTCTTGAAATCTAGGAGTAATCACCACAACCACGAACTTAGAGAGAGAACCCAATGGAGTACTAGGCACATTCCAACCAACCATGTGGAACCCAAATGTCCACCCCCCGTGTTAGGAGATAACACATGGTCCCACACAACAACACGATGACTCCAACTAACACAACAAGGCTAAAAAAGAACAAATGTCATAAGAACAACAACACATCCCAAGGAAATACCTTGCTTCCAAAGGACATCACATACCAAAGGGAGAGAATACAAAAGGGAATACTAGTTTTCTGAGGAGGGAGTGTCATCACATGTTCTTGACATGGGTTACCCTGGTAGTCTATCACTAGTCATTGACCCCCATCTATGGTTACCCTAGTAGTCTCCTACTAGCTGCCAACCCCATAGGGTGACATATGCAAAACCATTATTCCTTTCGTGAGGAAAAGGAAGATTCTCTTGCCAACCAAGCCTTCCCAACTCATCTCAAGCCTAAACGAGAACTTGAGCCATGAGTGAGGCATTCACTTACCTTCATTACTGTGACTACTACTTGAACCCCTAGTTAGTTTTAGGTTATCAATTATTTACGAGACTCCCACATGGGTTACCCTGGCACCACTTTGTGCATTGGTCCCCATTGAGAGCCACTTCCCCTACTAGTAGATAAGAGACCGAATGAAATTAAAAGAGTAAGCCAACTTGCACAATCACAAAATCTTATTAACAATTACCACAAGGTGATGCATGTACCATCCCGTAGATAAAATCACCCATATAGGCAAGTAGATAATGAATGGCTAAAACCCCCTCAATAAAACACATCTCAAGTGTCACGTTAACCTAGATTCATGGCTCCACATAGTCATTAACTAATAACACAAATCTTCAGCCCTTGGAAAAGTCCGAATTTAAAATCACAACAAAACCTAACTTGAGTAGTAACCATTACCCCCAAATTCCAACTAACAACATAATACATCTTCAACCAAATAATTTCATTTACTAAAATAAGGATTCAGGGTAACACACAATTTACTCATCTCATAATTATGAAGATTCCAACTTTACAAGATAATCTAATTTTCTCATATAACTAAATCTTCTATCATATAAATAATATCAATTCTTCCAAATATAGATTTTCCTTGGCCTCTTTTATTTTTTAGACATGATCTATTAATAGAAAGACAACAATATTATTTTATTGGTCGCAATTTATGAACATGCCAATGTGCATTTACATATACACAAATATATAATACCTATACAAGGTTACATATATATATATATATACATATGTACACATGAATATATACAAATAAGGTACTATTTAAAATGAGATACATAATACAAATTTTCCATCATAGAGATAAATAAACATTTATACATGCATACATACATACATACATACATACATACATATATATAAATCGACGTGGTCATTTAATATGCACCGATTAAAGAGAAACGGTTCACACCATTGATTAGTAGGGAATACATATTTTATAAGTGTCGATTTACCAAAATAAGATGTGAATTCCTTTAAACCTACCAAGATAAACTTGCATTCCTATATATATATTTGTATGCTTATATACACTTATATGTATGCAAGGCAATAATAATTTGAACTAAACTTAAGACTATCAGTTTCGATGGGGAATGACGCCTTTTTTGATGTATATAACATTCAAGATAATCACCATTATATGATCATCACTAAACTAAGAGATGAGTGCATTTGGTTACAATCATAAGGACCATGCACATCGACTCAAAGAAAAAAAACCATATAGAAAAATCACAACACACATATAAAGAAGGAATGCATAAGTTGAACATGAGTTATAAGGTGCATTGCATAAGTCTTAAAGTAGTCTTGCAAAAGTATGAGTCCTAGCTTGTAGAAAAATCATCAAGAACAAAGAAAAGGGGAAACATAGTGTAAGAACCATTGGAGCAAAGAGATTATGGGTTCATAAGCAACCATGCAAGTAGGAATATCAACACCATCAAGTTTTATTGGCATATAGTTGCAAGAAACTTGAAAGAAAGAACAAAGTACATACTTTAGCTTGAAAGCCAGAAACAAAAATATATTATATCAAGGAGTGCAAGAAATCAATTTGTCTGAATTGGGTTCACAGAAAAGCTTCAAAAGAAATTTCAGAAAATGTCTACAACAACAACACTACATATTAACAACCAATGGCATACAATTTTTTTAGGACAAGTATGAAAATGAAGTTCTGGGAGATATATAATAATAATGGGGAATTTATTTATGGATTATTCCCAATCGAACTCAAATATGTATAAACAAGTGAGAAATGTGACAATGTTCCCCTTCACCAAAATATATCAACATACAATAATTAGATACTAAAACCATGATAAGAACTTACATAAAATAATCACATAATTCTCATAGCAATAAGAACCCACATAATCAATTAAATCAATCTACTAAGCATGGTATAACATAAGCATCAGTAATAAAGTATGATGAACTATCATCATAACTGTGCATCAAAGTATCATAATGTCCAATACAACCAAGTAATTGTCAGAAACAAAGGAAAAATAAGGGGCACTAGAACTAGGCTTACTCTTGGAAGCCTGCAAGCAGATATGAGTAAAACTCACGCATCCAAAATATATCCTCCCAAGAAGAATAAGATGCGTCATTAGGATCCCACTTGACCCTCACTTGGACAATGAATCGCTCCCTGAGGGTCAATCCCCGATGCTGCAGGATGTGTGTGGTTTTCAAAAAATACTACTCATCCTCTATTGGTAGCCTCTCCAACTGTACCCTGATGCATGGCCTAGCAGTTATCCACCACTATAAACACCTTATGTCATCTACCTGCATCTCCTATTGTCGGCTCAAAAGCGATTGACCTCTGACTAAATCCAAAAGTGCCCTTTTGAGGACATAGTCCAATGATGTGACCCTATTGGCCACAAGAGAAAGATCTCACGCCTCTACCAAATAACCAACCACTTGAGGGTACACTAGTCTATGAAAAATTTCCTCCACAATCCATAGACTAAGAGCTTTGTGCTAGCTTATTAGAACGATCTTGCTTTCTTCGCTGCTAACTCCGATCTTTCTTTTTCTTAAACCAACTACCACGATGTTGAAACTGAGAATTATTATCTTTTGACTGAGATTTTTTCTACTGCTGCTCACCCTTAGTAGGTGCTTGACTACCTTTAGAGGAATTCATAGCCTGAGATGTACCATCCTGTATCCACCTAAAGCCATAGCCAAATTATCCTCTACTATTTGCTCCTTCTCCACAACCATCTCCATAGTTTTCAGCTCAAACACTCGAACACCCTGACAGATACAGGCATTCAAGCCCCTGATGAAGTGTTGTACTAAGATACCCTCATCATCTCCTATTCCAACATACTACTTAAGCTCATAAAATCTCCGCTCATACTGCTAAAATAAAATCACCATCTATTTCAGCTAATGGAACTCATCCACACGACCCTGTCACTAATGATTGAAGAACAACCGAGCTTTGAATATCTCTAAGAACATCTCGCATGATATTGAATCTATCTCCAAATGGAGCTTTTACTCCTGCAAATTTCACCATGTGGAAGAAAGACCTCAAAGATGCATGATAGCGCATCTAACCTTCGTTTTGCTACCATATGGATGCATAGTGAAACATCTATTCAGATGAATTAACCAGGTTTGTGACTCCAAACCACTACCAGTCCCCTAAAAAGTAGGAGGGTGTGCTCTCAAAAGATCCCTCATATGCCCAACTAATATAACCTCTTTCTCAATTATAATATGTTTTCTCCTGGGAGACCTCTCCCTTTCTCTAACCATGAACTGTTCACCCTACAATCTCAGACCAAGATGGTTGAGAACCTCTTCAAGTAAGTGATGCAACTGTGCACCCTCCAATCTTGACTGACCCAAATTCTTATCTCCACCTCCTTGATTATTCTGGGAAATCTTTTGTTCCTCATGATCAGACACAAGAGAACGCTAAGGAGGGGAGTCTTGGTGATTAGCCCCATGGCCACCACCATGACCTCTACTACGTCCCTGACCTTGAACTCGACCTCTTGAAATGATCCTACTCAGACTCCACCAAAGATAAGTTCAGGGTGTTAAATGAGGTTGACAAGGGAAAATGTAAACTTTAGAATTCTCACTATTAAGACAACCTAATGAGCTCTTGTATATACCTAGAGTACCCAGTGTTAGAACTTGGGCTATGATAAGATGTGTAATGCCTCGGCTTGAAACCCTAGAGGAGATAACACCTGGTCCCACACAACAAAAAGATGAACACAATTGACACACCAAGGCTAACAAAGAACAATTGTCATAACGACAACAACACATCCCAAGGAAATATGTTGCTTCTATAGGACATCACATACCAAAGGGAGAGAATACACAAGGGAATACTAGTTTTTTGAGGAGGGAGTGTCATCACATGGTATTAACATGGGTTACCTTGGCAGTCTATTACGAACCGTCGACCCCCCATCTATGGTTACCCTGACAGTCTCCTACTAGTATATGACGCCATAGGGTGACAGATGTGAAACCATTATTCCTTTCATGAGGACAAGGAAAATGGGCTTGCTAACTAAACATTCCCAACTCATCTCAAGCCTAAATGAGCACTTGAGCCATGAGTGAGGCATTCACTTACATTGATTAGTATGATTACTACCTGACCCCTAGTTTATTTTAGGTTATCACTTATTTATGAGACTCCCACATTGCTTATCCTAGCACCACTTTATGCACTGACCCCCCTCTCCCTCTACTAGTAGATAAGAGACCCAATGAAATTTAAAGAGTAAGACAACTTGTACAATCACAAAATCTCATTTACAATTACCATAAGGTGAGGCATGTACCATATCACACACAAAATCACCCATATAGGCAAGTGGATAGTGAATGGCTGGAACCCCCTCAATAAAACACATCTCAAGCATCACGTTAACCCAGATTCAAGGTTCCACATAATTATTAACCAATAACATAATTCTTGATCCCTTGGAAGACTCCCAATTTCAAAGAAAAACATAACCTAACTTGAGTAGTAACCATCATACCCCCAAATTCCAACTAACAACATAATACATCTTGCAAGCAAATAATTTCATTTACAAAAATAAGGATTAAGGGTAACATACAATTTAATCATCACATAATTACCAAGATTCCAGGTTTACAAGATAATCTAGTTTTCTCATATAACTAAACCTTCCATCATATAAATATATCAATTCTTCCAAATTTAGATTTTCCTTGGCCTCTTTTATCTTTTAGACATGATCTATTAATAGAAAGACAATAATATTCTATTATTGATCACACTTTATGAACATACAAATGTACATTCACATATATACAAACATATAATACCCATACAAGGATACATACATACATATATATTATATATACAATCATACACATGAATATATACGAATAAGGTACTATTTCAAATGAGATACAAAATGCAAATTTTCCAGCATACAGATAATAAAATTTTATACAGATATATATACATTTAACCCCGTGTGGTCATTTAATATACCCCGATTAAAGAGAAATGGTTTACATCATTAATCAATAGGGAATACATATTTTATAAGTGTCAATTGACCAAAATATGTTGTGAATTCCTTTAAACCTTCCAAGATAAGCTTGCATACCTGTATATATTTGTATGCTTATATATACACTTATATGTATATAAGGCAATAATAATTTAAACTAAAATTAAGACGTTCAGTTTTGATGGGGAATGACACCTTGTCCGGTGTATATACCATTCAAGATAATCGCTATTATATTCTCATCACTAAACTGAGAGATAAGTGCATTTGGTTACCATCAGAGGGACCATGCATATAGACTCCAAGAAAAAAAACCATAAAACCAATACCTAATATTAATGCTCACAGCCATGAATTTAAACAATATTTTGAATTCCAATCACAACAAAATAAATGAATTATTGAAACCCCAAGGACATTGCAAATACAAGAGAATAAATCTCCCATGATTGAATAGGAAAAATAATGGTCTAGTTTCACCATTTACAAAGAAACAGTTTAATCAAACCTTCAAATTATTCATACTTCATAAAAGTCTTTGTAATCTATTTGAAAGAATTTACATGATAGGAAAATTGCATTCTAAAAATCACAACACAAATATAAAAAAGGAATGCATAAGTTGAACATGAGTTATAAGGTGCATTGCATAATTCTTAAAGTGGTCTTGTAGAAGTACGAGTCCCAGCTTGTAGTGAAAACATCAAGAATAGAGCAAAGGGGAAACATAGTGTATGACCCATTGGAGCAAAAATATTATGGGTTCATAAGAAACCATGCAAAGAGGAATATCAACACTGTTGAGTTTGACTGGCATACAATTGCAAGAAACTTGAAAGCCATAAACAAAAAAATATTATATGAAGGAGTGCAAGAAAGCGATTTGTCCAAATTGGGTTCATAGAAAATCTTCAAAAGAAATTTCAAGCAATGTCTACAATAGAAAAAATACATATTCACAACCAATGATATATAATTTTTTTAGGACAAGTATGAAAACGAAGTGCTGAGAGAGATATAATAATAATGGGGAATTCATTTACAGATTATTCCCAATCAAACTCAAATATGTACAGACAAGTTTTTTTCTAGATAACATTCAATTCAAACATTTATTCTAGAGAAAGGAAAAATATTACAAGAAGAGGAACCTAGAATAATTCATTCATTGAGCTGATTTCCGATGCCAGGTTGAATTCCAGTTGCAGCTCCAACTTTCTTTCAAAGCTTCAGTTTGCAACTTTACAGTTCCAAGCTCTTCCGAATCCAACAATGTCTGTAAAAACTCCAAATTAAAAGCTCCCAAAACCTAATACACTTTTCTAAAACCAAAGAATTATTCACGACAGAGTTGCAAAATTAGTTTTCCAAAAATAAAAATAAAAATCCCCTTTTCTTTAATTCCCTTATCCAATTTACCTACTACCTCCCAATTCATTGCAGCCTCCACTAATTTTAATTTAATTATTTTATTTAGTTTCCTCCACTACCCTCAACTTCCTCTATGTTATTAATTTATAGTTCAACCTTACTATAATATTTACACAAAGTACATCAACTATTAAAATATTTACTTTATTGATTTAAACTTTCATATAGTTTTATTTGCACAACATAACACTTTAATATATTTATTCTTTACATTATTTATTAAATGATAATTTAAATTTATTTAAATCAAATAAGACATTAATAATATTTCTTTAATAAATATCTCAATTTTATAAAAGATTTTATTTTAATATAACAATTAATCAAAGTACAAATCAATAAGATTAACCAAACAAATAGAATACCAAACTATACCTAACTTCATAGAGAGTCGAAAAAGAACACAATGACAACATTGACGGAGGGGCACTACACATGGACACCATTAATACTAGGGAATGGATGTGTGTATTTTGAATTTTTAACGTGGCACAATAATTTTGAAATTCCTTTTTAAGGGGAATAGTCATGAGTAAATTATTTTATTTATTATTTGTGTATTATTGGGGATATAGGTATTAACTTAAAATATTGTGTTCATTTGGAGTTTTGAAGTGATTCCCACCCCAATATGTGTTATAAGATACACAATTATATGTTGATGTGAAATACTAATTTCATGGGCTATATAAAATATATAGTTAGAAGTTAATGTGAAATATCAATTCCATGGGCTATGTAGTCCATGGTGATTGCGAAGGTAAATGAATATATACATATGAGTAAACTAATATAGAAGCTAATTTTATAGAGTATTTTCATGGGTAAAATTAAAAAAATCAAGATTTGATGGCTTGAGTGAGGTTGGAGGTATTTTGCATTACAGGGGGTGATTTTATTTGTTGTGAGTATATTTTTCTTTTTTCAAGAAATTTATGAATTGTTATGTTCAAGAAAAATATCTGGGGTAAGAATGAAGGGCAAAGACTTGTTTAGCATATTCCATATGTCTATGTGGTTGTAAGTAAGTGTTCAAATAAAATTAGGTGTTATCATGGTGTCAAATCTGAAAAACTTTATTTATGATAGCTTGTAATTTTTTAGTTTCATTGAGGTTGGTCTCTATACATTTATAAGCTATTGTTAGAACCTTTAGGCCAATCTAGGCTTAGTTTACTAGAATTAACTTTGCAATCAAGTTACATGAATCCATTCATAAAATCTTGGAGCATTGTAACTAAGTTATTTGTCTTATTTTTATAATATAATTGCATTTTAATTTTTCTTATGGAATCAATATGAGACATATTTTACTTTTGTGATATATTTTGTCCCTATTTTTAGTTGAATATTCAAGGAATTGAACTAATTTATTGATGCATGTTTACCATATTTATAAATAGGTCAAGTTGATATGCATTCAAATAATGTAATTAAAATTTTTGGTTGTGTATGTGGACTATTTGGTTTGTCAAAGGTAGAAGGATCATTAATGTATGAATACATGATATTTATCTCTATCTCCTTACCCCTCTCCCTTTTCCCCGTCTATCTCCTTAACCCTTTTACTCTCCCCCCTTTATCTCCCACTCTTTCTATCCTCCTCTTTCTATCCCTATCTCTCCTCTCTTTATTGAAAACATAGCATGAGACTATTGGCAATGGAACCTAGTACTATATGGAATAAATAGATACAAAATTTTAATAATTGACCTTTCACACCTCTTCGGTGTACCCATTGCACATCAAGGTGTGATTTCTAGTTTGGTAACTGTTAAAGAACCAAATGTAATTGAAGTATCTAGTGTAGGATGATATAATATTCTAGCATACTTGGAGCCAGCCAACCAGGGATAGGTACTGCCTACTCCACTTATCCATATTTTTTTCAATTTTATCTTTAATCCACAACAACATATCTTGTAGTTTTATTGAAAAAGGAATCCCAAGGTACTTTAATTGCTTGTGTCCCCCCATTGGAAGATAAGTTTTTGTAGCCACTCAGGGGGGACTCTGACCATCCCAACAAAATGGATTCTTCTCTAGATATTTTAGCTCATGAGGCCTTGTAGTATAATTTTTTCTTAGGATATTCTATAGATTTCTTTCCTCAAGATCCACAAAGATAGTCGTGTCATTGAAAAAATAGATGTTCATGAGTTCACTATTGTAGGGAACAGTTAAACCCCTAACCTTGGGGTTTAACTTTGTATCTCTAAGAAGGAAGTGGAGAGCATATGAAGCAATAAAAAAATGGAAAGGGCCAAGGGGAAACCCTATCTAATAGACCTTTCTAGGTTAAAGACTTCAGATAATGAACCATTGATATCTACCTAGGCTGATGCATCTTTTAGCAGAGTATCAACCATACTACAAAATTGTTGAGGAAATCCAAAAGCTTCAAGTGCTAACATTATGAATGCCCACTCAACCCTATCATAAGCCTTCTCAAAATATATTAGGAGCATAGATGAGTTTTTATTAGATAGTTTAGACCCCTTCATGGCCTCCCAACTGGTAATGAGATTTTCAAGAATATACCTTCCTTTGATGAAACCAATTTGGGTGCTATTTATGAACTAGGGTAGTATGTTGGTTAATCTTATGGATAATATTTTAGCCATGATTTTGTAGGATACATTCAAAAGGGTTATTGATCTCCAATTCTTCATATTGGTAATATCTCCATCCTTGGGTAGGAGCTTTATAATAAATTTGTTTATATTGCCTCCTAGAGAGCCCTTATCAAGACCCTCCAAGTATACTTGATATAGGTCCTCACAAATACAATCCATAAATTTCTTGTAAAATTCAACATAAAACCCTTCTGCTTCTAGGGATTTATCATTTCTCATGGATCTTATTTCCTTTTTTATTTCATCTGTAGTGATTCCACCAACTAGTAAATCTACATCCTCTTGGGAGATTTTTTTTTGGAATCATGCTTCTGATGAGATCCCTTGCATTATTCCCTTCCTCATTATTTCCTTCAAAGGAGAAGAGATTTTTGTAAAAAATGTAGAATTGGTACAAGATATTATCTTGGTTAGTGAGGAGGGTCCCTTTGTGACAGACTTCATCAATATGCTCCCTTAGTCCTTTCTCTTTTAGGTATCTAAAGAAAACCTTCAAGACTTTTTCACCATTATTCAACCAATTAATATTGGCTATGACTTTTAGGCCTTATATATTGTGGGTCTGGAGCCTCCTCAGTCCATTTTTGGCCATGTTGAGTTTTTAACCGAGTTCCTCAATAAATGGTTCATTTTGAATGTAAGCTTTTTCCTTCAATAATTCATCTTGGAGGAAGTTTTCCTCCCTTTTTACTTCCATGGCTTCAAACTTTCCTATAGTTTGGCACAAAGTTTTCCAACCATTAGCATTATTTTCCCATCTATCAATTGCCTCCTTGTCCCTCAACATCCATTTGTTTATTTCTCTTAGGGTGGTAGTGGCTACTCTACAGTCATCATTATTCAAAAGACTAGCATTTAACATGAAGTTATGCCCTTTCTTTACATATTCTCTCCTATTAGAGTTAAGGATCATGTATGCCCTTACAAGGTGGTGATATGAGAGGGTGTATGTATACACCATGACACTTTGTCCCTCATTTTGTGGGGTAGTATTAAACCAATATTTATTTTCATAAAACCTATCAAGCTTGCAATATATCCTTCTCCCTCCTTGTTGTGCATTGCACCAAGTATACCATATGCCATTGTTATAGGCCTTCCCATCTTCCAATGAGTCTATGCGGTTGAACTTAGATTTAAGCCTCAACTAGCAGTACTACTCATCCCCTTTCCAATCAATATTTAGACATCCCTTTTGATCCTCCTTATTTTCTACCATGTTAAAATTACCTCCATGAGACCGGGGGATGTTAGGTAAGGGGTGATCCCACAATACTAGTTTACAATTCCAGTGAGGAAGGAAAATTGTAAAGAATCTCATGAATTGTTTTTTGCTTTTTAGGGGTTTGCATGAACTGGGGTGTTCGAATGGACCCTGGTTTGAGTGAACCCTATTAAATGATGGGACCCACTTTTTGGCATTTTTTTTTATAACGAAGACAATGGAAAATTCAACAAAAGGGGGGGTTTTCTCGAACCAGGGTCCATTCAAACCCTAGTTCTAGCAAACCCCCAAGGGGGTTTCACTCAAACCTTGGTCTATTTAAACCCCCCTTTTTCCCCCTTACTCTTCTACCCAATCTCTGTAAAAAATTTCTTTTCGAAGCTTGGGTTGAGGATGAAAATGTAGGAGAATTCACAGACCCAATTGGCTGATGGTAGTCCTTGGAACGAGTGATCCATAAAATATAATTTTAATACATTTTAGTTTTATTATGTATTTGTTTTTTAGTTCGATTAAAAATAGGTTTTTCACCAAAAATCAAGCTCTCTATTCTGCACATGTGGAAAAATAGTAAATTATCAAAATAAAATTTTGAAAAATATGTTTAGGCTAGGTATTGATGTCCTTGATCTAGTAAAAAAATAAAAATTTGATACATAGAAAAATGCTATGTTTTATATAGTCCGCTTATGTTTGAATTATAATTGGTTTGAATTCAAAACTTTATTAAGGAAAAAATATTCAATAAAACACTATGTAATCAAACGAACTTGTTAGATATCATAGTTACAAATCTAAATTTGAAAAAAATAGAATTTTATCCTTCATAGATTTTTTTTAATGTTGTATACAGTGAGAATCACACCTTAAAAATGGTGTTTACTAATAAAAACTAGTTTTCGAAGGAGATGGAAAAATAAATGCAATCTGATTCAAAATAAAATAAAATATATATTTAGAATCTACAGATAAAATTTCACAAATCACTAGTTTGCATCATCTTCAATTTCCTCATGGTTTAGCTGCTATAGGTGCCTGAAAGTGAATATTTAGTTAAAAAAAATTAGTTTAGTGTCCAGTTTGGCAAAAATTTATAAACCAATATTGTGGGATCACCCTAAGGTTACCAACCATTTCCATAATTCAATGTGTTCTCTATATTCATATGGTGTTGTAGAGAAAGGGAATCAACTGCTCAAGACCCTAGGTCATGGGTGGGTCTAGAACAATAGGCTACCCTAATCTACCTCAAGCTAAGGGAATTGTTTCAGGAGAGTTTAGATGTTTGAAGGATAAAAGGAAGAAAAACTAGGTTTTTTTTGTTCTATAACAAGTCCAAATGTTTCAAGAAGTCGGGTGAGCAAATTTCCAAAGTATGAAATGTAACTTAGGTAGCTAACTGCCATAGACTATAGTGTGTGACATGAATGACAATGTGATGCATTGGAATCTCAGTGGGGAATTGTCTCTATATAGACATAAAGTATAAAGTACAATCAAAGACTAAAATAAACTCACTAACAACCTAATGGGTATGATTTAATGTGATGGAAGAAATAGAAAGTAATTAAATAAAAAAATGACCAAGCGAAGTACTATGACTAATCTAATTGTGAAATGACAAAGGAGGTTAAGGAAAGTGCACCTTCGTACCCACAAGTTGATATATTCAAGGTCTTCACTCAATGAATAACCTACACATAGAAGAAATTTTTTTTTTGGGGTTGTGTTTAGAGTACTTCCATAGTTAGTCCCACACTTTGGTGTTTCCACCTCCACGGACAACCAATATAGCAACGATAGGAGAAATGTGATAAAGAAAGATATTAAAATGGAAATACCAAGCAATAAATTTAACAACAATATGCTACAATATTAAAATGATAATACAAGAGAAAAGGAAAATGGAGTGATATCATCTTCAACCACATGCACTCAAGGAAAATGGGAGAAGGAGTGAGCTCACAAGCTTTCAAAGACCAATGTTGTTTCAAAAATGAAGAGAGTGAACCAACAAAATACCAACTTGTAGCTTCAATGTAGGTCGTAGAAATTGATAATGCTATGAGAAAAGTGTGAAGATAGTTGCCAAGAATAGATGAGATCAAGAGAGCATGAAATAATGGAAGAGATTTTCATTTGAATGGTGAAATTGGAGGCAAAGGAGTCATTCTAGGTTGGTCAAGGTTGCAGAGACATTATAGTTCATCACCAGTGGAGAATTGTAACATCTCTACACATTCTAAAACAAAGAATCATGTTAGGATGGTAGCACACCATGTAGATTTCCACACATCAAACTAGCATCCCAGAAAGAATATCATCCATCGACACAAAAAAAATCTACCAAGTGGATGGGAAGCGAATGAAGAATGTGGAATTGCATTATCAAAATTAATTCTCTAAGGTAGGAGGTATGTAAATGTGGAATTTTCAAAGGGTGCAAATTCACGCAATTATATTTTTCCCCCACTTTAGCGATCATAAGTGTTAGTGAATGCATGATAAAGTAGAGTGAAAGCTAAGAAATATATACCTAAACTATAAAGGAAGCATACCACAATCTTAAACACTCAAATGAATAGGAAGAGGAGATGGTTCTATAGGTACTAAGTAATGAGGAGATTTAAAAAATGCATTGCAAGCCCTTAGACCTATGAATGGTGAATAAAAGGCTATGTAGGTGCTTGATCCTACAAAGGAGGCACCAAAGATGCATGGTCTAGAGGGAGGCTAGATGTGAAAGGATCCACAAAGTTTGATATGCCCTTACAAGTGCTCAATCCTGCAAGGCAAGCTCGAGGTGCTCAATCCTCCAAGCTTGATTGAAAAAGTAGATTCATAAGTGCTTAGTCCTATAAAGCAACATGTTAATCCATAGAAAAAAATATTAGATAGAAAAAATACACACAAGTATAAAAACAATCATACAAATAGTCAACAATTGAAGGAGAAGATTTCAAAGGGGTACTTCGGGAACCCTTCAAAAGTGAGGGGTCCACTCAAGGACATTCCATTTGAAAGGTTATGATATTTTTTTCAGAAATGCTTTTAGTATCGAGTAATCCTTCAGAATGATTCACAAGAATTCATTCGATCCATTGATGGCTCTGTTCATGTTTTCTCGGTACCAAGCTAGGGCATTAGAGCCCTAGCTTGTGAAGCGAACTCCTTTTTGATTGCTGCGCTAGCTGGGTGGGGTGTTGATTAGCATTGCGGGGGGGCTCCTTTTCCTATTCTTGTGATTGGTTGTTACGGCCTAGCTCGTTTGGGTCTTCTATTTGCTACGCGTGGGGGTGTTTGGCCCCCTTCCTTTGACCTCTGTGCACGAATCTATGGGCTGGAGTGGTGGTTTGGGTCCGCAGTAGTGTGCTGAGGGGTGGTGGAGAGTGCTTTCCTCTACCTTCATGGGGCTCAGTTTCCATTTTGGTGTGGGTGCTGCACACAGACTGTGGTGGGGAGTGGTTTGGTGGCTGGGTAAACCTGTGTTCCCCTTGCATGCCCGTCTTGGGTAGTGTGGTGGCTATGCCTTCTGGGGAGATGTCTCGGGCTTTGCCCGATATGGATTTATGTGCTATGGTTGGATCGAGATCGCCAACCCAAGGAATTTTTTTTGACAATACTCCTTTTTCTCTGGATACAAGGTTTGTGGGGAATAACTTGACAGGGGGTTTGCGCATTTTGAAGATTAACAGATTCCTCAAACGTTGCAAGGAGAGACCCAAAATGGTGATTCTGATTGAAATGATTGCTGAGGATATAAAATATTATTCACAACATTCTCTTTATTGCAAATTTCTAGGAATGAGAGTTTCTTTGCAATTCTTGGAATCTTGGGCCCGAAGGACTTGGGAGCCGAAAGGTGAAATGGATGTTATGTTGCTTGCAAATAACTACTTCATGGTTACATTTAACTACTTAGCTGATCGTAATAGGGTCTTTGAGGGAGGGCCCTACTTTCATAATCAAGTGGGGTTGTTCATCAAGCCTTGGCATGTAGGATTTAATCCTTCTGATGAGCTCTCGAATCATGTTTCGGTGTGGGTTCGACTGCCTAGGTTCCCAGTTGAATGTTGTCATGAGGATGTTTTGCACTTGCTTTCCTCGATGCTCGAGAAACTAGTGGGGCCTTTGACACAAACCCTGGGTAAGAAAGTAATGAATTTTGCTTGAATATGTGTAGAAATTGATTTGATTAAGCCTTTGCCAGATGCTCTTGATATGTGTGTGGGTCCTCATTCTTGGGTGCAGCAACTAGATTACGAGACCCTTCCCTTCCGTTGCCACCTCTATCATGAATATGGTCACTTGCTACGTAGATGTCTGAGGGCCAGTCCTGTGGAGCCTCACCCTCCACCACCTCCTCGCAATCATCCTGGTGTTGAGAAGGGGAAGAATCATGCTTTAGATGAGGTGGTTGGGTCTGAGGGTTTTGTTCCTGTTAAGGCTCGCAATCAGAATAGAGGTCAAAAGAGGACTTTGAATGAAAGATAGGATGAGGATACTTTTAATAGGTTCAAAATATTGGATGATCTTGGTCAGCAAGAGGTTAATCCAGGGTTAGTGAATGTGGATCAGGGAGTGGTGGGTTCTGGTGTGGAGGATCACATTTCTGGTACCCCTTTTGTTCCTTAGGTTGATTTTTCCTTGAATATGGACACTGATTTGCAGGTGGGGGCTTAGGTGTTGTCGGCTCCAAATGGTGAGTGCGTGAAGGCGGTTGGGGATCCTGCTTATCCTGATCGGAGGGTGGGCTCTGATGGGGTCAAGGGCATCAAGCTCTCCCCTCACTTGGGCATTTTGCAAAAAGATGGCAAGAAGGGGGGTTTGGGAAAAGCCTCTAAACTTGGTTGAAAGAAAGATTTGGAGAAGATTAAAATGACAGGGGAGACTTTGGTGGAGTCAGGGTCAGTAAAGACCTTGGATTCTCATTTTTCAAATTTTTTAAAATTATTGTTATTTCATGGAATGTAAGGGGCCTAAATAGTGACCCTCGATAAAAAAGTTGTTCATGAGTTGGTTAGATGTCATTCTCCTGATGTTCTCTTCCTGCAGGAGACTAAGCTGTCTGTTGATGGTATGTTGAGTTTAGTGCCTAAGTTGTGGAGGACTAGTGAATGCCAGTGTGTTGGGGCCCAGGGATCCTCAGGGGGCATGGCTTGCTTTTGGAACCCTCAAAAGATTTGACCTCTATGGTGGCTCTCCTTTAAATCCACTCTCTCCATGGTGGCTGTGTGGTCCAAAATGGGGGAGTCTATTTTACTCTCTAATGTCTATACACCAGTTGAGTTCCAAGGTAAACAAATTTTATGGTCCAATATTCGACTGGTTCATAGTTTGGCTCCTTACCAGCCTTGGATTATAGTGGGAGACTTTAATTCTATTACTGAGTTAGCTGAGAAACGAGGGGTATTCCAAGATTGGAGCCTTTTGCGTTGTTGTTCCAAGATAATATATAGGCTCTTAATCTTGTAGACATCAAGCCTAGCAATGGTCTATTTACTTGGAACAACAAAAGGGTGGGAGACAACTACATTGCAGAATGCTTGGATCGGTTCTTAGTGTCCTGCTACTGGGTCGGGGGTATGTGGTCTTCTAGCTCAGAGATTTTAGATTGGAGGGGTTTGGATCATTGGCCTATTCAGTTCGTGGTTTCTTCTGCTAGGGTGCCTCAGACTCTGTCTTTCAAGTTTTAGTTAATGTGGCTGCGTGATCCTGACCTCCATGGCTATGTTGCTGAATGGTGGAGGTATGGTAGACCTTCCTATGGTACTGCAATGCATACTTTTGCTAAGATACTTCAGTATGTCAAGTATCAGCTCAAACGTTGGAATCGTCACTGCTTTGGTAACATTTTCTTTGAGAAGAAGACTACTCAAGTGGAGCTGTATGGTATTAAAGGCTGATCCAGGAGAATGGGGTGTCTGAGAATTCATTGCGGGAAGAGGCTAGACCCTTGAAAGCTCTTGAGGAGTGGGAGCTGAGGGAAGAAGTCTTTTGGAAACAAAAAGCTCAGATCGATTGGATTCAAGCGGGAGATAAGAACATTGCCTTTTTCTTTAATTCGATGAAGGCTAGACGTCATGGAAATTCTATCTCTACTTTGGTTAATGACATGGAAGAGAATCTTTCTTCTACTCATGATATCACAAATGAAGTTGTGCAGTATTTCTCTTCCTTATTCGAGGAGGAATCACAGGGAAACTCTGATAAGGAAGCCCAGGTTCTTTCTTGTATTCCTTCTTTGATGTTTGAGGAGATGAAGGAGCATTTGATGAGGGATATTACGGTGGAGGAGTTGGAAAGGACTATTTTTCAGATGAAGGGGAAAGCTCTGGGTCTAGATGGTTTCCCGATTGAGTTCTTTCAAGAATTTTGGGATATTATCAAGCTAGATTTGTTAGCTGTTGTTCAGGAGTCTTAGAAGAATAAGCAGATGTTACGGGCTTTAAATTCTACCTTTCTTGCTCTTATTCCAAAATTTGATGATGTGGATAGGTTAAGCCTCTTTCACCCCATCTCTCTCTTTTACGTTATTTATAAAATTATCTCTAAGTTGATTGCTGATACATTGAAGAAGTGGCTTCCGACGTTGATATCTGAGGAACAGAGTGGTTTTGTGGCGGGTCATCAGATTTTGGATGGCATTGTTATTGCTATGGAAACCATTCATTCTATGGCTAATTCTAAAGAAAAGGATATGTTCATTAAGCTGGATATGGCTAAGGCTTACGATAGGGTCTGATGGTCTTTCCTCCGAAAGGTTCTGGCTGCTTTTGGCTTTGAGGAGGAGTGGATTTGATGGGTTATGAGCTGTGTGACTTCAGTTTCCTTTTCTATTTTAATTAATGGGGAGCATTCTAAGATTTTTGGTGCTTCTCGAGGTTTACGACAGGGCGACCGCCTCTCCCCCTACTTGTTTCTTCTTTTGGCTGAAGGTTTGGGTCGATTGATAAAAAGGAATGTTGAGACGGGTCTCATTCAAGGATGGTGATGGGGAGGTGGATTACCCCCGCAATATCATTTATAGTTTGTGGATGACACTGCTTTGATGGGTTCGGCCACCATTAGGGAGGCTACAAACATGCGCACAGTGCTAGATGTTTACCTTGTTGCTTCTGGCCAATTAATTAGTGAGGGAAAATCATCTATCCTCGTCTTCAATACTCATGTCTCCATTTAAAGGAGGATTGCTCACATTTTAAGATTTCAGATTGGGACTCTTCCGCTGACCTACCTCGGGATTCCCATTTCAATTGATAGACAATCTTGAGATTCCTAGCAGGCTATCTTGGATAAATTTTGGGTTAAAGTCACTCAATGGACCCATCGTTGGTTGTCCTTTTCTGGCCGTGTGCAACTGATTAAGTCTGTGGTTTAGGCCCTCCCTGTGTATTGGTGTATGGTTCTTATGGCACCTATGAGTTTTTTCAAGGAATTGGATTCCTTGGCAAGATAAATTTAATGGGCTGGTAGCTTATTGTCTTCTAAATGGAGCCTTGTCAGATGGGATATTGTGTGTAGTCCAGTGCAGTTTGGTGGTCTGAGGGTCAGGTAATCGCTTTTGTCTGGTACGGCTCTAGCTGCTAAATTGTATTGGCAGTGGTGTGTGGAACAAGATCATGTGTGGGCCAGGATTCTAACTCAAAAATACTTTTCGGGGTCCCCTCAGTGTGATATCCCTCGGTACTCTTTGATGGGGAAGGGATTGATGATTTGGAATACTCTTAGGAAAGGGGTTGCCCTCATTAAAGACGATTTATTATGGGTTTGTAAAAGTGGGACTAAGGCACATTTTTGGCATGACTCTTGGGATGGCTACTCCCCCATTGTCCTTCAGTATCTGCATTTGTTGACCTTGAGCCAGAGATTCTATGAAGGGGGATGGACAAAGGTGAGTGACTTTAAATCCATCTCTTATCATGGGTAGTTGGTGGTGGCGGAGTGGAAGACTATGGATGAATGGCCGATTAATGGTATGGTGGAGGAGTGTGTTGAGCTTCATAACATTCTCTCCCACCAGAGTTGTAGTTCCCTTGTTGATAAGGATGTGCTCTCTAGGTCTCCTAACCCAAAAGGGGCTTACTTTGTGGCTTCTAGATATCAGGTGCTGCTCTCTCAGCGGTTGGAAGGGGGGGAGGTTTAGTGGTTGAAGAAATTTTGGAATAAAATCTCTCGGCCAAAGTGTAATTGCTTTATTTGGATTTTGGCTTGGAATAGGTGCTTGACTTGGGATAATATTCAAAAGAGAGGTTTTTTGGGTCCGTCTAGATGTGTACTTTTTGGGGATGCCGAGGAGGACTCTGAGCACTTGTTCTTCCATTGTTCCTTCACTTTACGGCTGAGGCATTTCTGGTGGGGTGTCTGGAAGAGCCCTTGTGTTCATGCTTCTTCCTTGGTGGACTTTTGGGGAAGCTTGAGGAGACCCCCCTCCTCGACTGCTTTCTTGTAGGACATATGGTATGTTGGGCCCATATTTTTGTTGTGGAAAGTTTGGTTGGAAAGGAATAGGAGGATTTTTCGAGGTGAAAACTTGTGGTTTTAACAGGTTTGGTCTCCAATAATGGGCATGATCTAGGAGACAGTGGAGTCCAAATGTGAGATTGTTTTGCCTCTGGAGAGGGAGGATGCCGAGATGATTGGTTGGCTAGGTATTCAGGGGTTATCTCTAGTCTCTGCTTGTGTCAGAAGGGGAAGGCGTGTGAAGCAAAGAGTCCAAAGGGTGGGGAGGTGGGTTCCCCCTTCAGCTGACATTTTGAAAATTAACGTGGATGGTTCTTCTAGAGGCAATCCTGGTCCCGTTGGGATTGGAGGGGTTGGCAGAGATTCTTCAAGATCAATAGTTTTTTTGTTTTCTATTTATGAAGGTCTTCAAACTATCAACAATATGGAAGGTCTGGCTATTCTTTACGCTATGAAACATGCTTATGCTCAGGGGTGGCACAAGGTTATTTGTGAATTTGACTCTCAGGTCTTGATCAAATTGCTTAAGGAACAAAAGATTGATGATATTAGTTGGCGTTTGGCTGTGGTGGTGCAACAGATTCTTCAAGTTAGTTCTGTGATGGAGATGGTGTCATTTGTCCATGTCTTAAGGGAATGGAATAGGGCAGCTGATTTTTTAGCTAAGTGGGCTTTAGAGAATGTGGATGGTTGGAAGGTTGAGGGGTGGGAACAGGTTTCCCAAGACTATTCTTAGGCTCTGGAGAGGATTCTTGCTAAGGATGGGACTGGTATTGGGGTCGGCCGATTTTTGTCATTTTTCTCTATTGGTGTCGAGGGTTTGGCCCTTTGATGTCTTGTAAGGTTTTGTTTTGATTTTCAATAAAGTTTTTACCCCCTTTTTATTTAAAAAAGAAGAAGAAGTAATCCTTCAGAAAGATCTCTTTCATCAAAGAATTTGAAAGAAATAATACTCCCTCACAAGGGCATTTTTTCATACTTCTTCTTTAGAAAAGTACAACCTTCTCAAAGGAAGTTTTCAAATTATTTCTCTATGAATCCATTTTGAAAGAAAAATTCTGCTAGGGGTCCTTGTTAAAGAATACCATTTTTAAAAAAATAAGGGATTTTCAATGAGGGATTCGTTGGCCATCGAATAAACCTTTTTGAAAATTGAAGCAGTATGATATCCTCCCCTAAGATGGTGCATACTAAATACAAATTCATGTGACATCCTAAGGAGAGATAAGAGAGTGATTTTGTGGCCTGTGATACATGATGGGATATAAATGTGGAAATGTTATCACACACATGAGGGACAACACATAGGCACCGCAACATCATGAAACAAGAAAAGAAGAGAGAAAGATGAAAAGGAAACATAAGAAATGATGAAGAAATCAAGAGATAGGGGGATTTGATATTTCAGGGTCATAACTGCTCATCAATATAGATAGATAGATACAATAAAATAATATATATGAACTATCATCAATCCCCTACTATATCAAATCATGGAGAAGGGTACATGAATTTTTTTTTTTGGGGTCAACATAGAAGGGATGCCTAAATGGCCCCAACACTTTGCATTGTCCCCAATTTTTTAAAATCAAGGCACAACAAAGAGAATAATTATGTAAAAAATATAATAAGTTTAGGAAACAAAACACTACTATATCTAGGCACCTACAAGGGTGACAAGGGTCCTCCAAGAACACATAAAACAAGCATGGGGGAAACACAACACACACTAATATAATCTATAGATAAAGAAGCAGTAATCATTCTCCCAATCTAGATCATTATAAGGGAAAGGTAGAAAAGCCTGCAAGGGTGGGATAGTAAGGGGAGAACCCTCTAACTCTCCTGTGAAAAAAATCTTAGGAAGAGGGCCCCTCAAGGTCTTCATCACTCAACTGCTATGAGGTAAACATCATGATTTTACAAAAATCACCAATAGAGACAGGAAATAATCCATTATGTTGAACATGCACTTGAAAAAGGTGTGATGGATCAACTAGTTGGGCGACGAAGGAGGTGCTCAAGATCCACTATGGACCTCACCAAAAGACTCAGGAGTACTGACAAATTCGGGGGACGTCGGGGAAACCTCTATCACTAGGATGGCACAAGTTAAAGAACCAACTTATGAAGAAGGCGATCCATTCTTCCAACCCTCAGAATAAGTAGGGTCATCCTCCAACTTATGCTTCATTGAGGGATGCGAGATCACATAGAAGAAGTGGAAGGAAATGAAGAAGAGGAGAAAACTGTAGTGGACACCACTGAAGTATTTGGCATATCCACGGGCTTAAGAAAAGGTAAGATGTTCGAAAGGGAAATCAGGAAAGGAGGCTTAATTGAGGGAGTGATGGAAACTTGCACCCTTTTAGGGTGAGGGTCATCCATGCTCATGGGGGGAGTTGAAAGCAAGATTGAGGCAATGGGAACTTAAGTAGAAGGGGCAAGATAAGACGGTACAATAGGAGAAATTGACATAGAATTTTATGACTCCCCTTTTACCTTCTATAGAATACCTTGATCAATGGCTAGAGCCTTCCTTTGACACTTACGCTCATGAGAAAGTAGGTTTCTTCAGATCTGAGAGTTGGAAAATCTAGCTTGAAGAGGAGTAGGAGGCCCTTATTCTACCATGGTAGTTTCCATCACAACTGTTTTCGATGGAGAGAGTGAATCTTGGATAGAAACAAAAGGAAGAGATGTAGGAACAAAGGCAAAAATCAATGTAGAAGAAGACTCAAGTGCCTTGATGATGAGCCTCTTCCCATTCACTACCCTAGGAGTAGGAGTAGTCAGAGGCTGTGAAGGTCAAGATGTAGAGGCAACTCCATGGGGACCCTTCCCCTTACCATATAGGATGGGTCAAGGTATCATGGGCAAGATAGGAAAGTTGAACACTTGATGCTTGACCTTTTGCCAAGCAAGCACCATCAAACTCCCCAGGATGCATGGGGGAAGAAGTTGAAGGCACCACAATAAGGAAAGCGGTAGAAGCAATTGAAACTACAAAGGAAGAAGAATACGACTCTTGAGTGTGAGAATAATCCCCCTTCCCCTTTTGAGAGGAAGAGGTAGCCTACTACTACGCTATGGGGTAGGTCATGCCCGAAGTCTTATACTTAACATAATTTCCATAAATCAGGTCCATTTTTGGAGGAAGTGGACCTACTAGGGTAGGTCAAAAATTATCTAGTGGATACCCTCCATGCGATACCATTGACTAATATGCAGTGTCATGCATGGCATGATTTGCACCTTCATGAGAGAATTTTAGACATTTATGAATAAAGGAAGTGACTCCATTCATGAAAACTAGCCATTGGATACGTAGCTTCAATTTAAACAATTCAGATTCTTAAATGATGCTAAAGGTAGCTTTCATAGCTCAGGGTCCCATTAGAATGGAAAGAGTTATAGAACCATAAGGAGCAAGAGAGACCATCATGGGTATGTATTGTGGTTTTCATTTTTCATACTCCTCCCTTTGTAGAGATTTTAGTAGAATAGTCTCCTCTATAATAACATTCATGTGGCTTGTGAGATCCACAAGGACTCCTATCACAATGTTTCCATTGACACAGGTGGGAATATATAGAGGAGAGGGCTTCTTATTCATGGCAAGATCTTGCGATGTAAAAATTATATCTAGTGAGCTAGTCATAGGTTGAGGGGGAGGAATGTGAGTAAATGAAACTATATTTACAAAATATAAGGCCTCAGGAGAAGCACCAAAAGGGTCAATGATAAAAATTATAGAGTGAGACAGAAATGGGTTTTTATAAATCTACACTATTTTCCTTAGCTACAAACTTGTTCATATTCTAATTTTTACCATCAAGGCGAATGGTATCATCATCAATGTAATCTTGTATTTCATGATGCAAGCACATACAATGTTCAATATCATGCCCATGGAGGTGATGGTATTGGTAGAATGCATTTCCATCATACTAGTTGGGTAAGGTTCTCTAAGAGGTCGAGAATCCTCTAAGGTTATAACCTTATCTTTGAACAATTTTTTTAAAATAGAAGAGTAAGATTTATACAACTTTTTGAACTTTATATTACACTTGAGGCCCTTGTCATTAGACTTAGTGACTACTTTAGCAACAAATTTTCCTTTTCTTAAAATTGACACAATAGACCTTCCTTATGGATGAGAGCACAAGGAAGATCCTCCAAACTGAATGATCGTCTGCTAATATTCTTGCAACGTCACACACAGATGCATGAAAGAAGGATACTTCATTGAGGAAAAATTATCCTACCAAGGTCTCTACATAAGTTGTTGATGAACACCTTCTACACATATGAGTCAGGCAACGAGTATGAAATTCATGAAAAGAGTGCTTGCCATTGAGTAATGAAATCAGTAATCTTCTCATGCTCTCCCTGCTTAGATCAGATGAGGTCCCAAAAGGCCATCTTCGACCTGATGTTAGCCTGGAACTATTAGAGAAAATGATTAACAAGAATATGGAGTTGCAAGCAAGGAATGATACTAGTCTAGTGTTGTGTCCTTGCGAGATTGAGGAAATAATTTTGCCATCAAGGCATCATGGTGAAATAATTTTTTACACATCATGTTGAAGGCCTACATATGTGTTTGAGGGTCAAAAGAAAGGTTGGAATATTGACTAGGCAGAGGCTTGGGATAGACTCACCAGTTGGTTTTTCATTTGACCCATATTTTGTAGTAGGCCATTCAAAATAGTGTCAGATCAAGATATACAAAAAATGGAGCCACCACTAGAACCACCACTGAGATTACAACTAGAGTAATTGTTGAAGCCACCATCAGAGCCACTATCATAGCCATTGCCGAAGCCACCACCATAGCCACCATCAGAGCCACCACCATGACCACCATTAGAGACACTATTAGAGCCACCAAGAGCACCACATACACTAGAACCACTATCCCCCATTCCATTGGAAATCCCACTACCATAGCCAACATTTCCGCATGAGGGACATTGAATCCTAGGGGTATTCTACTCACTTTGATAGGAGGCAGAGTAGGAGTGAAGATGTTGACGAAGGGCCCTATTTTAGCTAATGTTGTAGGCAATGAGACACCAATCTATGTTTTGTAAGTGTCGAGAACATGAACTTGGGTAATACTTGACCTCGGCTTATATGTGGGGATATATTCTTTTGTTAAGTCGATAAGGAATCACAAGAATTCTATTCTTGTCTAGTCCTTGTCTAGCATATATCTAATTTCATTAACAACTCTAGCAGCCTTAGTCGTGTTTTGATTTTTCCCAAAATGGTTCCCAAGATCTAAAATACTCTTACCTAAAGCTAGGAGGTGCTCTGCGAGAATGGTGATAGCTTCATCCTCATCTAGAGGTGGAGGTATAGGAGAAACAAGAGGAGTAGGGAAACAAGTGGTTTCATTGAAGAAACTCGTCTCTACCATCGATACCATCTCCTAGGAAGCAAGAGCCATAGTGACCTTGAGAAATCCATTTCTAAGTGTTGCACACTTCTTCTAAATATGTATCTAGAAGTTGTAGACTGAGTTGTGAAGCTCATAAATCATCACAATACACAAGCCCACAACCTACACAGACACACGAGAGAGAATCTCAACCCAAAGAAATAGATACTAAAAATTTCACGTCGGGTTCACCAAAATGTAGAGGGGGCCCGACTGCTCAAGGCCTCAAGTCATGGGTGGGTCTAGAGAAATAGGATTCCCTGATCTACCTCAAGCTAAGGGAATTTTGTTGTGAGATTTTAGAGGTTTAAAGGATGAAAGGAAGAAAATTTAGGTTTTTTTTATCCTTTAGCAAGCCTGAATTTTTGAAGAAGTCACGTAAGCTAGTTTCAAGAGTTTGAATTATAACTTAGGTAGCTCACTGCTAGAGGACTATAGTGTAGGACATGGAAAACATCATGACACATTGGATTCTTAGTGGGGAACTGATGTTCTTACAGATAAAAAGTGTAAAGTACAATTAGAGATTGAATTAAATCGCTAACAACACAACGTGTATGATTTAATGTGATGATAGAAACATAAAGTAACTAAATAATAGAATCATCAAGATAATTACTATGACTAATATAATTGTGAAATGAATAAGGATGGTAAGAAAAGTGCACCTTATTACCCACGAGTTGATATCTTCAAGGTCTTCACTTGATGAACAACCTACACACACAAGAACAAGAAAATGTTGGGGATATGTTTAGAGGATTTCCATTGACAGTCCCCCACTTTGATATTTTAACCCCATGGATAGCCAATATAGCTGCAATGATAGGAGAATGTGATAAAGAAAGATATTAAAATGGAAATACCAAGAAATACATTTGTATAAGCATGAATTTGTAACCCTGATGCAAATTCCCTTTTACCCCCTTACACTTTAGAAAAACTAAGGCGAAGGGTTAATTCCACTTAAGCCCACTGTCCACATCACACTTGGTGCCTATTTTGTGTGTCGATGGAGGCATTTCTATCGAGGATGCATGTGTAGCATGTAAATGTCCACACAACACACTTACATCCCTAGCAGATTCCTACAGTTGAATTCTACAAAGAAATTACACTTTCAATTGGAAGTCGAAGTGTAACGCACCTCTTCGACTGGCCGACTTGAATATGACCATTTTCATCCTTTCCTTCATATTATTGACCATTCCATCCATTCTCAAGTTTGGTGAGATCCTGAGTTCATCTCTTCATATTTTCTCCACTCTTTCAAGAATCCACAAGCTTTGTAGCAGTACTTTACACTCCATTGCAAAAATCTACCACTCAATCACTATGATAGTGCAAGTGTAGGATAAACACCATTGCAACAAAGGCTTGATTTCCTCTCATTTTCTCCTCCACAAGCCTTGGGCGGTTTGGATGGAGGTGGTAAGCTCATCTTATCTTCTCTATCATCTTGGTTGAGTAAGAACGTTCTATTTTGTAGTGTGTTTTGTTTATGTAGCTTGTATTCCCTTTTTAATCTTTATTCCTATCATTGCAAACTTGGTTGTCCATGGAGGTGGAAACACCAAAATAGGGGTTTGACTAAGGTAGGCCCTTAAATAGTCCAAAAATTTCCCCCTTTCTCTGTGTGTAGTTGGAGAGATCTCGAAGCAAGCTGGTGAGAGGATTTTTGTATGGAATTATCTTTGTCATCCTTGCGGTAATATATTTATTTTATCACATTCGTATTTATGTTTAATTTTTCTTAATCTCATTCTGCTATTCAAGAAACCTATAAACTAGGCTAACACTCCTTTCTTGAGGATTTAACCTCGTCTCTCTAGTTTTCTGACCGTACGGATGCCAACGCACCTATGAGACACCAGTGTGCCACACTATCATCCCAAAAATGCACTTCTGTCCTCTGACAAAGAGCTGCCTGAGACGTAGAGTTGAACTCAAAAAGTGACTCATCTAGTCTCCCTTCATTTCTCGTGATTGCAGAGTGATCAAAGGACACATAGTATTGATCATTCTCATCCCTTCTATCCTAATATTCCATTAAACTGAGGTAAGTTATGGTTGCCTTTCCGATCTTGGTCTTTCGTGACCTGGGGCCTTGCAGTGATTGGTCTCCCTCTCTTACATTTTTGGTGAACCTCACGTGAATTTTTTTGGTTCTATTTTGTGATACTAAAAGCCCCTTTCCTTGTATCCTAGGAATTTTGTAGGTGTGAGTGTCGTGAGGCTTTCACCTCACAACCCAACCTACGACCCCTAGTAGGCGTAGCTGGAAGGTTCCAAAGTATTGCATAACAAAAACTTAATTGGGTCACTACCTTATCTCATAAATCTTTGGAGGCTCTGTAGAAGTACTGTTTGGTGTGCTTGGTGGCCTCTTTCTTAAATCAACCTATTCTCTCTATGCAGACTATGAGTAGTGGTATGAGAATAACCTTCACTCCACAGGACCTGCTGATGGGCTTCAATGGAGAACCATCTCCTCTTTACATTCTAGCAAGGATAAATGGGAATATTATAGTAGGTGTTCTCGTTGATCCAATGTCTCAAGTGAATATAATAACTGAGGAGATCATGTTGATTAACTTCCTACATAAGGATGGGTATGACGTACCTAAGAGTATCATCTGCACACACAAATTTTTTTTTGTACCTCCTATAGGAAGTATTGTCCTATTGGTCCTCTTTGGGCCCAAATATGTGAGCCTTAGATTTTCCATCATCTCAGGGTTTGAACTCTTCAGAGTGAAGCTAGGTAGCCCCTGGTTGGTAGTTATAGACCATCGGTTGCCCATGGCAGCTATACCCTAGATTAATTTTTTCCTACGTCTCTTGGTCCTCTCCCGCCTAGGAAGGACCTCTTATATCACACATATCAAAACAATAAGAAAGGGCGCACTAGACCAAAAGTAAGGTATCCTCCTTTGCCTATTGTGTCCTCCTCTTTCCCCACTTTTTGCTTTGATCTAACTAGTTTTGAATCTCTTATGGCTTCTGTTGCGAGCGCACATGCATCTAGAAAGGTGTAGGTGTTTATTGCTACTTTGATGGAGCCACCCCTACTAGCCTTTGTTCTAGATGTCTCACCTTTCCCAAAGCCCATGGATATGGTTAATAATTTTTTCCTACTCACTGCAGTTCTTTCCTCTTCTCCTTCAATCCTCCTTGCTTCATCTATGGGGTGTTCACCTCCTTCGATGAAGAAGAAGGGGAGTTCACTTATGTCCTACTGATGGAACTAGTCTTGGCCTCCCTCAAGTTTGTCACCACTCTCGAGTTTCTTAGTGAGCCTAGTGGTGAACCTGAGGTGAAAAATCCTCTATCCATCGAGGTGAAACATGGAACTCCTGTCAAGTGTATGTTTAACTCGGTGGATGAAGTTTTGACCTTGTTAGTGATCTTCAAAAATTCATTGACCTTGGATGCACAAGAGTTGAGCGATGGAGACCTCATTGGTCCATATTCCTTAGCCTTGTTCCAGGAGGATCAAAAGCTCCTCCCCTTAACATTATAACATTGCAAGCTTATCATCCTTCCACCTACGATGATCTAGAGTGGGAAGCTAACGACCTCTTGGTTGACCAGTGTTAGGGGGAGACCCTCTTCTTGATCTTTAGATTAGATGTGCATGTGTTGTAACATGTTCCCTCATTATCATGCTAAATGTGTGTGGATGACCCTCGTCACCCCTATTGGTGCCTGGATACAGGCGTGGTTTTTGTGTTGTAAACCTTCTTCTATATGTATCTCTATTATTCCATGTTTTTGATTGACTTTTCGTAAATTGAGGATGATGCAAAGCATTGGGGGAATTTAGGATTCCCTTCCATGTTGACCCAATTTTTTATGTTTACTTTATCTTGCATCCATTATTCTTGATCTGATTGGGTATTGATGATATTTCACCTCTCACTGGTGTTACCTACTACTTATAATTAAAGGCAGATCTAACCCCGCAAAACCAGATCCCCCTATACCCTTTGTTTGTGATCTATTTTCTTTTACCTTTCCCTTCATATTTCTATATTCTTTGCTTGAGTTGTGCCTCTTATGTGTGAAAATGTTACTTCTACATTGTATGATCCTTAGAAAATGCAGCCATTTCCAAACGAATCTTTTCTCAAAGATCCTTCACACATTTCTTTGTTAGAATTGCATTCTCAACTTGAAACCCTAATGTAACATGTTTCCTTCATCATGGGTTCAAAAAGAAAGGACTTGGAAACCCTCCTTTGAAGCAGGAATGGTCTTAGTCTTCCGCTTGCATGGGGGAATGTCCTTCCTTTTGAATTCCTTGACGATGAATCGATTTGAGAAAGAAGACAACAAATTTTGAACAGTGTGTCCCTTGAGTGGACCCCTCCTCTTCATGTTGGGTTCCCAAGGAACCCCTTCAAAAACTTTCAGCAAAATTCTATGGCGTCTAGCCTAAGGGAATCTCGGCTAGACCGGTTTCACATCCTTGTATCTAGCTTGGGGGCAACCTGACTAGACCGGTTTTACTTTTTTCGTGTCTATTCTGGGGCCGACTAGACCTACTTCTCATCCTTATGTCTAGCTTGGGGGAAGCTTGATTAGACTTCACTTTTCAAACAGTGTGTCTCTTGAGTGGACCCTCCCTTTTGAATGGTTCTCGAGGGACCCCTTTTAAATTCGTAGAACTTAGTGATGGTCTATGTGATTGTCCATTCACTAGCCTATGCGGCTGCTTCCTCATGTGTTCTATCTATTGGTAAACATGTTTCCCTCTGTAACTATGGAGTCTCCTTTGCTCGGTCTCCCTCATGTGAGAGATATTGGGGGATACCTCCCTTTGCAGGTCTATGGGTATGTAAGGTACTCTTCCTAGTTTCCCTCATGTGAGAGTTCTTGGAGGATAACTTTCTTGTAGGTCTACAAGTCTGTAAGGTTCTCTTCTTGGTTTCCTTCATGTGAGAGTTCTTGAAGGAGACCTCCCTTGTAGGACCGTGAGCCTATGAGGTGCTTTCATACTTTAGCTTTATAGTTTCGTGAAACTATGAAGTGATTTTCTACACTTCCAAATTCACCAGACCATGCTTTTCTTCCTCGTCAAATTAGGTATACTTCTCTTACTTTGTTACTTCCTTACTACTCTACTTTACCGAAGCACTCATCAATACTCGTGCTCATTAAAGTGGGGGAAAAATGTATAAGTGTGAATTTGTACCCCTAATGGAAATTCCCTTTTACCCCCTTACACTTTAGAAAACCTAAGGTGAAGGATTAATTCCACTTAAGCCCACTATCCACATCACACTTGGTGCATGTTTTTTGTGTCAGTGGAGGCATTTCTATCAGGGACACTCGTGCGGTGTGAAAATGTCTGTGCAATGTGCTTACATCCCTAGCAGATTCATGTGGTTGGAGTCTTTAGAGACGTTACACTTTTTATTGGAAGTCGAAGTGTAACACTCCTCTTTGGCTGGCCGACCTGAATATGGTTATTTTTCATCCTTTCCTTCAATTCTTGACCATTCCATATATTCTCAAGTTTGGAAAGATCTTGAGTTCATCTCTTCACATTTTATACACTCTTTCAAGAATCCAGAAGCTTTGTAGCAACACTTTACACTCCATTGCAACAATCTACCACTCCATCACTCTGATATTGTAAGCACAAGACAAACACCATTGAAGTAGTGGCTTGAGTTCCTCTCATTTTCTCCTCCAGAAGCCCTGACCACTTTGGACAGAGGTGGTAAGCTCCTCTTATATTCTCTATGATCTTGGTTGAGTAATCATGTACTATTTTGTAGTTTCTTTTGTTTACGTATCTTGTATTCCCTTCTTTATATTTATTCCTATTATGGAAAAATTGGCTATCCATGGAGGTGGAAACACCAAAATGAGGGTTTGACTAAGGTAGGTCCCTAAGCAACCCCAAAATTTCCCCCTTTTTCTGTGTGTAGATGGAGATATCTCAAAGCAAGTTGGTGAGAGGATTATTGTATGAAATTATCTTTGTCACCCTTGCGGTAATACATTTCTTTTATCACATTCGTATTTATGTTTCATTCTTCTTAATATCATTATGCTATTGAAGAAACCTCCAAACTAGGCTAGCAGTCCTTTCTTGAGGATTTAACCTCATCTCTCTTCTTTTCTAGTTGTATGGACACCAACACACCATTCTATCATCCCAAAACCTCACTTATGTCCTATCACAAAGAGCTACTTGAGATGTAGAGTTGACCTTAAAAAGTGACTCATCTAGTCTCCCTTCAATTCTCAAGATTGTAGAGTGATCAAAGTACACAGTCTTCATCATTCTCATCCCTTCTTTCCTAACCTTCCTTTAAACTAAGGTAAGTTAGGGAAGCCTTTCCGCTCTTGGCCTTCCGTGACCTGGGGCCTTTTAGTGATTGGTCCCCCTTGCTTACAATTTTGAACAACAATATGATAGGATATTCAAATTATAACACAAGAGAAAAGGAAAATGGAGTGATATCACCTTCAACCATGTGTGCTCAAAGTAAATGGGAGGAGCGAACTTGCAAGATTTTGAATACCAATATTATCAAAAAAACAAAGAGAGTGAACAAAAAATACCAACTTACAACTTCAATGGAGGTGGTAGAGCTTTAGAATGCTGTGAGAAAAGTGTGAAGATAGTTGCCAAGAATAGATGAGATCAAGAGAGCATGAAAGAATGAAAGAGATCATCATTTGAAGGGTGAAATTGGAGGCAAAAGGGCCATTTCAGGTCGGTCAATGGAGAACTGTAATGCCTCTATAGATTCCAGAGGCAAGACTCCTATCAAGATGAAAACATGCCTTGTAGATGTCCACATGCCATGCTAGTGTCCCAGACAAAATATCCTCCATCAACATAAAAAGAAGCTGCCAAGTGGATGGGAAGTGAATTAAGGATGTGGAATTACATTATCAAACTTAATTCTCTAAGGTAGGAGGTATGTAAATTTGGAATTTGTAAGAGTACAAATTCACAAAATTATAGGTGCATAAATTGAGCAACTACCAAATTTAGAGCCATCTTTTTCAAAGGATGCCCATACAACCCTATTGCAAGGGGATGTGCCAAATCCTGTAAGCTGTTGATTCTTGAGTTTCTCCATTAGGATGGCTGCTCCATCCTTTCCCCTATCATTTTTGGTGACAAGGTAGGAGGATTCATTCTAGATAAATCTCATATTATTTTCAAGGGTAAATATAGTAGCCTTTACCTCCTATAGGAGTACAAAATCCTTGTTCCTCTCAAGATTAAGGATCCTCCTAACCATATACTTCCTATCTGGGGATTCAAGACCCCTTACATTCCATGATGTATAGTTAATGTTAATTCATTACTTGCATTTAAATTGGACTCTTTTTCATTCCTAAATAAGTCAAAGTACTTAGGAGCTCTTTTCTCACTTTCTAGTCTTTTGGGGCTAGGTGTGGGTAGCACCACACTTATTTTTTTTCCTTTTTTTTTTTCTATGTTAAAGCTTCTTATACTGAGCTTGAACACTAAATATTTCTTCCTACCTATCCTCTTTGGTGCAAGGGGGACCATTATTGAATGCTTCTTTGTCTTTAGTGATTTTATCATTATCAGAGCACCTATTTTGGCCTACTGGTTCACTAGTATTATAATTTTTATTACCATTCCCCTCCCCAAGAACATGGACCCCCTTAGACTTGAATACAAGGTTCAAGTAATCCTTCTTGTTTTTGAATATGGATTTTGAATAACCTTCCAATTTATTAGATTCTTCATTTTTTAAAACTAGTTTATCACTTCCTAGAGGATCATTAGAGTTGAGCCTCAATTTATGGGAGGTTTTTTTAGTGGTTCCCAACAAAGCATTGGGCGCCCTTAGAGAATTATCTCCCATTTGTAATTTTTTTCCCAAAATTGACATGGCTATTTCTAGGGCTTTCCCCTTGATGTGGCTTAGGAGGTAAATGTGGGTTAGTTCCTTGGGGGAATCCACTACCTTCTTGTCTGTTCTCAAAGTCTGAAATAATATTCTTCAGCCCAAGGGAGCTCTAGTGAGATTGTTTATTTTAATTCTCTTTAATAAGATATTTATTTTTTGTGGGCTCATTGTGAGAACCCGAAGTAAATAATTTTTTAAGGTATAAGACTTCCACCTCTAGTTTATTAACTTCAATTTTCTTAGCCAAATTTATATTATTCCTTATTTCTTCCATCACAATTTTTTGTGCATTTTCTTTGTGTTCATATACTCCTCATTTGATAAGAATTTCTTAGAATTATATTTTTTTAATTTTTAGGAGGGTTTCCAGTTTGGTGGTGTTTCTATCATAATTGTTCAATTGATTCCTTATAATTCCTCTTCCTCTCAGGAAGGTAAAAAAAACTGGCATTGAAAACATGCAATGTGTTTCAGTGGCTAGCGAACCTTCCTCGTTATTTTTTGGGGTTGAGCCAAATACTTCACCATTATGGGCTGAAGATGAAGTTACATTTTTCCCCTGATGACATATTGCTTGGATTTAATTGGAAAAAATATTCTATATCCCTAGATCCCGAGGAGATAGAGAAACTTGAAAATGAGTTAGGGTTATCTTTAATAGAGGCTTCCTTGCTTCCCTTATGGGAATAATTCTCCTCCATTATGTGAAAATTGATGTTTTTATTTCGATTATTTTTTTGGATGGTAGGGAAATCCTTTCTTATGTGCCCTTCTTACTTGTACAAATAATAGACATTCAACCCCTAAGATTTTAATTGGGCAAGAATAAATACCATCATCAAGATGAATATCTATGGAATTTGGTACTTCCAAACCTAACATCAAGGAGATAAGGTCCCTTGCATTCATATCTGGGAGGGATACACAAGGGTTATCAATTCTAAGGATAATTCCCATGGGACCCAAAATTTGTGGGATAAAGGACCAAATATCTCATGGAATATTTTTAAAAGAATCCATTTAGGGTATGATAGTGCCAAAATTTCCTTAGAGTTTTCCCCATGGGTCCAAGACAATATCCAAAAGACACTCTTGCCCACGTTCCAGTAAGGTTTCTTAAATAATTTTTGTTATATTTCAAGATTCGTCAAGAAAACCAAAAACAGGCCTTACTGGATCATTCGACAGAATGAAATCGAGACTCCCATATTATTATTCAAAAAATTCAAGAAGAAATTGTCTAAGAATTTTATAGAAGGTATTTTTTCTGAATCAACTGCAATCATGAAAATGACAAAAATATTTAATCTTACCCTTTTAAATTTAATAACTTATTTCATATCATTGTTAGAAAAAACATGCATGTTTGATAGGCGATGGGAGGAACCCTTACCTTTTTCCTCACCATTTTTGTTGGATACATCACCACCATCATAGGAGAAGATGACCAAATTTCACTCTTTCTGAGATGGAAGGAGTTGCCTTTGCAACGAAATCCCATAATGATTTCCCACAATCATCTAACTTATTGATGGATTTAGTCCCATTTACAGGAGGAGTAGAGGGGGTCATACCCCCCTCCATTAAGAATTACATATCAATTATCTTCACATATTTACCAATAATAAAATAGGTTATAGAATGAGACATTTAAAACAATAGCTACAATTAATTTTTCCTCTCTTCATTAATAAATACACAAATATATTTATATATTAATAAATTTATTTTATTTATATTTATTATCAATACTAAATAAAAAATAATATAAACCTAAATGATTAATTATAAAAATGATCACAAATAAATTTAAAATATATACAAATTAAATCCCACATAAAAATATTTAATTAAAACTAATACCCAAAAAATCCTCAATACTTAACACAAACAAGAGCTCTGAAGGAGCTAGAGTCCCTACCAAGCAAAAAAAGTTTTCTTTTTGATATTTGCAATAGAGCATGAAAAATAAAGTCAGTAACTATAAATCATGTTATAAAATTTATAGTCTTTAGTCAAGTACTATAATATGTATATATTTTTATGTACCTATATAAACACATACATATATGTATATAGCATGGATGTGTAATGGCATACACATGTGTAAAATTTATATATATAGATCCTCACATGCATACATACATACATACATGCATAAATACATACATACATACATACATACATACATACATACATACATAAAAGACATTGGTGGATTTCAAACAAACAGGTTACAATAGACAAATCACATCACAAATAGCTGTGCATATTAGTGGCAATACAAAATATTGTCAACATTTGAATCAAAATTTGAATGCAAAAGCAAGGAGCAAGAAAATACACATAACCTAATGTACCATCATAGTAGGAATAAGATGCTCATTATCACTTTTTCCATAACATAAGCCAATGATCAGATATAAGTTTCGTTGGTGTAGATCTAGGCAATGCATATTTTGTCTTGTAGAGCTTGATTGATCATTTTTAATTTGTCTTTGCAATGTGAATGTTAAGTGGGAGAATATTAGGATTAGGTGTATGATTCATCTTGTAAGTTTTATTTCTTGATTACCCATATTTAAGAATGTAGATGACAAAAAATTTATGAACTTCAAAAATTATGAGATGTGGACATTATCCATTCTTTGAAATACTTGGAGTAGTTATAGAACATCCTTGCAATTAAATACTTCCATGGAGTGCATAGATTTGAGAAACTATTCATATTGATTTCTATGAAATAATCTACGATATGAAAAGATGTGTAAGAGGAGTTACTTTCTAATCTAGGATGTTGATCATGACCATTTCTATATATATATGTATGTGTATGTATATATATTGATACATATATATAGTATGGATGTATAGATATATATAGTAATGGAATACACATATATAGATGTATAAATATAGATACATATTGGAACCTCTTAAAAACTAAGATGGTATGGTGTTATGTGTCTATTATCAATCAGATATGCACCCTATGCTAAGCTCACAGAAGACCTAACTATTTGTTGAAACATGGAAACCCTCTTCAGATGTGGGTGATCTATGTGAAGAGAGAATCTCCAGAGTGAGATGGTTCTCCAAATGAAATTTTCTACTCTAAATGATTTTTTGAGGTAAAGGGAAAAAGGATAAATTGGAATTTTAAACTCTAAACTAAGATGTTTCACCAGAAACTTACGAAATTCTGACACCACCACTCACAACAATTTCTCTAAAATAATAGCTCTCACAACCTCACTGGCACATATTTTCATCAGTAGTTTGTATGAAGATCTATAATCTAAATACAACACACAACCTGAAACTATGTAATTCTAGACACAGATTCACAACACAAGACATAAAAGGACTCAAATTTGAATCATAAAGACATAAAATTGCTATTGTAAAAAAAGAGATAGAAATGAGAAGATCTTTTCTGCTTTATTGAAATTGAAAGAGTGTCTAGTACAAAATATGAGTACAAATGCTTACAAAATTCTTTGTAAGTGAACAAGAGAGAGAGAAGCAATAAATTGAACTAAGAAAAACTAAGTTTTTCTCCAAAATATATCTCTCCAAACTCAAATCCGAGCTCAAAAGAAAATCTGAGAAAAAAGCCCCCAAAACTACATCATACTGAGTAATAAAAGCGAAAATTCCCCACTTTTTGCATGTCCATCCAAAAGACCTCCAGAATTAGGCTCAAACTACTTTAAAACTGGAAAAAACAAACCTAGTTTTTTGTCATCTTTTAGAACTCACCCAGGAAAACTCAACAATTATACTTTCATTAAAACAATTTATAAAAACATTGCTTTATCTTTGCTTTACAATATTTGTAGTTTAAAATTGCTTATATTATGATTTTCCCAATTCGCCTTTATCCTGATTTTTTTTGAAATTCAAGATTTTGGAGAAAATATTTGCAAAAAATAGCATGCTTCCATGCTCCAATTACAATTGATTTTTATTAAAAATTCATAAAAATATAGGAGAAATATTTACTATTGATTCCTAGTTGATTTTTATTAAATCAATAAAAACAAATACCTAAGCATATCAATATTTGATTTTCCTCTAAGGCATAGGCATTGAAAATAAATAAAATACCCTAAGGCGTTTTAGATTTTTTGAAATATCAATTAAATGCCTACCCTAAAGACCTAGGCAACGATACTATAATAAACCTTAAAAAGGTTGACCTAGGCTCATGAAATATGCTTAAGGCAAAAATACATTACCAAGGGATGATATTGAAGTTATTGAAAACTTAAATCAATGTGATGAGATGCAAAAGGCGAATTAGGGTAACATGAAAACCCAAAAATAAAACAAAGGCCCTAAGATTTTGGCCTCATTTCTCACTTTGTGTTTGAAGAAAATACTCTCTGCAAGAGCTGCCAAAATGGGAGAGCTATGGAGTCTATATTGAACTTGAAATTCACCATTTTTCTATAGATTGGCCTCTGAAAAAGATGGTAAGCTCCTTCTTTGATCTGAAACTTTTCATCTCTATTTTGAACACTTTGAAAATAAATTTTTGAGGTATTAGAGTCTTCTTAGGTATGCCATTATCACAGCTTCCTCATGCATTTTTTTCTGCATATTTTGTTAAATAAAACTCAAATGAGTTTGATAAAATAATGATAATGAAGGTTATTTTATTTTATAGAAGAAAACATTTGGAAATTTATGTGTATCTCCTTTATTGCAGACCGTGACTATTGTACGCTCTCTGGTGAATTTCCATAAAGAAAACCCTCAAATTTCACAGATTGTTGCTTTGATTTTGATATTTCAATGACAAACCGTAAATGGGTTTCACCTTCTATGAACATATGTGGTTAATAGACCCCTCCAGGCTATGACTAACCTTCCTTTGATCTGGGTATTTTGCATTTATGATTTTTGATGCAAACCTAAGTGGGTTTTAATATTTGATGAAGAAAAAAAAGTTTTCAGGCCGTGTCCATCATAACTCAATAATGTATTTTATTTCACATGTCTTGCATATTTTCTCGTGTAAAAGAGCTTGATTCAAAACTCTGTATTTGAACATCGTTTTAATTTTTAAAAGAAACAATGCTTCCATTTTGTGTATATTTCAATGTAGCTTTGCTTGCTTACATTCAGATTGTAAGATTTACTTTACTTAGAAAATTTACTTAATGATGCAAGTTGATATGTCACTCAAATGGAAACATGCATATGTCAACAATTGCTTTCTTTGTTCTTCTTGAAACTATTTCATGTAGTGAGAGGCTACATTCTTCAGCTCCGTCTTGATAGAAAATATAGTCTTAATTCTACTTGTCATGCATTCTATAATTTCTATGAAAACAAATGTTAAACATGAATTTTTGGTTTTTGCATAGAAGATTCAAAAATATACCACGATGAAAGTGTTCTGGAACTCTTTTGAATTTCCTCAGTTGTTTATTGATAATTTGTAAACAATGCATTATGTATGCTTGTTCACTATCACTCTTTAGAAATGAATATCTATTGTTCAAAGCATAATGGATACTTAAAACAACATTGTTTTCTTGATTAAAACATGTCATGACAACCATGAAAGTTAGACTAAAAAATTTCAATAATGCATTAGTTCAGTTTTGTTCCTGAAAGGCACCAGATAGACTTTTATTCACTTATAATTCTCATTTTAAAGTATAAGTTGTTAGTTATAAGTGGATAAAACTTCTCAGTTTCTTTGCAAATAACCTTTTTAGCTGAAATGTTTATCTTTCCTCAAAAACCCCTTACTGTAAGCTAAGGGGCAACATGATGGGATCAACCCTTGTGGGAGCCCATTTTACTCCACATGCTTTAAATCTCCAAAACATGAAAACAATATGGCTTTTCCTATACCTGCACAAGAAAAAAAAAATGATAACATAATAATAATTCCAAAGTACCTCTATGATATTTCATTTTTAGGCTCTCATTATTGTACTCTTCATTTTAGTTGATTCAATGCATTGTAAACATTGGATTATATCTTTGTTGGTAGAGCACATAATGTAGTCCATATTCAGAGCTCTAACAATCCTTTTCTCATGATGTAGGTTCAATCCAAAGTGAGAGCAAGGATGAGACAACTGCAAGAAGATCAATTGAAGAATGAAAAATAGGCAATGATGGATATGCCCTATGTTATTTGCTTCCTTTCCTTTATCTTCAGTTGTATAATTTATTCCTTATAATGCATTATTCAAGCTACTTTTGTGACTTGTGTGGAACATTTAATTTCTGTTCTCCATTTCCTTTCTGAAAATAAATGTATCAAAATTCAATCTTGTACAATTCATTTCTAAATAAATGAAATATTGTAATGTGAATGAACTTTGTAAAATAAATGAAAGCAATGATTATGCTCAATCATTTATGTATTCTATTTTGTATTCCATTCATGCTGCAATGCATTGAATAATAATTTTGAATCTCAACCTACTTAACACAATTGCAATACAAAACTGATCCTTGGTAAAGGTTGATACAAACAACAAATTTAGCAATGCAAAAATTAAAGTGAAACTTTCACTTTAAGAAATGAATCAAAACTAATCAGCTTTGCCAATTGAGCTATAGTGAAAATTGGAAATATTTTGGTGATTTCTTCTGAATTCTTGTGTACTAAGCATTAGATCAGTTGCCTTCAATACTTAATTGGGCATGAAGTCATATCTTTCCCTTCATGAAACTCAGAAACTCAAACTGCAACACTCCAAATAGAAGCGAAACAAAATTGAACAAAACTAAAAGCAATCTAACAGGCCTTGATGGCCAACCAAACATGCGTGGAAATGCTTAAGGGAACACAAAAAATTGGAATGAAATGCACATTAGCGCTTATTAATAGAAACTACTCTACTATTTACAATAATAGTACTTATCTTAGAGGCAATGCTTGAGGTGGATCCCATTAAATGGGATAGGCAACACCTCTCCAGTGAACTTAGAAAGTTGGAATACATTATGATCCTTACACTCTGTAATCACATAAGGCCCATCCCAAATTGCATCGAATTTGGAATGCCATCCAGGTTTTATCTTATACTCGTTCCATTTGAAAACTGAATCACCAATGATGAATTCTCGTGGCCTTGCCCTTTTATCAAAAGAACTCTTCATCTGAGCTTGATGAATCTCAAGCTTCCTCAATGATTCTTTTGTGGTCTCCTCAAGCTCCATTAACTATGCAAATCTTACTTCAAGAGGTTGTTCATTCAACAATTCCAATTCTTTAACAAAACTCAAGGTTGGCAATTCAATAGAAACAGGTATCTTAGCTTCGTTTCCATAGGTAAGCACATAGGGAGAGTAACCAGTAGCTCTTTTAGGCATCACCTTGTCATCCCAAAGGGATAACTTTAGCTTTTCATGCCATGTCTACTGGTTATCCTCTACAATTTTCTTAATTATCTTGATCAGATTCTTGTTTGTAGATTTTGCCTGCCCATTACCCTATGGGTAATAGTTAGAAGATGTATTCAGAAAAATATTCTTCCTAACTGACCAGTCAAAAATCCTCAAACCAATGAAGGCTAAACCATTGTTAGAGATTATAGAATCTGAAGTACCAAATCTTGACACTAAGTCTTGATAAAAATTAAGCACAATAGTCTCATTTGCTTCTTTTAAAGCAACAACTTCACTCCACTTAGTGAAGTAGTCCATTGTAGTCAAACTCCATTTATGACCCATGCTTGAGGGTGGATTGATTGATCCAATGAAGTCCAATCCCCACTTGGAAAATGGTTGCTCCACCTGAATAGGGTGTAGAGACATGGCTGCAAGCCTCTATTTTCTAGAAAACAAAGAACACTTCTCACATCCTCAGACCCAAGTAATTGCATCTTTGAACAGGTCTGACTTATAGTAACCAACCTGCATGATCTTTAGGGCTGTTGTTCTTGCTGCGAAGTGGCATCCTAATGGCTCATCATGAAATTCTCCTAACAACTTGTCAACTTGACCAGGCTCAACACATCTTAATAGAACACCTTGAAAGTCTCTATTATAAAGGATACCATCAATAATAGCATAAGGAATGCCTTGTAATCTATAGTACCTTATTTTCGCTCTATCCAAGCCTTTGAGACACTCATCGGTCTAAAAATAGCATATCATTTGTTGCACCAGGAACTAAAATAATTGTATCATCAATATTCAATATTGTATCAACATCTTCAGCTTCTTTTAATTTGCTACCTTTTGTATTTTCAAAAATCTTCTCACACAAACCCCTGCCCCTAACAAGCTCAGTTATTTTAATGTCAATATCAAAATCCATAACCTTGGTTATCAAACCAACACATTTATCATTAATATCTCGGTTAAGTAAGAAATCCTTAATAGTCTGTTGAGCAACTAATAACTGAATTTTGTTATTGTATAACATGTGCCTCAACTTTTTGAGGATTCTTACAACATCAAAAACAAGTTTCTCAACAAAATAATACTTCACCTCATAATCATGTAATACTTGGTTGAAGAACGCCATAGGCTGCTCCAGCCCTTCATTATTTTGCTGGCATAACATAGCTGAAATAGTATCAACCCCTCCAAAAGCATAAAGAATGAAATATTTGTCATACTTTGGATTAATGAGGGTAGGGGCAGCTGCTAGGGTTTCCTTAATTTTCTCAAATCTCCTCTTACCCTCCTTAGTCCAACTGAAAGGCATGTTCTTTCTAAGCATAGCAGCGAGGGGCTATAATAAAACTGCAATATTGGGTATGAATCTCCTTACAAAATTAATTATTCCAAGAAAACTCTGTAATCCTTTCTTGTGGGCTGACAATGGTAATTCAAGAATAGCGAAGACTCTCTCAGGGTCTATAGAAATACCTTTCTTTGAAACAATATGTCCGAGGAGCCTACCTTCATGGATAGAAAAAATTTACTTTTTCGGGTTGAGAGAGACTCCAAACTCTCTGCATCTCTAAAATATCTATCTCAAATGACCAAATTTTTCATTAGCATTTCTTGAGAAAATTGTAATATCATCTAAGCATACCAAATTTTTTTTATTCATGAGGTCGTGGAATGCCATGTCCATCTCCCGCTGAAACATTGCTCCAACATTGGATAAGCTGAAAGGAATATTCTTGTAAGCCATGATGCCCCATTTGGTTGTAAATGTTGTCTTGAACTAGTCCTCTTGCTTTACCAGAATATGATTATAACCTGAGTACCCATCCAACAAAGAAAAATTGTCAGAACCATAAAGTACTTGTAAAATTTGTTCCATGGAAGGAAGTGGATAATGATCCCCTAGGGAAGCTTTATTCAAATCCTGAAAATCAACACAAAATATAATTTTCCTGCTTTTCTTTCTAACTGGAACTAGGTTAGATACCCAATATGTATGCGTAATAGGGAAAATAATGCATCTCTACACTAACCTATTCAATTTTTCCTTAAGGTGCTCTAACACAGGATTAAGTGGCCTTTATTTTTTCCTAATAGGCTTTACACCAGGTTCTTGTTCAATAGTATGTTGGGCTAATTCTGGATCAAATCCCTTTAAATATTTGTATTCCCAAGAAAAAAATTTGTTGAATTCGTGACATAATAGAATGAAAGCTTGTTGTTCCTCTTTATTACAGAACTTGGCCAATTTGAGAAGCTTACCCTTGAATATTTCAATGGCCTCATAGTGTTCTTGTTTGATAGTCATGTTACATTTGTCTTTCCTTGCTTAGTCATCAGAATTGAAGATGGACTCCAATGTCACCAATCCTTTTGGTAGCTTGTTTGTCTTCAACTGCATAATCTAGCTATCGTACTGCTGCTGCCACTTTTGTTGGTTTCCATCTGTGAACTCAGCTTCAACAATCAAGAAACTCATAATTTTCTCATCACTATCAAAAACCTGCCAACTCACATTATTATCAGGCACATAAGGTTTTACTATAATTTTTACATATTGTCCTGCCTTTACCTTGTAAATCTTGTTTAGAATATCAAATTGGGCTCCTATGGTAGCTAGCCTATCTGCATGTTTATTTTCATTTCTAGGAATTGAATATATATTAAAATCGCCAATTTTTTTATCAAATCCCATACTCGATGCTTATAATTTTTAAGAGAGTCATTCCTTGCAGCATTCAAAATCCTAACTTGATTCACAACTAACTTTGAATAACCATTAAATCATAAATATTTAATACCTCTCTTGCAGCCCCATTCTAGGTCGTGCACTGATGCTTTATATTTGGTTGTATTATTTGTACAGCTGAATGCAAACCTAAAAGCTGAAAAGTAATTATTTCCATTTGGTGAAACCAACATGGCTCCTCCACCAATGTCGAAATTTCTCCTTGAGCCATCAAAGTAAAGCTTCCAAAGTTGACCTTGTTGTTCCTCATATTGCCCTTCTTGTTTGACCAAGTTCGGGATAACAAAATTAGGTTCGTGAATCATATAAACCCCTAATCCTATCTCATTAGTGTGCTAGAATGGATCAATCTCATGATCTTCAGTTGCCCACTCATCCAGATTTACATTCTCCATAGGAGTGTTGTGGTCTAAGGTCATGGCTTCCTCCTCTAGTATAGGGGTGATGTAGAAGTTAGCATTTATAGGACTCGAGACATATGGATTGATATGGTCTTTGGCTAGAGGCTCAGAATTTATGGTTACTTTCGTACCATATCTTGTTCTAAGAAATAGATAGGACCAATCAGAAGATAAAACCCACCCAAATTAGTAGTAAAATCTCTTGAGATAGATAGAAAAATGGGATGGAAGGTCAATAACATGAATATCTCGAGAAATTACAAAAATTGGGGATGCATGCAAAGTAAGGGCTAAATTATTGATCACACTAACTGTTTTAACAACATACCCATCCAATTGGACAACCCCTTTTTGGGAATTAGGCTCATAAAACAATCTCAATTTATCAACCAAAATCTTATTAATTACTAAGCTACTCACACCAGAATCAATCATGTAGTTATGTACTATCTTATCTCCAATAATTAAGTTGAAATAAAATGGAGGAGGCTTTACCTCTTGTTTTTTTTGTTCATTCTTAAACTTTGGGATTTTTTCAAGCACAACTCTATCATTTACTTGATTAGCACCATCAGAAACAATAAGTTCACCCAAGGCATCCTGCAACAAACTCTTTTGACTTGGCATATGCAATGCATCAAAAAATGACATACTAATAGTAGCCTTCTTAAGGTGTTCAAAAAAATTGAAAGAGGTAGGGCTCACCTTTTGCTTTCCTTTAGTAGTGACAACACCATCTCCTTTCTTTAAAGGCTGCGATTGCATCTTAGATTGATCCTTCCTAGATACTACTTGTCCTCTTTGCAAAATATGCACTTTAGGTTGTGTCGTAGAAGCAACATGGGATGAAGAAACAAGCAGTTTGTCCTTAGTAGATTGCTGCTACACATTTACAAATTTCTTCCCTAAATCCATAGCTCTTTTTTTCGATCTGGTATTGGCTGAAATAGGAGAATTTTATTGATGTTGACTGTTCACACCACAAAACTTAGAACTCTTCCAGTTTGGCAAAGCAACTTTGGTACAGTCATGGTAGGAGGGTCCTCAAAGAGAATAATACAAACTGTGCAACAAGAGTCACACAAAATAAGAAACATGAAATATGGAGGCAAATGCAGATGCAAACATTCTTATTATCATAAATCTTGATTACATATAGTTGGCCACATCCGAGCTTACAGATTCGGTGCAAAGGCCTGATTACAACATGCGAGAAAAAATCTTACAGATCAAAATATATGTACATCAGATTCTATCTTCCTAATTCTATATCCCTCATCTAATGGTTCAATACTAGATTTATATGACATCCACGGGTCATGAAACATCCGCGTCAGCCAAAGATCACCACAATCTCCGAGAAGAAAAGTGTAATGTGTGCAAGAACAGGTCAGCCTCAAATCTAAAATTCATCCACAGTAGATGCATAAGATGAAGTGTGGACCTAAGTGTAAGGTCAGGGACACTCCATAGAAAAAATATAAACACACTGTGAGGATCCATAAGTCATGGGAAAGATTCATGATCGATCCAACTAGTCACTAGGTTTTGAAGTTATTTTGGGGCCAGTCCCAAAAACTGTCACGTACTTCGAAAGCGATAAATTGCAAAAAAATATCCAAATGAGCTAAAAAATTAGAATACAACAATTGAACATGTCCACAATGAAATCATAGGTACGCAAGATATGGTGAGAAAACATGAAGAAACACCAGATGTACCAACTCGAACTAGAACAAGAACAAAAATGAATGAAGATATTTTTGGTTGATGCAAGATTGCCAAGAACCAAGGATGCTCCTACATAAAACATCCAGGGTGAATGAAAAATGAGCCTCTCACTTTACAGGGACCAAAGGAAAACTAATATGGTCTACCCTTCCATTTCACCAAATATTCCTTGTACTATCTTCCATGAGTCCTCCTTCCATCTCTAACATCCAAAATATCTTCTACCTCATCTAATTGTTGTTTAGGAAGTTTCTCTTTCAACTTCACCTTTCTCTCTTCACTAAATTTTGCTTCATGGTACTGATGTAGATCTGCAATGTTGAATATAGGTGATATACCCATGTCATCTGTTAACTCCACTTCATAAGCATTTCCTGAATCAAACTTCTTCAAAATCCTATAGGGTCCAAACTTTGTCATCTTCAATTTACTGTATGTTCCAACTAGAAACATTTCTTTCCTTAAGTCTATCATCATTTCATCTCCAAATTTGAACTCCTTATGTCTCCTCTTTTCATCTGCTTTCTCCTTATACTTCTGGTTCATGTTTTCCAAATGTTGTTTCACTTGAGAATGCACTGTCTTCATATGTTCTACAAATTCTACTCCTTTTGCACTCATTTTATCTTCCCTACTAATGTCTCTCAACTTTGATATACCTCTAGGATGAACTCCTATAACAATCTGAAAAGGTGTCTTTCCAATACTCATGTTCACTGAATTATTGTAGGAAAACTCTACTTGTGCTAGGGCTAGATCCCAACTTTTGGTCTTCTCTCCAACCAAACATCTCAAAAAATTTCCCAAAATTATATTTACTACCTCTATCTATCCATCTTTCTGTGGGTGAGAAGTAAAACTAAACTTCAAATATGTCTTCAACTTCTTCCAAAGTGTCCTCCAAAAGTAACCAATAAATTTTGTATCCCTATCTAAAACAATACTCCTAGGTAATCCATGCAATTTGACCACCTTTCTGAAAAAAAATCTACTACATGTACTGTATCAATTGTCTTCTTACAAGGTATGAAATGCGCCATCTTAGAAAATCTGTCCACTACCACAAATATTTAATCATTACCTTTGTGTGTCTTAGGCAAACCAAGAATGAAATCCATTATGATATCCTCCAAAGGTCTTTCTGATACTATCAAAGGTTTATACAATCCAAAATTCTGACTACTTCCTTTTGCAACTTGAAAAACTCTGCAACTCTACAAAAATTTTCTAACATCCTTATGAATTTGTGGCCAAAATTAATTCTCACTCACCAATGCTACTATCTTGTCAATTCCAAAATTTCTTGCCAAACCTCCACTATGTTTTTCTTTTACCAAGCTATCCCTCATTGAAGTTTGCGGCATACACAATTGGTTTCCTCTAAACAACATGTCCTCCTGAATGAAATAAGCCAACCATTGACTTCTATCCTCCAAAACTTGTTCTTTACATGCTCTCCAAGGTTTTGCAAAATTTGGGTCTTCCTTATACAAGTTACTCAATTCATCAAAGCTTATTACCTCCACTCTCATCTGTGCCAATAAGTTCCTTCTTCTACTCAAATCATAAGAAAATCTATTTTACTTTCCACTCCTATGTTTCAAGGCAAAAGTGTAACTCTGTAAGAACTCTACCCATCTCATTGTTTCTGATTCAACTTACCTTAACTGTTCAAATATTGTAAAGCTTGATGATTCATATACAACACAAAATCCTTAGATAAAAAGTAATGTCTCTAATTTCTCAAATCTTGAACTATGGAATATAACTCCTGATCATATACTAAATATCTTCTCCTTGCATCATTAAACTTCTCATTGAAATAGGCTATTGGTCTTCCTTCTTGACTTAATACTGCTCCAATTGCATTTCCACTTGCATCATAGTATACTTGAAATACCTTATCAAAATCTGGTAAAGCCAATATAGGCTAATCTATCACCTTCCGTTTCAAAAACTCAAATATTTTAGCTTCTCTAGATGTCCATATAAAATCCTTCTTATCTCTCCTCATTGTTTCTATCATAGGGCTACAAATAGAACTGAACCTCCTAATAAAATTTCAGTAGAAACTAGCCAATCCATGAAATGATCTCATCTCTCCAATGATTTCAGGTGTAGTCCATTCAACAATTAATCTCAATTTATTTGGATCCATCTTCAATCCATCTACTGATATTACAAATCCTAGATATACCAATTCCTCCTTCATGAAGCTACACTTATTTATGTTTATCAACAACTGTTTTTCTTTCAACCTCTGCAAAACTTGTCTTATGTGAAACAAATGTTCTTTTCTAGTCTTACTGAAAATAAAAATGTCATCCAAATATATAATCACAAATTTATGCAATAATTTCTTCAATACCTCATTCATCAACTTTATGAAATTACTTGGTGCATTTGTCAACCCAAAAGGCATCATTAACCACTTATACAATCCTTCATTTGTCTTGAATGTTGTTTTCCACTAATCTCCTTCTTTGATTCTGATTTGATGATATCCACTCTTCAAGTATATCTTTGTAAAGTAATTAGATGCACTCAAACAATCCATAATCTCATCCATTTGGGGTAAAGGAAATCTATACTTCACCATGATATTATTTATGGCTCTAGAGTCTCTACACATTCTCCATTCTCCATCCTTCTTAGGTGCAAGCACAACAGGTACTGCACAAGGGCTTAAGCTTTATCTGATCAAACCTTTCCTCAACAAATATTGCACTTGTCTGTTCAATTCTTCATTCTCTTCTAGTGTCATTCAGTGTGCTTTATTAGGAAAAATAGCTCCAGGAATCAAATCCATGCAATGACTAATACTTCTTACAGGTGGTAATCCATTAGGTAGATTATCTGACATGATAGCCTCATATTTTGTCAGCAACTCTTTTATCTCCTCAGGTTCAACTTCTACATGCTTCAAGTCTTCAACTTTCTGAGGAACCAATTCATAACACATGTTATCATGTCTCAATCCATCTAGAAATCTCCTTCCATCAACCAAATAGATTCTAGCAGTCATACAAATCTCAACCATAGGAACATCTTCCAAGGGTAAAAAAGTATGCTTCATCCCATTAGCAACAATGGTGAATATGTTCTTCTTTCCATCATGAATAGCTTATAGATCATACTGCCAAGGCCTTCCCAACAAGATATGGCATATATCCATAGGCATAATATCACACAAAACTTCATCATGATAGTTTCCTATCTTCAATTTCACCAAAAATTGTTCACTTACCAGTATTTTATTCTCATCTTGAATCCATGCTATTTGATAGGGTTTAGGGTGTTTCAACCTTTCCAAATTCAATTTTCTCACCATTTCTTTAGAATCCAGGTTATTTGAAATTCCACTATCAATGATCACTTTACAACATTTACCAGCTACCTTGCATGTGGTCCTGAACAAATTCTTTCTCTGCAATGGTCCTTTCTCAATTTTACTGACACAACACTCTCCTATTCAACAATACCTCTCCTTCTTTTGGTTGATTAGATGATCCAATGTGATCTTCCTAAAAAAATGTTGTTCTCCTATTGTTCTCACTCTTTCTGCTTGTCTCTCCTTGTTTGCATTCAAAGGATCTATGTCCTTATCCACCGCATTTAAAGAAAGATCCCCTAAATACTCTTTTCTCTTGTCCTCTGTCATCTTTTCTATACCCTTCATTTATGTAACTACCATATCCTCCTATTTTTTAAGAGTTTCCATCATCTCTTTGGTATGAATTTTCATTCTTATTGAACTCCTTATATTTATTTTGATCTAAAAAAGTTCATCTTCCTCCTCCAGTAAATTTTCTTCATCTCTAGAATATTTCACCTCTTCCTCTCTTTCTCTGCTCATGTCTTTTATTCAGTTTCTCTTCTTCCTTTAGGGCACACTGATATGCCTCTTCGACACTCAAAAACTTAATCAAACTAATCTCATCTTGAATAGATGACCTCAGACCATTCACATATCTTGCTACTTGTTCAATCTCATATTCTAAATGTCCAGATCTGATATTCAACTTATAAATTTCCTCAGTATACTTTGTCACACTTGATTCTTTCTGCTTCAGGTTCTATAATTTCTTAAAAAAATTATTATGATTTTCTGTAGGCATAAAATTTGTCTTCAATTTATTCATCATATGATCCCATGATCTTATCTTCTCCTTTCCTTTTCTTTGTCCATTTTTCTGAAAATGTTCCCACCAAAGGGATGCATGTCCTCTCAACTTTGTACAAAAAAATTTCACCTTCTTATCATATGGAGTACCTTCAAAATCAAATTATTTCTCCATTTATGTTATCCAATCCAATATTTCATCCAAATCCAGCTTACCATTATGATCTGGTGGATTGAAATGTGGCTTAGTGTTCACTTTGGTTAGGGATCTTATGAACCTCTCTTCTCCTTGATCAAGGCCAGGTTTCTCTTCTCTTGCAACTTCTTCTTGTTCTTCTACTTCTTCATGACTTACATCATCAACTAGTTGACGTCTTCTCTAGGCCATTTCGACCACTTCTAATCTTGCAACAATTCCTCTCAACATCTCCATTATAGTTAGGTCTTCATTTCCACTCGCTCCATTTCCTCTACCATTTCTTCTTCCCGCCATATCTGCATGAGTCCTCTGTAATTGCATGTCAGATCCTCAATCTTCTACCCTCCAACAAATCTTCAACAGGACTGTGCAACTTCTGATGATCTCGCAAGGAACGAATCTCACTTTGATACCAATTTGGTGTAGTCATGGTAGGAGGGTCCTCAAAGAGAAAAATCCAGCAACAAGAGTCACACAATAGAAGCAACATGAAATATGGAGGAAAATGCAAATGCAAACATTCTTATTATCAAAAATCTTGATCGACCACATCTGAGCTTACAGATTCGGCGCATAGGCCTAATTACAACATGTTCAAAATATAGTGCTCATACATGCTCGAAAAAATATTATAGATCAAAATTTATGTACATCATATTCTATCTTCCTAATTGTATATCCCTCATCTAATGGTTCGATACTAGCTTTATATCACATCTGCGTCGGCCAAAGATCACCACAATCTCCGAGAAGAAAAGTGTAACGTGTGCAAGAATAGGTCGGCCTCAAATTTGAAATTCATCCACAATAGATGTGTAAGATGAAGTGTGGACATAAGTGTAAGGCTAGGGACACTCCATAGAACAAATCTAAACACACCATGAGGATCTACAAGTCATGGGAAAGATCCACAATCGATCCAACTAGCCGTTAGGTTTTGAAGTTATTTTGGGGCCAGTCCCAAAAATTGTCACATACTCCAGAAGTGATAACTTGCCAGAAAAAGATCCAAATGATCTGGAAGATTAGAATAAGCCAATTGAACATGTCCACAATGAAATCCTAGGTATGCAATATATGGTGAGAAAACATGAAGAAACACTGGATCTACCAACTGGAACTAGAACAAGAAAAAAACAAGAAAAAAATTGAATGAATATATTTTTGATTGATGCAAGATTGCCAAGAACCAAGGATGCTCCTACATCAAACTTCAAAAAGTTCCTGTTGCTCTTGATTCTAACTTGGAATACTCTTTGAACCAACATAGTTGTTCTATACCATTAAGGAATGATTTCTCATGTATTTCATGCATGTTGATTGGTTATGAGGTTGATTGCATGGATAACACTAGTCATAATATTGTGCAATGTTATTTTGTGGTACAAGTTATTTTGACAAATTGGCTATGTTCAGGTTATAGGGCTGGAAAGGTCTAGGATTAAAATTCTTTCTTTGGCCTTGATAGTCACTCTGAAAAGGTGTCCTATTAGTTTGATTATGTTGATACGAGGCTTGATAGGGCTTATGTTCCTAGCCAACTTTATTTTTAATGTTCACTAGATCATTTCCAAAAGTCTTCAATATGTTTTTGATCTCCTAAAGTTCCTGGGATTGGGCTGGAACAACAATTTCTTGAGTTGCAGCCTAATAACCTATTATTGGAACAAGTGGAACAATAGCTAAGGGTGGTAAAGATATGGGCGTAGGCAGTTGGATTTTAGGAAATAAAGGCATAAGAGGCCTAGGGGAAATTTACCCTGCTTGAATAAGTCAATTTTCTGCTCTAATGACAATGTCAAAAGCATTAGGGAGCATGTTACTGCCAATAGATTGGATCATTAATGAAATATTGCTATTCAAATCTTTTAAGAAAAATAGAAAAGAATGATCAGGTGTTGGTTTTACCATTAAAGTAATTTTGTCCTAGGTCCTTTGGAGTCGGTAGTTGAAATCAACCATGTGCTCATGTAGAGCTCTCTTGATCATGCTCAATTGTTCTAACAAGGACAAATGATCCAATTTGTCAGAAATTTTTTGATACAAACCATCACCCAATGCATCCCATGTCGTAATTGAGTTTGTCGCAAGGCCTCTAAACCATTGTAAATCTTTCCCTTTCAGTGACCCAACCAAGAGCCTCAGTGCTACATTCTCCTGAGTGATATTGTGAATCGAGCACAACGTGGCCACATCTCAAATATGTTCAATGGGAGTAGTCTAATCTTCTCTAGTAAATTATGGAAAAATCTTGAAAGCTGCAACTGGAATACCATCATAAAGTGCAATATTTAATGGGTTGTCCCCGTTAAAAGGTGCAAAAACATGATGTCTTTCCATTGGTGGTGCTTGTGCTACAAGAACAAGATTTCTTGGCACCAGAACTATAGGACATAAAATTGGAGGTGTAGATTTTGACCTTCCATGTGTATCAAATAATCTATTTGTTGCTCTGCCTCTCCTTCGTGGTGGGGACAACTGTAGATATTCAAATGGGGTAGAACTTGATCTTGTCTGAATTCTTCTCATACATAGGCTATATTAAATTTGCATGCAAAATTAGAAATGAAGTCGCTAGGTATATGTAGAAACCTCTAAAAGGCTGAATATAAATTGCTACATACACCAAACAACAATTTAGAAATTGAAATTTTCTCTGAAATCAACTTTTAGATTCCCACCGGGCGTGCCAAAAATTGTTATCAATAAGATATGTACCCTATGCTAAGCTCACATAAGACCTAGATATCTGCTAAAACATGAAAATCCTCTTCAGATGTGGGAAATCTATGTAAAGAGAGAATATCCAGAGTGAGCTGGTTCTCTGAATGAAATTTTCTACTCTAAATGGTTTTCTGAGGTAAAGGAAAAAGGATAAAATGGAATTTAAAACTCTATACTAAGATGATTCACCAGAAACTTATAAAATTCTGACACCACCACTCACACCAATTTCTCTAAAATAGTAGCTCTCACAACCTCACTGGCACATATTTTCATCAGTAGTTTGTATGAAGATCTATAAACTAAATACAAAACACAACCGAAAACTATGCAATTCTGGACACAGATTGACAACGACAAGACATACAAGGACTTGAATTTGAATCACAAAGATATCAAATTGCTATTGTAAAAAAGAGATAAAAATGAGAAGAACTCTGTTGCTTTATTGAAACATAATGGATACTTAAAGCAACATTATTTTCTTGATTAAAATATGTCATGACAACCATGAAAATCAAACTAAAACTTTTCAATATTGCATTAGTTCAGTTTTGTTCCTAAAAGGTACCAAATAGACTTTTATTCACTTATAATTCTCAATTTAAAGTATAAGTTGTTAGTTATAATTGGATAAAACCTCTTAGTTTCTTTGCAAATAACCTTTTTGGCTGAAATGTTTATTGTTCCTCAAAAACCCCTTATTTTAAGCTAAGGGGTAGCATACTGGGCCCAACCCTTGTGGGAGCCCATTTTACTCCACATGCTTTAAATCTCCAAAACCTGACAATAACATGGATTTTCCTATACCTGCATAGAAAACAATGTTAGCATAATAATAATTCCAAAGTACATCTGCGAAATTTCATTTTTAGGCTCTCATTATTGTACTCTTCATTTTAGCCGATTCAATGCATTGTAAGCACTGGATTATATCTATGTTGGTAGAGCACATAGTGTAGTCCATATCCGGAGCTCTAAGAATCCTTTTCTCATGATGCAAGTTCACTCCAAAGTGAGAGAAATGACGAGATAGATGCAAGAAGATCAACTGAAGAACGAAAAAATAGGCAATGATGGATATGCCTTATGTTATATGCTTAATTTCCTTTATTTTCATTTGTATAATTTATTCCTTGTAATGCATTATTCGGGCTACTTCCATGGCTTGTGCAGAACATTTAATTTCTCTTCTCCATTTCCTTTCTGAAAAGAAATGTATCAAAATGTAATCTTGTACAATTTATTTCTAAATGAATGAAATACTGTAATGTGAATGAACTTCTTAAGATAAATGAAAGAAATGATTATGCTTAATCATTTATGTATTTTGTTTTGTATTTCATTCATGCTTCAATGCATTGAATAACAATTATGAATCTCAACCTACTTAACACAATTGCAATACAAAACTAATCCTTGGTAAAGGTTGATACAAACAATAGCTTAAGACATGCATAAATTAAACTAAAATTTCCACTTCAAGAAACGAAACGAAACTAATCAGCTCTACCAATCAAGCTGTAGCGAAAATTGGCAACAATGTGCACAACTAATTTTCAAGGAAACTCCACTCAAGGATAATCCTAGAGATCCCACAATAGGGTTATCTTAGGAGCTGAATGATATGTAATGAGGGTTTTACCACCAAGTTTATACTTGGAAAATATAATGGAATACAAGTTGTAAAACAAAAACCCTAATTGTATGCCAATTAACCCTAAACTACCTAAAAAGAAAAAGAAAATGCAATAGAAAGCTATTAATCTGCAAGTGCACCTGGGAAACTGAAGAAGACAAGATGGAGATCTAGATCACTAAAAAGTCTACTATTTATGTTGACTAGGATTCATTCTCTAAGCTAGGCGAATCCGTCCAATTTCTAGGAAAATGTACAAAAACAGGTTTTAGCCAAAAGGGTATCCAAATATGTAAAAAACCTCTTTTAGGCATGTATAGTGGGACTCATTTGGCAATAGTGGCGAATCAATCCACTTCTACTTTTTACAAATTTTTGAATTATATTTTGTGTCTCTCAGTCTACTCTGCTCTTTTTGACTAGTTTTTGGACCCAAATCTGCAAATTGCCACCTATAGGTCTTCTCCAAGCTTCTCCAAGTCTTGATGACAACTTTGACAACTTTAGGGATTCAAATTTTTTTCTCCAACTTGGCTTCTTGGAAAATATGTAATTGAGCCCTAAAAATCACACACAAGAAGAGGGAAAAATGTTGTGGGGTTAGAGAATAGGGGTTTACCTTGCTCAAACCCCTTGTTGGTAATTAAACCTTGAAATGAAAGAAAATATGAATGAAGAATGATGAATGAACAAATAACAATGTTGCAACTCACCAAACTCTAACAATAAGGTGCTGCAAAAATGTAAGTAATGGCTCAAATAGATGAAGACTTGGAATCTTTCTTGGTGTTGATATATCTTTGAATGAAGCACTTGCTTGAGTCACAAACCCTACATCACCATTGTTAGCTCTAAAACAACATGATGCAATAAATATTTGACATGATGATTAACACTTGAAGAATGCTCTAGAATGCTTGATAATCTACCCTTTAATGCCTTGAATTCTTGAATTCTCTTGTGAACTTAATTATTCTATAAGGATGCTCTCACAAAAGTCTTAGGTGAAAATGAGTGAAAGAAGCTTGTATTTATACTTAGTTATGCAGGAATTCTTGAAATTACAACACTACAATCTGACTCAGATCTAGGAGAATAAAATCCTACTAGAAATTTGAATTAAATTTGAATTTTAGTCAAACATGACTCATTCGCCCAAGGTGGTGAATGAGTCCACCCAACCCAAATGTATGGGACCAAAAATGAAAAATACTCATAATTAATGTGTGAAACTTGTATCGGTGCCAAAAAGACCTAGGTGGGACTCATTCACCCAAGGTGGCAAATGAGTCCCATATAATAAATCTAGGCCACACAAACCAAGAACACCTGAATTATGATTGGTCAATGATATGTGTCAGGATTATCCTCAAAAAGATGCAATAAATGAGGCTTGTGGATGAAAAATAAGGCCAAATAAAGCACAAGAGAGCCCAATTATTAATGTTAAGCCTAGAGGAATGTGAAAGTGTGTTAAAAAAATCCAATTAAGGCAAGATTAAGATTAATTATGATTATAATTATGCTTAGATATTTGATAAATCCCTTAAAAAGTGTGAAAGTGTGTTGCAACACTTCACAACACTTTTATAAGACACCATTGAAATAAATTAGTTCACAAGCGCCCAATACCTAATGTGAATGTTTTATCCACATTACAACACTAAATCAAGGCAACATTAAGCCAAAATCACAAGGAGGGTCCGAACAAGCCAAAAAAAGTAGAAGGGTTAATTTTTTGGTGGTTCCATTTAGACCCCACTTTAGTGAGAGGATGAACTTGCTTCAAACTCACACTAAAGTAGACAAACACACAGCAAGAGGGTTTCCAGTGTACCAATGCTAGCAAGATGAGAATAAAATGATCAAGAGGGGTGATGGAGCCCCTAGGATCAATATCACAATACAAATCAACATGAGCACAAAGGAAAACACATGAGAATGATATAAATAGAAACCAAAAAGTAGAAGCATGCACTGGAAAAGATGAAAAAGAGAAAAAGGTAAAAGATAAATTAATAATCAGAACAAGCTTCAACCATTTGTCCAATACAATATGGATTAGATCTAGGTTGTTTTTCCAAAAAACACATACTCACTCTAAGGTGACGAAACTCCTGGCTATTCGTTGGGTGAGAAGTCCTAAAAGGTGAGAAACATACACTCATTGTTGGTATGCAATCACACACACACAAGTGGCTATGGGTAATGTCATGTCTCGGATTTGGCTTCCTGCTCAACAATACAAAAGCTATACCTCCTGATAAATTTAATAAGACACCACACAAAAATTATTTTTTGAGCTTCATGAGACAAGCAAAACTGTGTATGCTTGGAGCTCATGAACAAACAAGATGGCACTGCAAACATACAAGTTGTGTTATGCAAGGTGGCCATATAACAAAAAATGCAAAATGAAAAATAGGAATTGTGCAAAGGAGTCTTGCTTGGTTCATATGAGGTCATTAACTTAGGGAACATTGTGCCTAATGTCTCCAAGAGAGGACCAATCAAAGAATAGAAGATTTGAAACTTAGGGGATGCAGTGTGTCATATCAAGCCACTAAGAGGAATGTAATATGGTAAGAGAGATCATGCTATTGAAGGAAATCACACCCAATGTCATCCAAAAAGAAAAATACACATTGAATGAAGTAAGAAGGCTGCACCAAGAACCATGAATTTTTTTTTTTGAAAATGAATAACGGCAGTGTATGCCCCCACTTTAAAGAAATTTATAAACACCATGATACAAGAAATTACTTTAAAGTAGAAAATGAAAAGTCACGACAAGAATGAATACATGAGAGCCAACTTGGAAATCCTTATGCCAAGTCATATATTTTCGTGTAACACTACGTCATGCGAGAGAAAAATAAAAGAGAGGGGTTGCCCCCAAAATGAAAACACCAAACACATAAGGTATCTATGGATTTGGGGTCAATATGTTCTATTCTGCAATATTTCTAGAGAGCTCAGAACTATCATCACCCCCCAAATAGACATAAAATTGGAAGAATGACACAAGGAGTGAAAACAAAGGAATTTTTTTTGGGTCAACATGGAAGAGACATAGGGTGTCTTGATGCCTTGTTTCATCCCCAAAATGAAAACACAAGACAAATGAAAAATAGATAAAGAAAAGGAAAAGAAATCCTTTTGGGTCAACATGGAAGAGACATAGGGTGTCTTGATGCCCTGTGTCATCTCCAAAAGGAAAACACAAGACAAATGAAAAGGAGATAAAGATAAAAAGCAAAAGAGATTCACGACATAGAGAAGAATGTAGGTACAAATAGAGGAAGGTGAATAACATAGCTAAGTGACAACGACAAATACATTACTAGGATAAGGCTATCAACTTCTTTCCCCCACTAAGTGCCAAACAAGAATGAGCTGAGGTAGGTGATGGGAAGGGTCATGTAATAGTGAGAAGAGAATGTTCTACAAATATTACATGACAAGGGGGGGTGAAAAAAGGATAGGAAATCACACGATGGCAATCACTGAAATCAAAGTGAAAGTTTTTCAACATTAATTGGAATGCACAACACTCATTGGTACTATGTTTGAGAACTGGATGATATATGCAATGTGAGACCTTTGAGTCCATAGGATATAAGACTAATATATTCATAGGTGGTAATCTTATTTATTATTTACTCAAAAGCACTTGTAGCTTCCATTTTCTTTTAGGCAGCAACCGAGGAGGTTGTAAATTTTGTAGTTTGTAAGGTCTTTTGTGTTTTCTAGATTCACCAACTTATCTAGTTGAAGGTTGAGGGAGAGGACCTAGGGAGATCCTATCATCCTTGTAATTTTAATGAATCATTGGATTTTATTTAGGAAGAAAAACATTCATATCGGGATGATGATCTAAGATAATCATACCATCACTATGAAGCCTTAGATATTCTTTAGGAACAAGTTTGTTGCGAGGGGGATCTTGATATCCTATCCCCTTTTTATTTTCATCAATTGGTATTTGTTGACGCAAAATTTTGCATGTAGCAGTAGTATCATGGGAAAATTAGCTATTGGGGGACGTTGTGCGCTAGCTAAGTGACCTCTGGGATTTTACCGAAGCTGGCTCTTCATTTAGTGGGGGGAGTAAAAGGTGAGAAAGATAGCAGAAATATAAAATTTACACTATAGGCGATGCGCCAAAGTCTTAAACAAATTTAATAGAGCACAATGCAGAATGGAAAGGCCCGAACCACTAAATTGTTGTTCATCAAGCTAATTTTCTCAAAAACACTTAAAACTTATAGGCTAGCCCACCACCGGAAAACACATCAAGAGAAGAAAAACTACAAGCAGAGATTGATGGCCTAGATCATCTAAGCCGCCACAAAAAACATAGATCGCCTAGGAGCATGCCAGCGAAGCCATGAAATGGAATAGAAAACCACACAGCAGTAGGAGAGAACTTGCAACACCACATCAAGAAATGCGGCAACAGGCGAGTACAAAATGTGAAGCAACATTTTCAAGGTAACTGGCACGACAACAATCACCACGTGTCACTCAGACGGAGCTTGGAAAAAATTTGAAGAGATGCCTAGTGAAAAGCTCCAAGAGGGAGGCACGTGGAGCACTCCAAGCAAAAGAAAGTACAAGGTGGCCCCAACTTGGAAAGCAGCCAGAGAAAGCCACACATCACGCAGACGGAGACCAGCAAAAAGTGAAGCGATACAAAAATAGAAAGTTTTGTGAGGTAGCCACGTGGAACACGTCGAGAGTAGTGAGAATTTGCAAAGGTAAGGTGCAACCACAAGGTAAAATAAAATGGCGAAGGCTTGGAAATTTTTGTTGAATAGTTTGGCAACTCACAGAGGCATTTCGTTGCGCGGAATGAAGAACCCCAAAAAATTTGGTTCAACATCCCAAAACTACTCACAACCTCGAGATGGCAGCCTACAGACTAGTCCAGACTTCATTCGATGGCATGGAGAGAGCTCACAGATTCTCATGAGCCAGCCTGAGATCGATAATTTCCTTGAAAGGCAATCCGCCCGATACTTTTGTTTCCAATTCCAATTGGAAGAAGAGTTGCACTAGCTGATGCACGATCCCCTCAATTTCCTCGGTGGTTGGAGATTGATCAAAATATTGGAAGACAGAAAGGTCCTACTTCTTCTCTTCAATCATAGAAACAATGTGCTCCACACCCACTGTCGTCTGATCCAAAATGAAGGGCGATGGGAGGCCTCTCTGAGTTAAACAAGAAAATTTTTCCCGCATGTCACCGGTAACCTTGTTCAACCAAGCTCTACATTCTGCCACCTGTTGAACAACCTTGTGCATAGAGATGAGGATGCTGATGCCCATGGCCACCATTTTTTAGTCATCGATGCTCACACTACTCAAAGCTTCATCGGAAGCTATATACAACTTTCCCAATAAAATCTTAGCCTCTAGAACCTTGTCAAAAGATAACTCCTTAACCTACTGTATTGATTCACTCACTATTCTGCAAAGGCTAGCTACTCCCACCATAAATTTTAAGGTGGGTTGAAGAGTAAGGTACAATGCCTTCACCTTGTCCCACTATGATGCATACAACTCTTTGGCAATCACCAACAAGCTCATCTAGGGCGCAAGAGGTTGGGTCCTTAGGGTAGCCAATTTTGCCTCTCTGCTGCTCAAATTTGTCTTCAGCTCGAACAAGTTTCTGTCCAATGTGGACACTTGCTCCCTCATAGTGGAAACCTCTTTTTTTTTCCTCCAGGGCCAATTCGGCTTGCTTTGCCTTTTGAATTTCCAACTCCAAATTGGCATTCATTTCATTAATTTCAGCATCTGTGCTTTGTCGGAGCTCCTTCATTCCTTCACTTAGCTGCTTAGATGCAACATGGAGTTTTTCTTCATTTTCTCGGCTCTGCTCAACCTCTAGTTGGATATTTGGAATGATCTCCATGTTCATATCCTATAGCTCCTTGATTTGACTTTTGAAGGCACTCCTCTCCTTCTCCAGCCACCTTATTTCATTCTCTTGGGCTTTAAACTTGTTACCTAGATGTCAACCTTTCCCTTGAGCTTTGCTATCTGATCATCCTTTTTCTTCATCTGGCGGTTGAGCTTGAGATAATCAGTGGTCACTATTTTCTGGGTCTCTTCCATTAACTCAACCTTATCTCACGGGTGGGCCTACTGCAAGTCTAGCCTGCCAACATTTATAGAATAATCACTCAGTAGCATTTCTCCTACCGGTTTAATCACATTAGGAGTGATTTTTTACAAACATTAAAGAATTTTGACTTTCATTGAATACAGTTTGCAAGTGGGGCTCCACCTTCCTGGTTGTGTCTTTCTGTCTTCTTTTGTTTATCTAGTTGGTGTGGGCACTCTTATTTTCATCAACTTGTGAGAAATATTCCTGGGCAGGGATACCCAAACCACCAGCAAAAGGGTAGTCTTGAGGGACAGCCAATGGGAAAGACATCATACTCAATGCATCAAAAGTTTTTTTGGACCTTGTTATAATGGTCGGGGAGAATGGTGGAATGAAATGGCCACTCGGAGGGGATGATAATGCGGTGTAGGGGAAAACTGGAGATGCCCCAACTGTAGGGCTAGGCCTTGGAGATAAAAATTTCTGGCTCATGAGCCCAACACTTACACAAAATTGTGTTCCAAGCAAGGGATGGAAAGTGGAGGATGAAGGTGGTAAACTAGGAGGGGTAAGACTGGACTGCCTGGGATATCCAGTAGTAGAGAAAATAGAGGCAGATTCAAAAGTAGGGGTAGACAAAGAAGAGACCAGAGACATGGTAGAGAGAGAAGAGGGAGGAAAATTTACCTGAGGCTCATGCGGAGCTACAGATGTTTCAATCGCTTCCTCCATCGACCGCTCTTCCTCTCCGCCGGACTCTTTGGTCTGTTACTACTTTTCCTCTGGAGAATCATCAAGGTCAAGAATGACCCACCTCTGACCACTGGTAGTCCTCACCCACTTCCATGTTGATTTAGAGGAGCTGGATGGCTCTGATGTTTGTGTGTGTGAATCCTCCTCTTGTGCAAGTTGTTTACCAATATCCTTTTCGTGCATTGGATTCCCGAAAATGGCAGGGGGATTTTGAGTTACTTCGTCCCCAAGCTCCATCGCAATCTCTTCTCTTCTGTACTGCTACATGGATGTTGAATGGTTCAAAGACCTTTCTAATTCCAGATGCTCATTCTCCTAGATATCATAAAATCTTTCATCAAGGGCTACCTATTCATGAAGCTTTCCAGTTGCAAGAGTCTCCTGCCAATATACCCAAAAGTTTTGAATCTTCTCCGACGTCCAATTGAGCTTACTCAATTTGGTGCTCAGTGATTGGTTGATCTTCTGCCTTGGGTTGGCCTTCCCCATGATGTAATAAAAATTCAGTCATGGCGGTCGATCATCCTTAGTAGGAAGATATTCAAGGCCTACATATCTACTTAAATTATCCTCTTCGGCATTTCTTCGAAGGTCCCAGAATGGCTGAGGAAAATTTGGGGTTTTAATGTTGACCCCTAATAAATTATTGCCGAGGTTGTAATGCCAGGTATCCTCTTTCAATACCAACCCGAGATGACCGAACTTTGAAAGCAAAATCTTTGAAGTCCTCTTCTTGATCAGGGACACAGATCCAAACATGATTGGCAGCAACAAATGGGAGGTTAAGTGTTTTTCCCCCCAGTAGTCATTATCAATGGTACATAGCTACCTCATTACTTCTAGGGCCAACACTCTGTCCGAAAGATAATGGGGGAGCTGGAAGGGCTCCCAGGCAAAACCTGGTACGCGGAGTATGGTGAAATCTATGCCAAAGAACCAATCACAGGGAGGTACTAGCTTCCCCAACCAGGAATTCTATCGAGGTAATATGTGTTCGGTCATATTGATGCTAGCCCCATCCAAAGCCCTCAGAGTTGGAGCTAAGAATAAATCCGAAAATGCATAGAAATCAAAAGTTTTTGACATGATAGGAGTCCATGTTGAAACTGGCTTTCTCAAACCGCCCTCATCAAAAATAGCTAGAGACATAAATGTTGAAAAATAATCCGGATTCTGATGTAAAATCAAGTAGGCCAGGAAGGAGGGATACCTGAACCTACATCCAACCTCGAATTCTTGTAGCTACAGCCAAATCCCATCACTGATAACTCTTGTAAAATCCAAGAGCAGAGCCTCATGATTCTTCTTCAACATGAAGCTGAGGCACATTTGAAACTCAAAAACATGATTGTCTATATCTAGACCACACACTAGCACTAGCATAGAAGCGATAGAGGAAGACCCACCTTTCAGGGCCTTCAGACCAAAAGGCAATTTGGGCGGTGCCGAATTACTTGACGGATGATTTATCTCAGAGCGGTAAAACTGCTACGCCTTTTGGAGCCCTCCCCACTTTTGTTGCATTATGTTCACTTCAAAAATTTTGACCTCTCGGGTCAAGGGAAGTAGGGCACACAACATATCTTGAATAGCTTCAGGGCTAATGAATACCTTGAAATTAGTGCCGCTTATCACTTCAGTGTTTATGTCAAAGCATGCCATGCCTGCTGCCATAATTTTTGGGCACGGGTGCACAAAAGGAACCATGTATTGTGGATGCCCATAGAACCAAAAATGCTTGTTGAAAGAGTTAGTTATATGTTTCATTCTTTCGCATGTGGCCTCCCTAAGGCTCTTAGGATTTTGGGATAGCTCGGGATCAAAGACATTATCCCAATCCTCTGCAACTAAAGATTGATCTCTGTGAGGAATTGCGTTTAATATTCTCTGGTCCACCGGATGGGTGAGCGACCAACAAGGCTTTGTGGGGATTCCTGGAGTAGCATAAGACTCCTAGTCATAGAGCTGCACGTAGGATTCCTTTCTCATTTGTTCGATTAAGCTTGTTGGGGCCAAGGTCTGTGTTGGGTTCTTTGCAATTTCAGCCATTTCGGTATTCGCAAGAAATTTTCTATAGACCTTCACAAACGGCTCAAATTTTCTAAAGAATTTTTTCCCTCTTATGAATTCCTTAGCTATTTTATACTTAGAAAAATCCTTGCAATTAATGTGTTATGCATGCCTAACCTTGCCTTTTTTATCTTCAAGAAAAATGATCGAAAAGGGTACGTGCCAACTACTCATACCAAGTTGCCATTATGCATCACTAGCCTTTCATACGTGTGAAAGAAACACCAACCTACCAAATTTCGCTCTACATTTAAGAAACAACCTCTCACATTTGGTGGTGCCTAATTTTCTTCAAAGATGAACCAAGACAACCCTACAAAAATCCCTTCGCAGGCTTCATGCATATACTATTTTCATTGAATGTACTTGGGTGCGTCATCGAACAACCTTTCTTTAAAATTTTGCCTTGATTCAGATGGGATGGTAGCTCTTTGTATTGGAACCTGGCCAATCTCTAATGAATGTGGCAACTTAATAGAGAAATTTTCAACTGTACTTGCATATTCCCATCACCTCACACGCCGCAGCACTGAAAATCGAGGCAAATGTGAAACACTTTGGCCCAATCGTAATTATGGTTTTCCTCGGTTGGTGAACCTTAGCCAGTCTATAAATAAGACCCCTAGCAGCATTGCAAAATCTTAAGGTTTTCTAGCATTCCTAGTTTAGCAAGCTTCTTATCTTAGTAATTTCATTTTTCTAGCTAGAAAAGCAAACATGGAAACGCCAGTAAGGCTTGTCTGCAAGAAGACTCAAGCTACCTTCTTAGGAAAAATTAGATGCAGGTGCTTAAAGTGCATGATAGGTGTGAAGAACCTCTTTTATGTGAAGGAAATCAAGTGGGTCCTAGGGAAAGATTGCATGGAGTATGAGGAGCAGTACTAGGTGAATACTAGCATCTACTCCCACTTTGTCACCTCGTTGCTGGACATCAGCGTTTCCAAACGCAAAATCTTAAAGCTGACAAAGCGGGTTTTCCCTCGACGCTACCTCAGAGGCGTCGAGAAGATCATGCGTGCGACTCAATTTGATCGTGGGATCCCTCGATTCATAACATTCTCCTACTGCAAGAGCATGGAGGATTTGTTCCAACCAGGCCCTTCCTCTTTGGCTTCGAGCTGGAGACTCTTGAGGAGCATCGTGCCAAGGTCTGCGCCGGTTGCTACTTCCTCATTCGTGTGCACTACATTGAACCATTCCAAAATCTTCAGTGGTACAAATATTTTGAAAGAATGGTGTTCCCCAATCTTGCGCCACCTATTGCTATGATTTCTAGTCCTTCCCACTGATAACTTGATATTGAAGATGATCCCTATTTTTGTTTTTTCACCTTTGAAGCTCTACTCTATAGCAGACATATGTAAATATCGATACAAGACCTCTGGCCCCCCAATATAATGTAAGTTTATGGCTCATAAATATAATATATGTCTTTTTAGAAATCTTGGCCCATTTACAATGTTTTTCTTTTAATTTCCTGCATCATTTCTGTTATTATGAAGCACTGAGAATACCCCAAAACTTAAAGCAGTAAAAAATAATTAAATATTTATAATTTACATGGCCTTCACACAGGCAGGGTTAATTTTTTTAAGATGTATTCCATTAACTGGAATACTGATGGAGTTACCTTCTTGTCTTCCAACTCAAAAGAGTTGAACTGTTTGCATTGGGTAATTATGAAAGGCCCTTCCTAGAGGCTGCCAAACTTGTTGTGCTGATCGAGATTTGCTCCGCACTCATTGAACTTGAGCACGAAATCCCCACATTGTAACCCTTGATCCGATGCCTTTTTGTCAAACCATTTCTTAACCACCTACTGGTAGTTGTTCATTGCCTCAAGGGCATGCTCTCTTTTTTCTTGTACCTCGAGTAACTCGGAGAAACTCACCTCCATTACTCTGTTTTGTTCAATTTCTAGAGATTTAAGCAACTGCAAGGTAGGAATTTCCATGGCAATAGTTAGTAATGCATCCTTCCCATACACCATCTCATATGGAGATGTCTTCAATATCTATTTGGGCATGATTCAGTTTACGCACAACTCTGTTCGGAGGCTCTTATGCCATTCTTTCTGGTATTCTGAGCCTATTTTATTTATTAACCTAATGAGGTTTCTGTTAGTAGACTCTGCGAGGCCATTCCCCTAGGGGTAATAGTTAGAAGAGGTTTTTAGGAAAACCCTGTACTTCAATGCGAACTGGCTCATGTTTGAGCCGAGGAATGCTTTAGCATTGTCAGAAATGATTATTTTGGGCAGGCCAAATCTAGCTGCCAATTCCTCTAGGAAATTAACAATCTCTACCTTTTCCCATCTGGTGAAGTAGTCTGTAGCTTTCAATATCCACTTATGTTCAGCTGAGGAGAAAGGGTTAATCATCCCAATGAAATCCAAGCCCCATTGAGCAAAAGGTTCTTCTACTACTATAGGCCTCAATGACATAGCAACATTCTTTCTCTTCCTGACAAGAAACTGACATTCATTGCAAGACCTAATCAGTAAAAATGCATCATTAAAAAGTGTTGGCCAAAAATGACCAGCACATATAACCTTAATTGTTGTGGTCCTTGCGGAAAATTTTTTTGTAGCCGGGCTATTGTGATATTGATCTAGTATTTTCTTGGCTTGCTCCTCATTTACACACCTGAGCAGAATGCCATTAAAATTTCTTTTAAACAAGAAACCCTCCAGGAGAACATAATTAATATTTTGCAAATGATAGGAACTCCTTTTAAAAGAAGGAAGATTGATCGGATACTTTCCTGCCTGCATGAAGCTTATTCTGTCTTTCACCCAGTCCCCTGGGAAGTTTCTTCGTTCAAAAACATAGGTTCCAAAGCCTCAAGCTCTGTCACTGTTTCACTATTTTTCGTGAGATACTCACACAGTACCTTTCCTTTGATAGTCTTGATAGGTCTGACTTCAATATCATATTCTAGGATCTTTGTGATCCAATTAGCTCTTTTTTCTGTGACTTATCCTTTCATGATATACTCTCGCACACTAGGGTGCGGTACACAAACAATTACCTTGTTATATGATAACAAATTTCAAAAATTCTTAAGGCCTTTAACAATGGCAAAGGCTTGCTTTTCTACAAATTTTTACTTTACTTTGTACTCTTTCAAGATTCGTGAATAGAAAGCAACAGGGGACTCCCTTTTCTCTTCTTCATTCTTTTGCATAAGTACTATGGCAATACTATTGCCACCACCAAAAACATACATAATAAAATATTTTTATAGGTCGGGGTTTACCAACATAGGAGCAGAAGAAATTGCCTCCTTTATAATCTCGAAAGCTTTTCTAGCTTTCGTCGTCCATTTGAAAATTTGGTCCCTCTTTATCATCAAGGTAATAGGCCGAACAATACCTACAAAATCTGCAATGAATCGGTTGATGAAGTTGACCTTACCTAGGAAAGACTGCACACCCTTCTTGTTGACAAGTAATGGAAGTTCCCAGATCACATCAACTCTTTCCAGATCAATGGAAATGCCTTCCTTAGAGACAACATATCCCAATAGCTTCCTCTAGGGAACTCTAAACACACATTTCTTTGGATTTAAAGAATCACGAATTCCTGGCACTTCTGGAAGACAAGCTCCAAATGATGAAAATGATCATCAATAGATTTTTAAAATACTGTCAAATCATCTAGGTAGATGAGATAATCTTATGGATCAAATCCTTAAAGGAAATATCCATAGCCCTCTAAAAAGTGACTCCAGTATTCAAAATTCCAAAAGGCATCTTGGCATATGCATAAGTCTCCCACTTTGTGGTGAACGTTGTCTTGTGTTGGTCCTTCTCCTTTACTCAAATCTGGTTGTAGCCCGAAAAACCGTCCAACATTGAAAACATTTCAGAGCTAGCTATAGTTTGCAGAATTACCTCCATTGAATGCAGGGGGTAATGATCATTTATGGATGCTCTATTCAAGTCTCGAAAGTCTACGCACGGACGTATGTCACCATTTTTCTTTCGAATTGGTACCAGGTTTGACACCCAAGTGCTATGTTTGATCAGAAACACTATTTAGGATGCGATCAACTTATTTAACTCCTATGACATGAGAGACTCAATCTTTGGGTTCATAGGTCTCTGCCTTTGATGAACTGGCTTCACCCCTTCCACAAATCAATTGTATGCTCGATGATCCTAGGATCGTATCCTTTAAGATTATCATATGACTAGGCTACTACACTCAGGTATTCTTCACATAAATATCTTAATCTTTCCTTATTCTTCTAAGAAAATTCATTCCCAACCTTGAGCTTTTTGTCTTCCCCGACATGCAAATCAGTGTAATCACCCTTGTTAGCCATGAGCTTCCTTTTGTCCCTCGTCGCATCATTAGAATCAAATAGGCTCTCAAGAGTGACTAGCCGTCCTGGAAGTTTATTGGATTTCAATTGGATAATTTGATCCCCATAAGCTTCGGCGATCTTCGGTTGTAGCTGATCAAAAAATTCTCTAGATGATTGGAGGAATGATGCAATATGAGCATCGCTATCAAAAACTTTCCAATCTTGATTGTTATCTGGAAGAACAGGTCTTACAATTACCCATACTGCATACTTATTTCTCAATAATTCAGAGGTTGACTCAAATTGAGCTCCAATAGTTGTCATTATGTCGGCTTCAGAATTCATCTCCCTTGCAATAGCCTGAATATTGAATGCCTCAAAATTGTCAATCAGTTTTCAGACTCTATGTCGATAGGATCACATACATATATTCTTTGCGGCATAAATTCCATGTATTTGGTTGACCACCAACTCCGAATCTCCGAACACACTTATTTGCTTTGCACCCATTTGTTCTGCAAGGCTTAAACCATGGACCAGACTCTCATATTCTTCTTCATTGTTTGAGCATGCAAACTGGAAGTGATACGACCTGAAGGTATTTTTGTCAAAATGGGATATCAAACAAATCCCTGCCCCAACTCCTATTCTACATCTTGCGCCATCGAAGTACAAAGTCCATAATTCCAAAGATTGTTCACCTCCAAGCTCCTTAGTAACTTTTGGCATAATTTGCCCCTCTTCATGTATAACATAGGTTCTGAGGCCAATTGCATGGTAATTCCCGAAAGGGTCTGCATTAATAAACTCTTTCAAAAAAAATTCCTCATCTTCTCTCCGGGAGCTAGTAGGCTCCTTTTCTTCAAAAAATTCCACATTGAACCTTTCTTCCCGAGTGAGTGAAGTATGTGCTGCTTCAAAGTTGAGTAGGGCCTTGTCAACAATATGTTTGAAATGCAAATTTCCCGACAATATTTTCATCTTGGCTCCATGTTTGGTCCTCGGGATCAGGTGTGACTAGTCTAGTGCTAGATATCCTCCAACATTTGCTGTGAATTCCCGGGACAAACAAATCCCAAATAGAGGAGGAATATCAATGAGTAGAGTATCCTGATTTACAATGATACTAGGGCAGGCAAACAAAGTCATAGGAAAACCCTTGATTACCCCGATGGTATCAACCTTATTTCCATCTAGCTGCATGACTCCTTTGTTTAGAGGCTCATATTTTAAATCCAAAGCATCAACTACTTGCTTTGGTATGACACTGGTGCTAACACTAGAGTCGATCATACAATTATGTAACAACTTGTCACCAATAATAAGTGTTAGAAAGAAAGGCTTAGGTTTAGGCTTACTTTATTTTCCAGACTCGAGCCTCTCCTCTGGTTGAATTGTTAGCACTTTATCCAGGTCAGGCCTAGATACTTTCTCTTTATTAGACTGAGTAGGTATCTTCACATCCTCTTTTCTTGACAAAGCCTTGTGTAATAATACCTTCTGCTCTGGAATAGCCAAGACATCCCATAGAGAAGCATTGGTAGATGAATTCTTCAATTGCTCCACCATGTTGAACTACACTCTCGACTGGTGAGTCACATTTTCTTGCTCTTTAGGTTTCGTAGTTGACAATGGGTTCACGACCAACACGTTTGGCTGTTTGAAAATACCAGGGGTGATCGATGGAGCCTTTGCCTTCAGAGGAAGTGGACTCAGAGAGCTAGGAATAGCCACTTTAGATTGTGGTGGGATGGCCAATAGGCCTACTACTAGGCTAGGTGCCAGTTGCGATGAAGCATTGGTAGGCAAGGCTGTGAACTCTCCAGTGAATCTACGCTTTGAACACATGTTGTAGTTAGATTGCACCTGGGCATTTTATCCATAGGGATGTCATTCAGAAATGCCGACTCTTCTCCCTCCATCAAAGAAAATATTGCTTGGTCTGGAACTATGTCATACTCTTGCTCAATAGACATCCCTTGCATTTGAGCGGCGAGGAAAACATTGTCCATATACTGGGAGGTGTATGATTGGTTGCCAGGGAAGCACATCAGATGTGCTACCTTGGCTACATTGGTCTACGATCTTTTGTTGTAAATTTCCCCGTGGATAATTTCTTGGCATGTGTGCATCATTGCAAGGAAAGCACCATGAATTTTTGTCTTCAGCTAAATTATTCTACCTCACGACTATCTCTTTATTTGAACTAGGATGAACGGTCTGCATCGGTATGGTTATCGAAACCATCTGGTTACTCGGCTGAGCTGAGGAATTTCCACGTGACCTATCCTGCCACTCATTTGGCTAGTACAGAGTTTTCCCACCTTGGTAATTCTTGTAAGCTGAATTTTGATAGCTATATTGCTGTCACTTCATAGTAGTTAATTCATTAGTCATGGCTCACATCTATTCTCTCATCTCATTCATCTCGGCAACCAAGGGATTAGGTACAAGAGCTATCATCAAAGCTGTTATCGGAGTTGTGCTAAGAGCACTTCTAGGATACACGTACATAGATTAGGGAGGAGTCATAGGCGCACAAGTGGAAGGAACTTCAGCCTCCATGGCATTGCATTTGGGGAACAGTGGCATTATCGGTCTTGGTGCCAATTTTCTAGTGGCCATCAAGTTATTTTCCTCAGTGATAGCCAAGGCATAAGCATTGGGTAGAGTCTCTCCACCAAGAGCTTGTAACATCATGGAGATGTCCTAATTGATCAACTTTAGGTAGAACATGAACACCAGATCTAGAGGTGGTCATCTACCAACAAGCACTCTCTACGAGGTCGAATGGAATCTTGCATTGAAATTGGGCAGAGCTTCATGAGGAGCTCACTTTATATATGCCAGTTGATGGTACAATACTGATCTATCGCCAACATTGGAGAAACATTCATAAAATGGAGTTCTGAGTTGGTCCCAAGTTGCAATAGTACTAGCTTCGAGAGTCTGGTACCAGTTTAGCACCTTTTCTTGGAAGGAGGTGGCCAACAGCCTAAGAGCTACATTTTCATTTGATACGTCGTGTACTAGACATACGTCTGCTACATCTTCTAGATGTTCCGTTGGTGTCTTTGACTCATCCTCAGAATACTTAGGGATAACTTTTAGAGCAGAAGCAAGGATGGGAGTCCATAGTGCAGGAGGCATAGGTGCAACTAAAGGACTACTAGATTCCTAGGCTACATAATTTCTAGCAGCCATAGGCACAAGCGGAGTAGGTGATGGTGGAGGAGTGGGCAATGGAGGAGACAAAGGAGATGAAGGGCTACCTCACCGACCTCTCATGTGCACATAAACTAATGGTGGTACAAGATGGATAGGGAATATTGGAGTCTGTGACCTAGTTACAGGCCGATGGCTCATACACACCTATAAATCCAGGTGAACATACTAGTTCTTGGTCCCACCGGGCACGCCAGAAAAAGAACTGTTGACACAGAATTTTGCATGTAGCAGCAATCTCATGGGAAACTTAGCTATTAGGGGACGTTGTGTGCTAGCTAAGGGACCTCCGGGATTTTACCAAAGCTGGCTCTTCATTTAGTGGGGCGAGTAAAAGGTGAGAAAGATAGCAAAAATATAAAATTTACACTACAGGCGATGTGCCAAAATATTAAACAAATTTACCAGAGCACAATGCAGAATGCAAAGGCCCGAACCACTAAATTGTTGTTCATCAAGCTAATTTTCTCAAAAACACTTAAAACGTAAGAATACCTTCCATTTTGTATATTATAATCTTAGCATAACTTTTAGCTAACACAGAAGAGTCGAAGAAACATAATCTGCATTTATTGAGTTATGAAGGATTACAGAAAGCTAAAGAATAGGCATTCATACAATGAAAGAAGATAATGACATAGACCAATAGTCTCACTAAATGCATGAATAAACAGAAAAGGCCGAATTTATTTGGCATAGCTTGGAGTCTTCAAATTGAATAAAACTATTACAAAGGCCTTCTTCCCAGTGCTCGGGAGTTTTTTGCAAACTTAACCAACAACCTCTATAAAGAGAAACATGGCTGAACTTATAGGCTAGCCCACCGCTTGAAAACGCATCAAGAGAAGAAAAACTACAAACAGAGATCGATGACCCAGATCATCTGAGCCACCACAGTAAACATTGATTGCCTAAGAGCATGCCAGGGAAGCTACGACATGGAACAGAAAACCATGCAACATCAGGAGAGAACACGTGGTGCCACAAGAAGAAACGTGACAACAAGTGAGTACAAAAAGTGAAGCAACATTTCCAAGGTAACTAGCATGGAAAAAATCACCATGTGTCACTCTAACGAAGCTTGGAAAAAATTCAAAGAGATGCCCAGTGAAAAGCTTTGAGAGGGAGCCACATGGAGCACTCTGAGCAAAAGAAAGTACAAGGTGGGCCTAGCTCGAAAAGCAGTCAGAGAAAGCCATGCGACACGCAGACGGAGATTGGCAAAAAATGAAGTGATACAAAAATAGAAAGCTTCGTGAGGAAGCCATGTGGAACACGTCAAGAGCAGTGAGCATTTGTAAAGGTAAGGCGCAGCCGCAAGGTAAAATAAAATGGGAAAGGCTTGGCAGTTTTTGTTGAACAGTATTTTCTATAGGAGTTGATGAATGTCATGTTCATTTATTGTATCTCATCCTTGTTTTCTCAAAATTGTGAAGCATTTTCCATATGTTTCTTCAAGATTTATGGGAGTGTTTGTAACTTTATTATCATAAGATAGATGACTGTTTACTTGTATAGAGGAGCTAGGTTCACCTTTTGAAGGGAAATTAAATTAAATTTTTGTTTTAGGATGTAAGTAACCAAACATCTCAAGGGGTGATATTGTGGGAAGATCTAGTTGTCTCATGGATGGATAGAAAGATGCATTAGCTTCAAGGTTATTAAGATAATCATTTAGGATCTTGTTCATGCTATCATCATCTTCTCCAATGATTTCAACATCATGAGGAGGACATGCATTAGGAGTTGAGTGAGCATGAGTGAGATCAATTTCATTAGGGCCATTTCCAAAAGCACAACTTGACATATCCACTAAGGACTTTAATAAAATCCAAAGCTTGCTAAATCACATATCCATGATGTAAATTTCAGATTCTAAACTATGCAACAATGTTGTGAAGGTAATTTAATTTTAAGAAATGCACAATATGAATGAGATTAAGCTATATGCAGTGAATTAAAGGAAACATAAAGTATGCAAGCTGAAATAGAAAGGTAACAACAAAAAATGAACTATAAATGCTAGAAAATAAAAGCAAAAATATGCAAAGGGGTTGATTCGCCCAATGTGGCAAATGATTCTTAGGTATTTTTTGTTTTTAAATTTCAAAAATCTTGAATTGAATTTTATGCTTTTTAATGTTTTTTGATGTGTATGAGATGCAAATGTAGAATTTTATTGATTTGTAATAAAATTAAATGCAATAATGCAAGCTAAATGAGATATTCACTAATGCAAGATTTGAAACCCTAGAATGAAAATTAACCAATGTAAAACCTAATACAATGTTAATGTTGTTGGAATCAAGGAACACTGAGAGGGGGGGTGAATCAGTGTTATGCGATTTTTAACTTTATTGATCTGATCCTTGAAGAATTTATAATATTCAATCAAAATAAATATGCATGAACATAAATAAAAAATCTAAAAAACCATAACACAAGAATTTTTACATGGAAAACCTATTAGGGGAAAAACCACGGTGGATGGCCAATCCACAATATTATCTGAGTATACTCAAAATATTTAACAGAATGGGAATGCACTTACATTCAGGCACACTGCCTAGAGCTCATTGCACAAAGAAGACTCACTATCTTACAAATATAATTAGATTAAATCCATATGAGAAATTGAATTGAGAAAATAGCATCTACAAATGCTTGATTACAGTTTTGATTAGGCTCAACAATCCATCTTTTGTCCTTCTGACTGATTCTGCACTTCTGCTCTGCTCTTCTCAAACTCGCATCATAAAATCCTTAATGCACAAGTGAAACTATGCATAATCACTATGTAACCCTTCTGATATTGGCAACACATGTCGAAAAAAACCTTATTCATATATCAAAATGATATGATCGATTACTTATATATATCCACGACTAAGAATTTAATTGCTTGTTATTGGCTCAAAAAAAGTATTAATATATTCAAATTGTCAGCTCAATCCATGATTAATTCTTGACGCACATCAACCAAAGTAGGCTCCAACAGAGTAGGACCTAAATGAACATTTTCAAACACAAAAATACTCAAGCAATTACTTCCCAAACATCTACGACATGTTATATTCTCAAAGTCGGATTTCTACACTGATAAACAAGAAATTAATCACCCGAATCTTCAAACTTGCATACTAATGAATGCACACCCTAGATAAGATAGTACATACACCAAAATATCTTCCCTAAGATCCACAACTCAAAATAATAATAGGAAATCTTCATGTGAATTGATGAACACAAAACTGTCAGATGCTCTGTTCTTCCTTAACTATCTTCAATCTGACCACTGGTATGATCAAATTATGACGTGCAGATCCAATCACCAACTAGGTTTGCCATCAATGACAACACCAAATGATATTTCCAGTGTCTCTTGCCAAAAATATCCCCCTTTGGCATTGATGGCAACACTTAGTGAAAAATTACTAAGTGTCATATCAATATCAATATGAATTACACTACCAAATTCAAAATTTGAAAAATAGAACTCTCCCCTTGAGATGATTAAGACATTTTTCACTCTACTATTCCCCCCCTTTGAAATCAATGGAAAAGGAAGAAATTTGTATACCAAAAATCAAACAAAATTGTTATGAATAGACTGCATATGTACAAAGATGCTTCTTCAACTTACATAAACTTAAAAACATCTGCAAAATATTTCTTCAACAAGATCAAATTTGTGTCCCAAGCCCTTTTGAGACTCTCCAAAATTGTTATGTGACCACAAACTAAGTAATATTGTGTCTCTATAGAATCCATGTTCACTGGATCACTAATTGCCATAACATCTTCCGGTTCTTTTAATGCACTCAACATTATCTCTATCTTCAGACCAATTAGGCCTCTAAGCTCACATGCTCTTTCCAAAAAAAATTCATTGTCATGCTTCAAGATCCTTATCTTTTCAAGAATAGATATCATCTAACCTTCTTTCTTTCCAGCACTACCAGCTAGAGGATCAAAAGCTTCATAAATAGCAGCTAACTATTTTTCAAGATCCTTAACCTTCTTCTCATTGACCTTAGTAAATTTTGAAAAAGACAAACATGACTTATAGATCATTCCACCTTCAGATAGAGCACTTTGAATATTATTCACACAGGTATCATGAGCAATCATTTATTTCAACCTATTGAACCTTCTGGCATCAAATTCCTTCTAAACTTTAACCATGGATGACTTCTCAAGAGACTCAAAATGAGTACTTACAAAGTTAATGAGCTTCTTTAGTTCACTAGAGGAGGAACCAGATGGATCCTTGACATGAGTAGGAATGATTTTCTCCAAAAATCCAGATGTAAGATTTAAGAGTTCACTATCCTCAATGTGAGACTTCAACAATTATTCTCTAAGCTTCACTTGGGAAAATGATGTTACCCTCATTTTCTGAACTAGGGACAAAATGAATAAGTCGATAGGACCTTCAACCAGTTCAGGGTCAAATTTATTCACTGCCTCTATAGTGTCTCTTGCTTCCATTGGAACTTCCTTTACATCAACTTTCTTTTCCTCAACCATTGTTTCCTCAACTACAGATTCTTGTTTATCTTTAGGAATCTCAAATTTCTCAGCCGATACAATTTCAAGAGCTTCAATCTCCATGGGTACTTCTATACTATCCCTATCAAGAGGAATCTAAGTATCCTCAGTTGTATCTTGTTTTTCTTCTTCTTCTGCTAGACCAAATGAGACATCTTTATCATGTGTTTCTTCAGAGACAACATCAATTTTGTTACTTAACAAAACTTTTCTCAAAATTTGTTCGGTTTCTTCTACAACTTCTTTATTTTTACCAATCATGAGCTTATTCACCCTTGTTTTTCTCTTAAATTCCTTTTTAACTTTATTTAGGATTTCCTTCATTTCTTTCATAGATATTACCAGACATAATTCTGTAAGAATTATCTCCCTCATTTTCTCTTCTTCTGTTCTAGGATTTACTCTTCTCATTTCCAAAATCTCACATAGGCTTTTAGGTAAACCATACATTATTTCAATAAGAAACTTATTAAAAATATTTAAATGATTTATTGTAGCCTCCTCAAGAGTTCTTTGGCTAGATTTATCAAAGGTTTCACACCATTTACAAAGAGGCTTAAGATTGCCATCTTTGACCAAAGCTTTCTCAACCTGTTCTACTGACATACAAGGTTTTTCAATTTTTACCTTCTTCTTTGATTTGTCTTCTTCATTGGAGGGCTTACTTTTAGAGGCTGTTGTTGCCTTTGTACCTTGATGCTTAATTTATCTTACTCCTTCACCAGATTTTGTTTGTTCATCTTCAGAGACTTCCACATAAACTCTTTTTCTTTTGTCCTTCTTCCTTTTTGCTTCCTTACCAAATTTATTCATTTGAGTTTGCATAGGAATTGGCTTCCCTATAGGTACAAATAGAGATGTAGGGCTCCTTTTTGACCTAGTTCAGGAAAAAGATGCTACCAGATTAGTAGATTTAGTTCTTGATGGCTCTTTTTTTGCTTTAGCTTCTTCTCTCTTCCTTCCGGATTCTTTCAATTTTTTCTGTAGATATACCCATTCTTTCTGCAAGGATTTTCACTTCTTTTCTTACTCTTCTGACTATCATAGGTTTTCTCAGCTCATTGTGCACCTGTATATTCTTTTATGAAAGAGTGCCAAATATTTCTTTTGATGAATCCCGAGGTTTGCTCAATAAATGTTCAACATTTATTTGTAAAATGTGTTCCTCAACCTCATATCCCATTGGCATGATCCAGTATGGTTGCTTCCATTAGACATTGATCAATGTCAACCATAAAGTAGATGGTATCTTTTTACTTCTCTACAATAAATGTGGGAATTATTTCTCTAGCATGCATCATACTCTGATTTTTTTTTGAAATATCCCCAGATTGCAAGATTCTTTGTCTTAATATCAACAAATTTGTGCAAGAGATCTCTTATTTGAGTGGCTATAGGTTTATCTTTTTTCCACTATACCTTCTGAAATCTCGAAACCTCATTCATGAAGTAAAAGAGCAAGCATAGCAATAAATTACCATACTCTAAGGATTTTTTCCTATCCTTCTTAATTTTCCCAAGATTTTCCATCAACTGACTTCTTAGCAACTCACATAGATCATAGTTTGTATTTTCCTTTACCATCTGATATGTTACATAAATGGGTGTGTCGGATACTGAATTATCTCAATTGGAATGATATATTTTATAACCAATAACCATAGATGCAAATTTGACATCTATATCAACAATATCATCAATTGTATTTGTCTTCTTTTGTCATACTTAGAACCATTTGCATCAATAATTGTTTGATTCTTTATGTATTTTAAGATCGACAACCCACCAGAGGAATTTAAACTTGTAACAACACTTGTAGCTTCTTTTGTAATCTTGAAGGGCTAATTCAACCACATAAATATAACATGAATTTGACTCAAGATGTACTTGACCCATTCACTCTCTTAAAATATGGGAAATTTAACAATCTATTTAAATGTCTTGTCTTCTAGGGTTTTGAACTTTAGCTTGACACAAAATTCTTCTTCTATAATGTGATTGTTATAAAAATTTAGTAGCTACGAGCTTCCTCACTCTTCAATGTTTAAGAAGATATATGAAACAAAAGAAAATGCACCTAATAGGTTTGTCTCAATAGATTTGAAAGGATACCACTTGAATTTCGGATGGGGTCTATCCTTGATGTCAACTACCAATAGAGTATTCATTTTCACAAATTCATAAGTTCACAAGTTTTTCTAAAAAATACCTTTTTGTCAGATCGAAGTTTGATTTTTGGAAGCTCCTTTAGACTTGAATTTTGCCTTAATTCACCAATTTTTTCTTCAGAGCTCTCCAAACTTATTTTCTTCAAAATGAAAAGTGGAAAATGAAAGATAGAAATGAACTTTTATCATTCACACACCTAACCCTTTTTGTTGCAATAAATGATTTTTACCCAAACTCATTCAGTTACCATGTTTCCATGCACTATGAAAGATAATTATTCTACAGACCTCCAATACTACATAATACTCTCTGCAATAGATTCAACATCTGTAGAGCATATATTTGCCTACTGTTCTTATCCACATCCTAGTGTCAGTTACCGATAGGGGCTTAAGATATTTTCTTGATAGCGCCCCCTAAGACAAAGGACTAAAACTAATTCTCGAAGGAATTACGATAAGAAGGTTCTGGTGTTGGTGTATTTCCTTCAACAAATGGACTTTTTTTCACCCATTTCTTCTGCATGTGCTTCCTGATTACATCTATAGTGAATTTTCCTTTTCCCTTAACATCCTTCTGCATGTTTTGATTTATCAAAAAAAATTTGTTGCAACAAAATCTAACAATGTGATCAAATTTTTTGTAGTTATAGTACACAACATTTATCGGTCTGGACCAATTTTTCCACTTATTTTCTCTTGATCTACATTGGTTATAAATATGCCCAAATCTATTAAAGTATAATGTCTGACTACTCTTTGAAATTTTTTCATCATGTTTCTGTATTCTTTTGACTTATGACCATACTTGTTGTAGTTAAAGAACTGACCGAAGAATGGTTGACCATTTGAATTCATTCTACTTCTACATTGAGAAGCCATATGACGAAATTTATTATAAAAAAAATAGTAACCATTTAATATTTGAGCATTAGGTTGTCTTACTGAATACCTTCTAGATTTTTTCATTTGATTTCCTTGCTTTAATCTCCTTTGTCAGAATCCAAAACTTTCTCCTTCCTCATATCCAATTCCTCGCTTCTCACCTTCTATCCTTTGACTTTTAATCAGTTCATCAAGCTTGGCTGAACTAATCTTGAACTTCTACTTGAATTTATTTGTACTAGAAAGCTCATCTCTAAGATCATTAATCTATTTTTCAAGCACTTCCTCATTGTTTTTAGATTGTTCCAATTCATTGTCCAAACAACTGCATTCTTCAGATTTATCTTTCAAGGACTGTGTAAGCTTCTCTTCATTCTTCTATCTTTCTTCAACCTCCTTGTTCATTCTCATCATAATAGATTCCATCTCATGCTTTAGGACTGTATTATCTTTGGTAAGCTTTTCACATTCTTTTATCTTTTCCTTCAGGGCTTGATTGAGTTGTTCATCTTCAATTCTCTTACTATCATTTTGCTTAATCTGATCACAAAGTTCCTTTCTGTTCTCCCTGGACTTATTGATTTTATCTTATAAAGACTTGATGAATTTGTTAGCATCCATAAGGTTTGCTTTCAATTTCTGAACTTTAGATTTTGAATGATCAAGATCATCTAGAGCCACCAAAAGTTGTTGTTGAAAAATGCTTGAATCCATAGAATTACTTTCCCTGATCTTCTCCAAGTTATTAAAATTATTCTAAGGAACTAGGCTTTGATTCTAATTGTTGGAATCAAGGAACATTGAGAGGGGGTGAATAAGTGTTATGTAGTTTTTAACTTTATCGATATGATCCTTCAAGCATTTATAACATTCAATCAAAAGAAATATGCATGAACATAAAGAAAACAACCACAACACCATAACACAATTTTTTTTACGTGGAAACCCTATTAGGGGAAAAACCATGGTGGATGGCCAATCCATAATATTATCTGAGAATACTAAAAAAAAATTACAGAATGGGAATGCACTTGCATTCAGGCACACTTCCTAGAGCTCACTACTCAAAGAAGACTCACTATCTTACAAAGATAATGAAATTAAATCCATCTGAGAAATTGAACTGAGAAAATAGCATCTACAAATTCTTGATTATAGTTTGGGTTAGGCTCAATAATCGATCTTATGTCCTTCTGATTGATTCTACGTTGATTTTGCACTTCTGCTTTGCTATGCTCAAACTCACATCACAAAATCCTTAATGCACAAGTAAAACTATACATAATCACTATGTAACCCTTCTAATATTCACAACACACATCAAAAAACACCTTGTTCATATATCAAAATGATATGATCGATCACTTATATATATCCGCAACTAGGAATTTAATTTCTTGTTGTCGGCTCAAACAAAAGTACGAATATATTCAAATTGTCAGCTGAATCCATGATTAATTATTGATGTGCATCAACCAAAGTCAGCTCCAACATAGTAAGGACCTAATGAACATTGTCAAACACAAAAATAATCAAGAAATTACTTACCAAACATCCGCCACATGTTATATTCTCGAAGTTGGATTTTTGCACTAATAAACAAGAAATTAATCACCCAAATCTTCAAACTTTCATACAAATGAATGCACACCCTAGATAAGATAGTGTGTACACCAAAATATCTTCCCTGAGATCCACAACTCAAAATAATAATAGGAAACCTTCACGTGAATTGATGAAGACAAAACTTTTAGATGCTTAGTTCTTCCTTGATTGTCTTCAATCTGACTGTCGATATGATCAAATGATGATGTGCAGATCTAATCATTGACTAGGGTTGCCATCAATGACAACACCAAATGATATTTGCAGTATCTCTTTCCAACAAATGCAGGCTAAATCTATGATATAAATGCACTCCAAATAAGAATTATGATGCTCTAAATGCAATCTCACAAAAATAGAACCTCTTAAAATGTAAAAGGGTATGATGTAATGTGCCCACAAGTACTTTTCAAGGAGACTCCACTCAAGGATAACTCTATAGATCTAAATGCAAAGGAGATTGAGATTTTGCAATAGCTTTGTCCTAGGGGCTAAATGATATGTAATGAGGGGTTCACCACCAAGTTTAGACTTGGAAAAGACAATGTAATGGGAGTTATAAAACAAAACACTAATTGTATGCAAATTAACCCTAAATGACCCAAAAAGAGGAAAAAATGCAATACAAAGCTATGAAGTTGGAAGTGTGCACCTAGGAAACTGAAGAAGGTAGGATGGAGATCTGGATCACTAAAAAATCTACAATTTATGTTGATTGCAACTCATTTTCCAAGCTAGGTGAATTAGCCTAGTTTTTGAGAAAATGTGCAGAAATATGTTTAAGCCAAAAGGGTATCCAAATTTGTAAAGACCTATCTCAAGCTTGTATAGTGGGACTCATTCATGAATAGTGGCGAATAAGTCCACTTCTTCTTTTTTAGAAGTTTTGAACTAGATTTTGTGTCTCTCGGTCTGCTGTGCTCTTTTTGACTAGTTTCCAGATCTGAATATGCAAATTTCCACTTGTAGCTTTTCTCCAAGATTCTCCAAGTCTTGATGACAACTTTGACAACTTTAGGGATTTAACAAAAAAATCTCCAACTTAGCTTCTTGAAAAATCTACAACCTAGCCTTGCAAATCACACACAACAAGAAGGAAAAATATTGTGGGGTTAGAGAAAAGGGGTTTTTGTTGGTTAAACCCCTTGTTGGTAATTAAAACTTGAAATGAAAGAAAATATGAATGGAGAATGATGAAAGAAATATAAAAATGTTGCAACTCACCAAACATGTGAGTAATGGCTCCAATGGATGTAGACTTGGAATCTTGATTAATGTTGATAGATCTTTGAATGAAGCACTTGCTTGAGTCACAAGCCCTGCATCACCATTATTAGCTCTAAAACAACATGATGGCAAAAATCTTTGACATGATGATTGATACTTTAAGAATTCTCTAGAATTATTGATAATCTACCCTTGAATATCTTGAATGATTGAATGCTCTTGTGAACTCAATTATGCTATAAGGATGTTCTCAAAAAATTCTTCAGTGAAAATGAGTGAAAGAACCTTGTATTTATACTCAATTATGCAAGAATTCTCAAAATTACAACACTACAAGCTGACATCAGATCTAGGAGAATAAAATACCATCGGAAAATTAAATTAAATTTGAATTTTGGTCACATGGGACTCATTCATCCAAGGTGGCGAATGATTCCACCCACACCAAATGTATGGGATTAAAAATGAAAAATGCTTAGAAATGCATGAAACTTGCATGAGGGCCAAAAAGACCTAGGTGGGACTCATTCACCCAAGGCAGTGAATGAGTCTCAAACACTAAATCTAGGCCACACAAGCTAGAAACACCTGAATTATGATTGGTCAATGATAGGTGTTGAGGTTATCCTTGAAAAGATGCAATAAATAAGGCTCGTGGATGCAAAATAGGGCCAAACAAAGAATAAGAAAGCCAAATTATTAATGACAAGCCTAGAGGAATGTGAAAGTGTGTTACAACACCTTACAACAGTCCAAATAAGAGAAGATTAAGATTAATTATGATTAAAATTATGCTTATCTATTTGATAAAACCCTAGAAAAGTGTGAGTGTGTTACAACACTTCACAACACTTTTACAAGGCACCATTGAAATACATTAGTTCACAAGGGCCAAAGACCTAATGTGAATGTGTTATCCACATTACAACACTAAATCAAGGAAAAATTAAGCCAAAATCACAAGGAAGTCCCGAACAAGCTAGAAAAAGTAGAAGGGTTACTTTTTCGGTGGTTCCATAAATATATGTGTATATATATATACATATATACATACACACATACAAATACATACATATACATCTATAATAAATTTATAGATAATAGATATATATAGATCTATATGCAATATATATATATATATATATATATATATATATATATTATCCATAATATAGATGCATATAGATATATACATAATTACAATTTTCTTTTTCGTAATTCAATTTTTTTTATTTTTAAAATTAATAATTTTAGTTGAGCATCCAAATTTATGTGCTTAAAGAAAAGCTTTCAAATATTAATGTTCATCAAAATTTATTATCAAAAATCATTGTCTAAATACTAGTAGGAGTCAAATTAAAGCATATTGAAATATATTATCAAAAACATTATCCCAACATTTGTATCCATGTTAGCTTATGTTTCTTGAATCTTGTCACATCAATAAAAAAAGCTTGATAATGATCAAGGGAGTTGAGCATAATTCCTTTTGTTTGTATTAGGTGCCAAATGGTGTTTCCCAAAACTTTGGATTTGATATATGTATTGTAAAGCTAACAAATGTAGATTAGTTATGTTTACTTTGTTGATGTTATAGCACTGGGTTATATCCTTCATTGAAATTTAAATAATAAATGAAAGATAAATAAAATAAATTCAGACTTGCTATAAATATTAATTTATTTATCTTGGGGGCCGACTCAAATGAAAAGTCACATTGTTTTCTAAATGAGGCCGACGCATATGAAGAGGCACCCTAGTTTGTATATATTCAAGGCAATGATTATTCATTTGATCATCAATTCATTATTATTTCCATTCGCATTTTTCTCAAGAAGGAGTTTGAACCTAACAATAGATTTCCATCTTATCAACAGACATTCTCACCTTATCAACAACAAGTGTTTGAATTTATCTGCACTTCT